>JAHLJT010009436.1:239979757-240462793 GCA_031308135.1 Acheta domesticus
TTCACATGTAAAAACTACCCAAAACTGCCATCGTTAACTTGTAAATATAATGAAACACTGATGTTTGAATGGGATAAAATTGCGAGAGAAATTTAGCATTCATAAGGCTATAAAATATCTTATTAGACACTCAACATTTCGTGAAAAATTATAGCTTTTTATGAAACGTTTACGAAAAAACTCGAATAAACATGGAAGCAATGGGATCAAATCCGTTAGCTCGAGGTTATCTAGGCCGCTGCTTGATAACGCTGCGAATCTTTTGGTCTTCATTCCGAGCTTACGAGCGTATTATGGAAGTGTGGTTGTGGTGGTTGAAATAGATTAATCTCGCAGTGTATTACTTTATTTTTTACTTTCACTCATACTACATTTGTAGTATAGAGTATGTTGTGGAATACTGCAGCAAAAAACCGGAAATAGGGTTCTTAAGAGTCATGACTGAGAACAGCGGCCTATGACGTCTCGCTTTTGTAGCGCCTTGTCGCGTGTTCGACTCACAGCGGAACCTAGAGGTTTGCATGATTTATGAAGACTCTCGCTACTCACAAATATTATTCTCGTAACTTTCGCGTTAATACTTGAAAACACTCTACTGAATATTCATAGAGTACATTTTGAGGAAGAAACTGCTTATACTGTAGGAATTTTCTAGACAAATTTTAGTCCCTTTAATCTTACACCCCTAAAACATGTGTAGTACGCTGGTTTGCAGGTTAAAGCCTCTCCATGTGAAAACATTTCATAAACATTAGTCTAGTTTCTCTCAGGACTGTTTCCTAGAAGGTTGCTTATGCAAACATCGAATACATACGCAAACATTCAGTATACAGAAGGGATCCTAAACGTGTCTCCGATATATGATCGTGTACGCTTACGAGAAGTTATAAATAATAAATTTGAAATTCAAATAATGTGTTAGTTGAAAATCGGATATTTATTTCTCGATTTTTAGGCGTAAATAATTGTCATCCCAAACTAAGAATCACGATACATTTTCAAAACCTCAACGTTTCTATTTAGTAGTAATTTAGTGTTTAGAAAGAATACTGTGTAGGTTTCAAAACTTGTTTTAAAACCGTTCTGAAAGGAAGTGCAAAACTGACTGTACAGAAGAAGGTATAAAAAGAAAATGAAGTGGTTTACTGGACTGTTAACTTACAGTAATGGTGTTCCACAGTTCATTCACCGAATCTATTCTGGAAATCATTGTCAAACGTCTTTGCTATCATTTTTCTTCTATAATTACTTGCTTTATAGCACATATACGCACATTCATTAGTCGAAGGATGAAATTGAATTCAGAAAATTTCAAAACCTTCTGTTGCAATAATTGTAATGCAGTGTTGTTTTTTGCATCCAAACAACACAAAAGATAAGTGTACTGTATTTCAAACAGTCTGTTTTCTGCCTATGGTGTCCCACCGCCACTCCAGAAAAATCAGGAGTCAAACTGCAAATACTTGAACATAATTGTCCCATCTGTGATCGTCATTTATCTCCCATTAAATCTCGACAGGTAAAATGAAAATTTAGCATTTATTCTCCATCGGAACAGTACGAACCCCCCAGTTTTTACTTCTCTTCTAAACAATCTCGTTTCCCTCAAAACCGACATCATCTTCACGAGATGTATCTGCCTCAGATGATTTGATTCGTGTGGATTCCTCTCAGTTTTATTACGCGCGTGCAAATTCCCGTCAGCATCAGTCGCTGAACACGCGCTTCAGCGCGCCGGAAAAGCGGATTGGCGCGACTCTCCACGTCCGTCACTCCCTCCGCTCCCTCCTAGGCGATCCTTCCCTCACCACTTTGTGCCTTCAATAAAATAACAATTTCCTTTCACTCACTCTGCAACTATTACGACGCCTGCCTCCGCCCTCGCTCTTCTCTCTAGCATGCTTCCACCCTCGCCCGCCTCCGCTCTCGCCCTCGTATGTCTCCACCCTCGCCTACCGGCGTCCGTGCCCTCACCTGCGCCCGCCCTCACCTCTCCCCACCCTCACTTGCGCCCGCCCTCGCCTGCCACCGCCCCCACCTGCCCCCGCCCTCACCTGCCCCCGCCCTCACCTGCCCCCGCTCTCACCTGCCCCCGCCCTCACCTGCCCCCGCCCTCACCTGCCCCCGCCCTCACCTGCCCCCGCTCTCACCTGCCCCCGCCCTCACCTGCCCCCGCCTTCACCTGTCCCCACCCTCACTTGCGCCTGCCCTCGCCTGCCTCCGCTCTCACCTGCCCCCGCCCTCACCTGCCCCGCTCTCACTTGCCCCCCTCACCTGTCCCCGCCTCACCTGCCCCCGCCCTCACCTGCCCCCGCCCTCACCTGCCCCCGCCCTCACCTGCCCCCGCCCTCACCTGCCCCCGCCCTCACCTCCCCCACCCTTACCTGCCCCCGCTCTCACTTGCCCTCGCCCTCACCTGCCACCGCTCTCACCTGCCCCGCCCTCACCTGCCCCCGCCCTCACCTGTCCCCGCGCTCACCTGCCCCCGCACTCATCTGCCTCCACCCTCACTTGCCTCCGCTCTCACCTGCCCCCGCCCTCTCCTGCCTCCGCCCTCTCCTGCCTCCGCCCTCACCTGCCTCCGCCCTCACCTGCCTCCGCCCTCACCTGCCTCCGCCCTCACCTGCCTCCGCCCTCACCTGCCTCCGCCCTCACCTGCCTCCGCCCTCACCTGCCTCCGCCCTCACCTGCCTCCGCCCTCACCTGCCTCCGCCCTCACCTGCCTCCGCCCTCACCTGCCTCCGCCCTCACCTGCCTCCGCCCTCACCTACCTCCGCCCTCACCTGCCTCCGCCCTCACCTGCCTCCGCCCTCACCTGCCTCCGCCCTCACCTGCCTCGGCTTCGCCACGGCTTCTGCTTCCGCATTCCCTAAAAGTTCACAGTTGTCGCTAGTGTCGGCAATCGGAAAAAGTGTTTCTTCCCTGCCAACAAACCCTTTCATGAGCCATCATTACCACTGATGTAGAACTTTCCACTCGTAATTTCTCCAGAAGAGTTTCTGGTGGGTTTTTTGCAATCTCGAAGCGTAAAGCAATTGACAGCACTATCGATCGTCTCCGCATGGGCAGTTCAAGTTTAGCAACACTTTTATGCATTGCGTCGAAGATCGAAACTGCAATCGATTGCTGTCCGCTAAGGCGTGCTAACACGCTCGACTAAAAACCAAATGAATGATAACTGACATTCGTAAAATAATGGTGTGCCTTTGGCATCAAGAAATTCCGTGCTAAAAGCAGTGAATGTGTCTATGTAACTGTGAAATCTAAATGAATTGTCCTATTGATTTTCAATATCTTATATTTTAAGACAATTATTTAATAAGTAATAAGTATGTAGTATTTCATGTAATTTGATAGAAATAACTTGTTTTATATTTCAAGTACTAATTTATTAACAGACAACCAACAGAAGTAGTGAACAATATAATTCATGAATCATATCGAGATGTGTTATGTCAGATTCCGAATTTTAACTCAGTGATGTTTTCAAAAATGCGTATTTAGTTCAGAAATATAATCTGAGGTGTGTATTATATGAACGAATTTAAAACTTCAGAGGTAAACATTATTGATGTTTGTTTATAATGATATTTGGGGAAGGTAAAGATTTCAAACTACAGTGAATAATTGCAAGTACTATTGCGTAGAGAATTATTGTGAAGGTTAAATTCATATTAGCAATAGCATGCTCCTAATGGACATGATATATGATAATAATGATAATAATAATAATTATTATTATTATTACTATTTATATTAAATCTAAAAAAGTGAAAATATATATTATTGAGTTGTATTTTAGATTCATTGCATTTAGTAGCATATACTTGCTATAAGGTTGCTAGACAATGCTCCACACACTACCATCTGCTCCCCCACCGTAACCGTCGCCATCGTCGTCACCGCCATCGCCACTGCCTCCGTCACCGTTCTCACCGTCACTGTCACCACTATCACCGTCACTGTCACGTCACGTCACTATCACCGTTATGGTCACTGTTACCAACGTAATCGCACCGAAGGACGTAGTGACCGTGGAAGTCAATGTCATCATTATCACCGTCAGCGACACCACCGTCGTCGTCGTCGTCATGTCCGACACCACCGTCGTCGTCGTCGTCATGTCCCAGCTTCTAAGCCGTAAACGCAGAACAGAGCAGCGCAGAGCAGCACTGGGTGACGGCAGTAAAGAGCGACGTCCGTTCGAGCGTTGCGCCGCCCCCACGCATCGCGCCACGATTCCTCGCTTGCCTGCGAGGCAACGCGCGGGCAGCGGAGCGTCCATAGCGCGGATTTGCCGCCCACCCTTCGCAAATGGCTCCGGGGTGAAAGGGGCATCGGCGGCCAGCTGCGGACCCCGCCCCCGCCCCCCCGCCCGCTGATTCCGCCGCCACCACCCGCTCCTACTGCTCCCGGCGCGCTTGCCACCCCCGCCCTCGCCACCCTCTCCGCCCCCGCCAACCCCGCTGCCTCTGCCGCCCCCGCCGCCACCTCACGCTCCCACCGCCCCCGGCGCGCTTGCCACCCCCGCCCACGTCACCCCCTCCGCCCCCGCCAACCCTGCTGCCTCTGCCGCGCCCGCCGCCACCACACGCTCCCACCGCCCCCGGCCCCCTCACCACCCCCGCCGCCTCCGCCACCCCACGCAACGCGAATAGGCTCTCCGGCCAATCAGCAAATGGAGCGCAGGCGTGAGTGGAAACAAAGAGATACTTACGCGAGGAATTGGACGTGGCATCCAAGTGTGCAACATCGCGCCCTGTTTGCTAGTACGAGGAAAGTTTGCACGCCACGTTTTCCTTATTAGCGTTTATGACACGTCGTTGAAATGTATCGGTCGGAGTCTCGAATTTCGAGAAGTCTCAAATTTCCATTACCGCTATCTAAAAGAACATTTCCAAAGTTGTAAATAAAGATACCTATTTCATAAGATGAAAAAAATAAAGATATCTATTTGAAAATGAAAAAATATTTGGTGAAGTTGTGAAGAGAGTAGGGAGGGAAGGCATAAGTTTACTGTAGCATTCCAGAGTGTAAATGCTCTTTAGGGCTCGAAGGTTACCCCTCCTCTAATTTTCGAGTGGTAAAGCTTGCTCTGCAAAGAGGTGTGTGGCTGACAACAACAATAACAATAATAATAACAACAATAATAATTTGCCCAGAGAGTTAAAATCCAGAGAGTAAAGTTATTATGTTACCGCTTATTTGTACCGGTGACACAATTACTAACCTTATTGAAGTACGAGTATTCAGAATAATTTCAAGGCAACGAAATTGATAAAAGAGTTTTTTCTTTTCTCAGGTCCAACTTCCGGTTTGCTAGCGATGTGTGAGCTGTAACTGCAACTTTAAACGCCACCCTCTTCTTGACTTGAACTTCCGCATTCACCTTGAGATATAGCTTCTGCAAGTCAATATAGTATATCACCATCGGAAGCGGAACTCTTTAACGAGAATTGTGGAAGAATTTAATTAGTCCCACCACCTGCCAAAGATCATTTACATACCACAAGTGCCGAGAGACCACTGGATTTTCTTTTGAAAATTCACCGACCTCGGCGAGGATCGATCCGGCAAACGTGGCGGGTGAAAGGCAACCACCGCCGCTGCGAGGGAGCTCCGAGAGCCAATTAATTTTCAATTACAAGACGCGTATTTGATATCTCGCTTTCTTAAGGTAACAAAGGGCGGTTGGTAGAATATTTGAGGGGAAGGAAGAGATTGGGGAGCGAGGGGAAGGAGCCGACCCAGGGAGGCGGTCAGCGTGCGGACAGCTGCCCATCACTCGGAATCCTTCTCGAAAAGCCTTCTGCTGTAGGTGTCCAAGCCAAGAGGACGAGGGACGGGCTGTGGAAGGGGGAAGGGTAATAAATCTGGAAGCGAAGCGTTCTGTCCTCCCCTGGGGGCGATCGGAATTCGAATCCCGTGCTCCAGGCTTCGACGACTAATTGTAGGTTCCGTGAACCGCTACTTCGCCCTGCTCGTGATTGGGATTTCCTGGAAATCGTATATTAATGTTTCTGTGAAATAAACCTTTGTTATTGGTTTTCGTATGTTATGCGTCAACGGATTTTTACGGACGCGACGTGTATGTGTGACTAAGTTTAACGAAATGTAAAACAAATAAATAAAAACCGTCACAGGTTATCCAACTTTTTCTGTATAAAAGTTGTTGTTAATGTTGAGGCGCAGATATTAACTCTTATTTTTACTAAGAAACAAAAAACTATTTACGTCATGCAACAAATAATAAAAATTATTAATTATATTATTGTTGTTAATTATGTTTTAAGTTCTTATGCCTCATGTGAAGTATTTTATCTTGAATGGGAAGCAATTTAGATATAGATAAACGATTTATTAGTCTGGATTTAAAAAATAACACTGCACTGGTGTTCATAATGAATTGCATTAAACAAGTTCATTTATAATTATATTCACTCACAATTTTATTAAAAATGAATTGCGTTAACTCTCAAAGGACATCCAACATTGTTATTGCTCTCTGTAAATATGCGTGAAAATAGAAAAAGACTACAAATCAACGATTTGTCTTGAATTGTACAGTCTCTTTTGAACAATGAACACTGCTTACTAGATCTTTATGAATATAAAAATAAAACATTATTATTATTGTTATAAATAATAACATGTTATTAATATTAAATCAATATCAGTTTTATCATGTACATTATAACCAATTAAAATAAAACAATAATGTCATTTGTCATGGAAGGACGCTGTTCAGTGATTAATCAAGACCGACCGAGACGGGGCGAGCTGAGAGTGTAGGTGGATCATTGTGGACAGCTGCGAGGATATTCGTGATGGATGGAGGTCACGGGGGGCTGGAGGGTCGTAACGCGAGGAGTTAATCTCATTGTACGCTCTGAGTGCGCCCACTAACACCCAAGATTAGCGCCAGACAGCGCCGCCGTCGCTCTGACCTCTGAAGACGCCATTTCAACCGCTTGACTCCCATCTGCATCACGCTTTTCGGTAATGCTCCGCGTAATGCCTGGCCTAGTGGCGGAGAGTGGCTCCTGCTTTTGCGATTATCGCTGGTAATACATCGGCTTAACTGGAGAGGCAAGGAAAAGTCTCTAGTCAACTAATACCCGGATTTTCGGGCCCTTACATTAACGGCAACTCGAAACACTCCGTGAGCATGATAATGAGAGAAATCTCAATCTTTAAAACGAAGGCTCACTTCTTTTTAAATTAAGTAAACGAATAAATTGATGATTAGTAAAATATGAGTCATTAAGTAACAATGAAGGTAATAAAATAGATACATTTTAAAAGTACTAACACTCTTTTCCCAGGAAGTTAATTCTTGCGCCTTTGCATTCACATTTTTCGTCCACCACACCTTTATGACAAGTAATTCATACAATAAGTAAAATTAATAAAATATAGTAAAATTTAAAAGCGAGGAAGAATTTAAAAGCGTCAAATTTAAAAGCGAGGAAGAACGTTGTTGTAAATTTAAAAGCGTCAAATTTAAAAGCGAGGAAGAACGTTGTTGTAAATTTTAATTCGACTAGGATTACTCATATTTCCACCAAATGTATGTACATTCCTAAACAATTATTCTGTCAGATACTTAAAACTTTGAAATGTATGCATAATTCACTTTACACTTCGTACTTGCATTTAGTGATTTCAATGTGCTGTTTTCAACAAGGTAAAATTTTGTAGTTTCAGATCGATGTTTTTATGATTACTATACATTGACCTGGAGCTGCTTTTATTAAAATCAAATTTAAACTTTGACTATTCAAACCAAATGGCATTCAATGTTGGAAGAGCTTCTACCAACTTTACTCATAACGTTTTCAGCAGACACACACCACGAACAGCAATTACCTTCATGTATGCAAACCAACCGTGGAATTTCGCATTCAAATTCAACTAACTGTAAGCTAGACCAGGGTGTACAATTAAAATAGTTTTGTTCTTTTATTTCCTCTTTCTATTATCATGTGACAGTTTGATGTATTTTCGATGTATGTATTTAATCCTTTTTTTCTTCTTCAACATTGTACATAACACACATCAACAATAGATATCATACGATACATACAGTTTAATTTTTCTAGGGTGGCTGCTTGGATAGCAAGTAGCGGGGGAAGCTGAAAGTGGTGAGGAGGGAGTCGGGAGACGGCGCTTGCGCCTGTCTGCCCTTGGAAATTAATTTACTTCAGTGTCTTCGTTCGGTGGTAAAGAAAAATCATATTTACAGGATATCCCGGCTCTGCTCTCATCTCTACATCTTTTCGACTATTTCCCATTTCCTCACCAACATAACTCACATCACTTAACACTGACATCACTTTCGTTTGTGCCGTTTGCGGCCAAAATAACCATTTCCTGACACAGTGCATTAAATCATTGTGCAGGGTATCACTCATTGAAACCGTGAAGAGCAGATTCCACGTTCAAAATGAACACGATTCTCCCGGTTCAAAATAATCCATTTTCTTTTTAATTCGACGAATACGTCTTTCCGATACACCCGTAGCAGCAGCTACTCCTTTAATTAAGAACTGCTTTAACATTTTTAACACCATTTGGTTCTTTCTTCATAAATTGATATACTTTAGCAACGACTTTACGCTTCTGACTGTAAAGGACTTCCTTATGCAACTTGCTCTAAACTGGATGAGTTGCGATAATCACAAACAGAATAATAAACACTTACACAGAACTTCGCGAATCACGTACTAATGCTTCACTCTAGTTGGACACGCTTTAGAAAGCTTGCACTTCGTAGATAGAAAAGTCAGAGTCAATGTTTACGCAACTGGAGTATACTGCGATTTTCGTAACTTTGCCCTGACAGGAATCAGCAATTAGCGGTTTCACCCAATCCAGTGCTTGAACGTCACCATAGTGACGTCACTTTCACGAAGTATAAGCTCCCGATTGGATTGCAGCGAAACAGCTGATTCCTGTCAGGGGCAAAGTTACGAAAATCGCAGTGTAAGGCTATCAACACATGCTGGGAACGGACGCGCTCCCCTCTAAACCGAGAGGTTTGACGAATGGACTCTTCCGGCAGCGCTGAGCCTTCTACATTCACCGGCCACCCTATAATAATACAAGTACTACTGTATCATATACATTACCCAACAAGAAACTCTCAACCATATTCATCAGCAAATTTCACTTTCTTTCGGTTCAGCGTAGCCCTAACTTACCAATCTGCTCGCCCGAAGCTTTCGATTGTTCTTGGAAAAGTCAGGTAGGCGCAAGGACGCGGAAATCGAGGACGATGCGTTCCCAGAACGATGACCGTGACTCCAAAACAATAAGGAAAAGAGAAGGATTATTGAATATTTGCGGATTAAGCCCAACTCGTTATGGAGAATATTCCGAGAAAAAGCTCCTGAACCAAAGGCGTATAATGGAAACAAAAATCAGTGTTTTCCAAATATCCAATTATTCTCTGCTTAAGTTACTAAACGAACGTCTGTTCTTTACGCAAATTAATGAGTTATATTTCATTATAATTGAATTTATATTTTAAACTTTCTTATAATTTGGGATATTATTGAATAAATTCCTCCTTAAAAAACAAACGAGAACACGGTGGACGATTTCAACATACGTAGAAATACATATTATTATTGAAACGATTTAGAGAAGATTATTAATCTGGATTACTAATTCCAAACCAACGCAAAAATTGAGAAAAACTTTACAGACTCCAGCAATGTGAAACATGTCTCTGTTTTCGTTTGATACCCAGAAATTATTAAATACAAAAGTCTACAATAATAATTTCCTATAAGAGCAAAAATTGAAACCAAATTTTGCACCCTCTACGGTGTGGAGGGTGCCCTCTACGGCGTGTTTGCTAGTTACCTAGGAACTTGGGGGAAAATCCAAACATCTGAAACAGATTTTTCGTTATTCTGCGTAGTCTGATATTGAAGTACTAGGTGAATTCACTTTGAATTCGACTATGCGTACGGCACAGGCTGCATCATGCTACGAGAAGGCTACAAGGAAGAGGCTGTTTGCCAATGTATATTTGTTATTCACGAGTTATGCTATAAATCAGATACATTTTTGATAGTCTTGAATTGCTTGGTTTAATATTATCTGCATGCCAGCTACCACGTAATCGTTCAACGTATGCAGTCTTATGTACCTAAGTAATATTTTAAAAGATATAATACCACTTTTTCTACAACTATAATGTGATACGACGTAATGAGTATTAATGCACCTGTAAAAAGATTAACACACCCGTTTCTCGCTCGTATCGTAATACTTCACCCTCGTGCATTAATACCCTACAATATCGTTTAATATTATACGAATTACCTAACACCTTGTGAACCCTGAAATCACATTTTGTTGTTTCTTGATACGGAAAAAAGTTGTTTACGCCACAATGTTCGTCCGTCGGCCGTCAATCACTAAGCCAGCCAGTCAGCTAGCTAGCCAGGCAGTCAGTGAGTCAGTCCGTCATTCATTCCATCATTCATTACTCACTCACTCCGTCAGACTGTCCTTATATCCCGTCCATATGTCCACACATCGGTCTACTCTGTTCGTCTGTCTCACCGTCCGGTTTCCACCAAATATAAATTGACATTGATGATCTTGCTAAATCTTGCATAATCTTGCATAATCTTGCAAGACATAACCTCTAAGTTGTCGGATTTGCTTAGCTTAACATAAATATTACAGAAACAAATAAACGTATCTACTAGACATTATTCTGGAATAATTCTATTCTGAACACCAAAATAGATTCCCTACAAAGACTCTGTGTCACAGTTAAGGATCATCAAATATACTTGAAATAATAGTCAAACTTTTTGATGACATAAAATACTGCAGGACGCGAAGACAATTGGCGTACTAATTCAATGTACCACCACCAGATGTCAACGTCAGGTATCCCTATATTTATCATAGAATAAGAAAATATATCAAAGCACGCAATGACAATAAGCCAAATGACAGTTATCTTCATAAACATTTTATGTGTCGAGTAACTAGTATGTATCGTTGGGAAGATTCGGGATAAATCGGCAAATCGTCTGTCAAAGATCTCGCACACGAACTGCAACAAATTTACTAACCATTTTCAATATTAGAAACACGTAAACTTCTTCACACTTTCGCCGCACTTCTGTTCCCTTGAGCATATAGTTTCTCCCCTTCCAATAGCCTATATTCTTACTGCCTTGTCGTGGGAGTGAGGAGCAGGAAGACGATATCGGAAAACGCTCGGCGGTGATCAGTCGATTCTCGCAGGGCACTCCGTCGCTCTGGAGGAGGCGAACTCTCGAATGCCGCTTACTCAAGCACCGCGCGAATAGATCACCACTCGGATAACATCGGTTCCTGCTCCGCGCGGCTGAGACAGGTGCGATGCGATGCGATGCGATGCGATGCGATGCGATGCGGGACAGATAGGCCGGATGACCCTTTTGGATATGAATGCAAATATCACGATGAAAAACGTATTTCAATTACAACACGTCATTTGTTATCACAAGTTGGTGGCACATATTTAAAATTTGTTTATCGTTTTACACATGGCTGAAACCACGGCTGATGGGTTCCTATGCGCGTAATGTGCGAAATCAAATGTGCTGGCCCACCCATTTGATTTGGTTGATAATAATGCGTAATTTAATTTTGGTCGGGGTAAATTTATTCACTGGTAGTATTTATTATTTTAGTGAAAAGACTGATAATTTATAAATGGCTCAGTAAAGCCATTTATTAACAACAAAACTGGTCCAACGCAGATTTGTATTACAGTTTCAACCTCTCAAAATTCTGAATGTCATAGGAGAGTGCGGACAGGTTAAAATAACAATACATTTAAAAGATTAAAAAATGCCACGTATACATTGCGTAAATTCAATATTGGGATCATAAGTAATATTGAAAACTGACATCTCGCCTATTTAATATCTTTCATCTCTTCCATTTCTCTTGAACAGTATGCTTAGCCTTTGAATATGTGTTGGGAAAACGCATGTGTAAGTGTTGGGTGAATACGCCACCAATTCCGCAATTATGTTTTAATTGGTTTCAATGCCAGAATATTGTGGATAACGACGGCTAAAACCATGTCACTTTAATTGATTTCATTCAGATTAATATTCGTCAACGTATGTATCGTCAACGTATCTTCCTGAATAAGAAAACGTTTCAAAGCAATTGTTTCATCGATACAAATATTGCTCATGGCCTTACTGTGACCCATGACTCTTCAGAGTCGAACTGATTTCGTTTAACACCTCGCTACAACAATTGAGGCCACTGTTGTTTAAATCATGTATTCCTTTGTACTTTTGTGTAATACTTCTCCTCCTCCTTCGGATTATTATTATTATTATTATTATTATTATTATTATTATTATTATTGACATTGCCGATTGAATCGCCGATTCAATCGCTGAGGCAGTAGTGCCATGGGAGGTCTTGGACCGGAGGATCGTGGGTTCGAATCCCACCTCGGGCGTGGTTGTGTGTGTTTCGTCTTTGTGTATGTTGTCTACGTGTAATGTGCTTGTGTGTCCCTTGTGGTTGGCGTCAAGGCGAAAGGGCATCCGGCCGTAAAACATTCGCCAAGTCCTAATAAAAATGGAATGTGTGAAAATTAATAAAAATGGGTCCACACACATAAGCGCCGACCACGGGAAAAGGCAAACGGAGGAGAAGAAGATTATTATTGATATCATTTATTGTAATAGAAGATTTAAACAATTAAAATGTGTGTATGTATGTGGGCGGGTATGCGAATGTGTAAATTTGTGCGTTTGTGTATGTAAGCATCAGCTGTGTATGTAAACAGAAATCAGCTGTTCACGGTTTTATCCAATCGGGAGCTTGAACGTCACCATAGTGACGTCACTGTCGCGAAATATAAGCTCCTTATTGGATGGCAGCGAAACAGCTGATTTCTGTCAAGGACAAAGTTACGAAAATCGCGATATAAGGACGCTGCTATATACTCGGATTTCAACATAGGGCCAGTTGACGAAAACCAGCTGTTACGATGTCATCCAGTCGGGAGGTTGAACGCCACCATAGTGACGTGTAAGCTCCCGAATAGATGACACCGTAACAGCTGGCCCTATGTTGAAGACCGAGTATGAAGCAGCGTCCTTAACGCCGTGGCGCGCGCTCGTGGTGTGCGCAGGTGCGGACGGGATCATCAGCGACAACTCGCCGCCGGTGCTGCGCCTGGACCGCGCGTGGACGGTGCAGGCGTCGGAGGGCGTGGGGTCGGTGGTGACCCGCGTGCAGGCCGAGGACGCCGAGGGCGACCCCTTGGCCTTCGGGCTGGAGCTGGACGAGTACGCCCCGGAGAAGCGCCCGCTGCCCTTCACCATCGACAGCCGCACCGGCCACGTCAGCGTCAACGACTCCCTCGCCGACTGGGTGAGTCCCGCGCCGCCCGCGCCGCCGCACGCGCTCGCGATGATTGGCGAGGCAACTGCTAAGGTCACACCGGGAGAGATGGCTCACTGCATCAACCTGATGTCACTGCAGTCCCTGTGACCGGGAGGTCCTAGGTTCCACTCCCGACGGCGGCGGCTCGTCAGCTAGGTCGAATTCAGTCGCTGTCTGGAGGAGAATTCTAGCGGCCGGCTGCTCTGATCGGTAGTTTTCCGTGGTTTCTGCGATCAACATCAGGCGAATGCCGGAGAAGTACCCTAACAAACGGGCCATGGACCGCGTGCGATCTTTCCTTCCTCTTCATTGTCCTATCCTCTCCCCTTACACTAACATGCACTACATTACCACACATGCCGGGAGACCGGTCGGGAGCTTACAGCTTGTCCCGGCTGGGGCGGTACCCTGCCGGTGGGAGATACCTGGTTGTGGGGAAACCCCCGCTAGTGGACGGTAGGTCGGCGCCAGATTTCGCCATCCAGCGGGGAAAAGATCACCGCCACCTCCCGAGAAAAAAACATGCACTAAACTTACGGGACTAATGACCTAAACAGTTGACGCGCCCGGAAACACGAATCAATCAATCAAATGCTAAGGCCACCAGTCCCGTAAGTGTACAGCAGTGCTGTCAAGGTCTTCCACTGGTGGCACTGGCACGTGTCATGGCTCCGTAGCATGCCACGAGCTACTCTGCGCAATTAGCGTCGGGAAAGGAAACTATTAATAACCACGCCGTTTTACAACGTTGTCTCTGGTGGCAGGGTGACGAACTGCGTGAAGGGGCGATTTCGTCGTGGCACTCGTGCTATGGACTCCCGCTCGTAGCATCGACCGTGACAACACTGGTGTAATGCATTTTTGCTCGATACGTGACAATGTTTCCCACTAGATTGAGAGATCCAGCGCTGACCTAACGTCGGCTAGCGGGATTTTTCCCAAACCAACGGGGCGATCGGGAACCTTCCACCTGCGGAGCGATCGGGAAACGTCTAAGCTCCACCCCGGTCTCCCGGCACGTGTGGTAGTGTAGTGCGTGTGAGTGTGCGGAGTAAGTTAAGGGTGAGAATAGAACAAGGAACGGGAAGGAAATGTCGCGCGCGGTCCGTGATTCGTTTGTTAAGGCACTACTCCGACATTTGCCTGACATTGATAGAAAAAATAAACACGGAAAACTATAGATCAGAGCAACTGGCCACAAGAATTTTCCTCCAGACAGCGACAGAACGCGACCTAGCTATCTAGCTAGGGTCGAAAATCCTGCCACCGTCGGGATCCGAACGTTGGATTTCCCGGTTAGAAGCACTGCAGTGACATCAATTGATTCCCTGTGCCACCTTTCCCGGTCTCTCCCACACTTTTGTAATTTAGTCAAATGAAAAGGGATGGCTGAGAACCAGACTGTTCTAAGTTCAATTTTTTGTTTAGAAAATGAGACTTCTGTTTCTTTGTGTTTTATTCCCTCGTCTACATGTGTGCATCAAACCAAATTGTAAATATTCGACTCCATATACTTGCAACAAACCCATTACATACTAACCCATACCTTAACCACTACGTAAAAATGGCTCTCCTGACAAATTTAGTAAAATGCTCTTAGAACAGTCTGGTTCTCAGCAGACGATCTGTGACTATGTAAATTACTGTTTATTAAGTGATTAACCACTACATAAGAAAATAATAAATAAAAATAGAGAATAAAAGAAGAAAATAATAAATAAAAAAAGAATTGGATCTTACTCGCGGGTATTAATGATGCGGTCAGGGAAGTCACGTCCTTCCTAGCACAATCAGTCTTAACTGACAAGCGGTTACACGTCATTAACGACACTGTCTAGCAAGAAACTGGCCCGTCTAAAGGCATCTTTTTCTCTCATCGTAACGAATCGACTCCGAGGACGAGAGAACGAAAGCGAAGGACGAGTGGCGGGAACGAAGGCATTCTGGTTCTTAGTTCAAATGAGAATTGCTGAGTTTTAATTATATAAAAAATAATTTTGACGTTGATAATATTGCTTTGGACAGGCTCATTGATGTTTTATATCAATCGCCTCGGCCAGAGGTCGGAACCTCGCTATGAAATTGTAAATGCGAAGCCAAGCGCTAATTTGCCTTATAAAGTTATAAATAAGTCGCCATTCTACTCGTGCTCCGTGTTGTCATTCGCCATGTTCTCTCGGTATTGACTCTATTCTTTCACGTTCTGTACGATAGGGAGAAGAGCCAAAGTAATTTTGTGAAAACTCCTGTATATCCTCTCACTGCAAATACAATATCCGTCTATTGTTGAAAATCATGTACAGTCACTAGGCATTAGACCAGTAATGACAAAGGTCTCCTACTGGTGGCAGTGGTAGGCTTCGTGGCACCGTGGCATGCTACGAGCTTCTCTGCGCAACTAGCGTCGGTAAAGAGACTATCAGTAGTAATCCTGCTCTCAGAAGGCAGTGTAATAGAAATTTACAAGGTACACAATAAATCACAATTCCCAAACAATAGAAAATGCTACTCGAATAATATCTACGTATAGTAGCACAAATGGCTGTGAATAAGATTTTTCAGTGATGAACTTTCTCAAAAAACAAGTACGAGGTTCGATTAAGTATTGAAAATTTTAGAAATAAGTTACGAATTTGTCCCCAGGATCTCTAAAACCTGACTTGAAATCGAATGAAAATACGAAGATATGCACAGAGAAATCAAAATCAAAATATAAATAAAAATAACAATAACAAACGGTCTTAGATTTTTTACCTAAATCTCGCCTAATCGTATTTCATGAATAAAGCGTAAAAGCTTTCAAAGCGACTTCGACTGACTGCAGCTGATTTCGTGGATGGGTAATTTCGCCGTACTACCCCTGCTCCTGATTTCCGCTCGTGGCATCGACCTTGACCCTACGACGATCGACCCTACATTAGACATATTCATTCGGTCCGATGGCAGCACTGAAGGCAAAATGATCAGTGGTGGTACGGTGCAAGAAATCACGTTAGTGATGCGGGGCGGGATGTGTTTTTATTGTAATTATTTTTGGTTCTTTCTCTTATCGTACTCCGCATAGAGGAATCAACACTACCGCAAGAACAAGGAGAACAATGTAAACGAAGTGGCGTCTTATAACCTATAAACGTTAAACAGTGGCTCGTGCCCCAACTCACTGGAGATTGCACATCAATCGAATGACGGAAACGTAATTTCCAAAATTCAGAACACTGATATAAAAGAATGTAAGAAATGCATGTAAATTAATTAAAAATTGAAATAAAAGCCTATAGTGAAACATTATTTACATAATTGTATGCGTAGAGTCCATGTCAGGTATATACGACTCCCGCGCACGTGATTCTGGCTTTGATTTCCAGGGGGCATTTAAGTTTTGCATTGAGACAATTGACGGTAAAAGAATTCATACAACAAAAGGATCGAAAATACAGTGATCGCCTCCAGAACTTTCCAACAAGCACTATTTTCACAATACTATTTTATTTCGAAAATTTCACAATTCTGGCATATCTTAATAATAAATAATTAATAATAACTTAAATAAATAAGTTAATAAATAAAATAATAATAAATATATTCTACACACACAACATCGCTTGCAGATTATAGCTGAGTTACAACTGCAGCCGCACATATACACATCGTGAGAGGCAGAAAGGAATTTCCTTCCAAAACGGCCAACTTTACCCAACGGACTCATAATCAAGTGCACATTTTGAATTAGAATCTTGCCATACATCAAGAGAAAATGAATTGTCCAAACATCTTCAATAATGCATTCAATACCGTCAATAATTGACTAAACTTCTGTACTTTCGATAACACACAAAATTCACAAAAATAAGTTACAGCTCAGACGAAGAAAGAAAATTGGGATTTCCTTCGGGGATACCATGCAACCAAAGTGCGCTCGGCAACCAAAGTCTCCATCCATTGGTTACCGCGCCGAAGGCCTTATGTTGAAAGGTGCGAAAGCATAGAGCCAAATTATTATTATTATTATTATTATTATTATTATTATTATTATTATTATTCCTCTAAATCACGACTTAAGATGTTATGTGCCGGCTGAATATAAAATCTACTCCAGGTTGCAACCAGCTACCTAAGGAGCAGATCTAGGGACTGTCGGTGCCTCTACAATACTTTGCGCAAAATGTGGGCTGTTCCAAATAAAGCTATTTCTTGCACTTCCCAGTCTTTTGGATTACCAGGGAGTTTAGACAAGTTCTTACACAAATTCGGCTGATCTCGATTTCCAAACTCTTGTATTTAAGACCTTTCTCTGCCTCCTTGGTTACGACAATTTTGATCGCAGGGCACAGCAACATCCACAAGTAGACACGACTTTTTTTCTCAAAATCCCGGATAATAATATCCGGTTTGTTTGCTGCTATCGTGCGATCAGTTTGAATTTGTTGGTCATACAATATTGTACAGAGTCCAACCGATGTCACCGGTTTTGGTGAGTGTTCGTTGGGGGCATCTGTTTCGAACTTTGAGGGCGGTACAGATCTGCCCGCCTGGAGGTAGCTACACACCCTATGGTCCCTTTCCAAGTATTCGGCCTTCAGACACATAAGCTGTTGTACATTCCTATGTACATCAGCTCGAGGGTGGGCAACATGATGCATTGTTAGCAGTTTTCTGGTTTTTCGATCCATGATGCGACTTTCTTGCTCAGTCCAGTCCACTAGTCCGGAACTGCACTCGACTACAGGAACCGCCAAACTACCAATTACTGATATTTTATTCCTGGAGTTCAGAGTGGACTGCAGAACCAGTCTCACTCTTCTCTAATACTCCCTGCGAATTCTCTCTTTCACTGTGTCGTTCGAGATTGTCTCACATTCATCAATGCCCAGATATTTGTAAGTTTTACCTGGCTCAAGATCTTGAATCACAGTGTGCATATCAACTTCAATGCTCTCTGACGTTGTCAGTTTGCCTCTTTTTAAATTAATTTTTGCACATTTGTCAAGACCAAACTTCATGCAGATGTCATTGCTAAAGTCACTCACGACAGACAGCATTTGGGAGAGAATCGCTTCATTCTTAGCAAACACTTTCAGATCATCCATGTAAAACAAATGTGATACTGGCCTTTCATCACCATGGAGCTTGTAACCAAAGTCAGCTCGCGACAACTGTCTCGATAGTGGGATCAAACTAATGCAAAACAGCAGAGGGGATAGTGAATCTCCTTGAAAAATACCCCTGTTAATCTGAATACTTCTGGTTTCTACTGCTTTCTTTCTGCTCTGTATTAGTAACCTGGTACTCCACGACTTCATGCTAGCCTTGCAAAATTCAATAAGTCTAGGATGAAATCGAGAGATCTCCAGGGTCTTCAAAATCCAATCGTGTGGTACTTTATCAAAGGCTTTTTGCTAGTCAATCCAAGCCATGCTCAAATTACGTTTTCGTTTCTTTACATCATTCAAGATGACTCTATTCAGTAGGAAGATTTCCTTACAGGCATAAGAACCTTTACGACATCCTTTTTGTTCAGCTGGCATTAGATGGTTCTTCTCTAGATGCCTATACATTTTGTCAGCTGTGGCTGAAGTTATAGCTTTGTACAGTACTGGCAGAATAGTGATTGGCTTGTAGTTCTTCGCCAAAGAGCTGTCTCCCGCTTTGGGTAGCAAAGACGTGCTGCCGCGTGCAACCCATTCCGGGAGTTCCTTTGGGTTTTCTAAAATTTTATTAATAGCCTTTGCTAGATGCGGATTATTATTATTGTTATGTCGCGCTGGTCACGGCGCGCATAAGTTTGTATGTGGTGCGCTAGCATAAAGGCAGCGCGCCCTGATGGGAGCCGGCGGCGGCAGCAACAAGCTACGGCCACGGTTCGGCAGGCTGGAGGCAGGGAGCGAGTCTCGCTGCCGGACGCCGGCCCTTTAAAGGGAGCCGGCCGACACCCCGACAGGCAGTTGGGAACGAGCCCTGAGAGCACCACGAATAGCGTATGCGCCGAGTATGGAGAGCCAGCCGCCGGATGAAGGTTGTCATGGAGTAACGACTACAGCAGCAGCAGCAGGGAGCGTCCAGAGGCGGACGCGTCACCGAACAGGGCATTGGTGATTGCCGGAGTTATGCTAGACAGGGCATTGGTGATTGCCCGAGAGATGATAGGCAGGGCATTGGAGATTGCCCGTGAATAGTTGTATGGCTGATTATGTTTGTAACAAATGCATAAATAAACTATTGTTAAAGTTGCGTGCGAAGATTATTTTATGGACATAACAATTATTATTATCATTATTATTATTATTATTATTATTATTATTATTATTATTATAAGCCTATACAATCCTATGTAGGGCTAAGGCCTCCTGATTTCTCAGGGAAGATGTGCTGTAAGCTACTTGTGGCCTTGTACATAGCTAGTTCGCTGTCTTGTCGTTATATTCAACTTCATTAGTTAACTGACTTAGTTCACTCGTTATGTTCAAATTCATTGGTTAACTGACTTAGTTCACCAAATAGTAAACAGTAAGCGTAGTAATAGATGCAAGAGCCAAGACTATGGTTAAACAGCTGGGAGGGTACCAGACGTCGGAGGAAGAGCGCCACTTGGGCACTCACTGGTTTCAAAATGATTTCGCATACATCGATATTTCTGTAAGATCTTGAATATTGAATGTCATTGAAACGACGATCTCTATTCCTAATATATTTTGAACTATTTTTCGATTATCGCCGGGTTGTGCAACCGTGCACCCTAAGCACCAGCTGCCACCACTTACAGCATTTTAGGGTGTAGTTGACCCTTCGCTACGCATGTCCATGTTGATAACGATGCTCCTGCCTTCAGCGCCTGAGATTAAATTAAAAAGCTTGTGTAACGAATAATTTCCAACAAAATTTATGTTTATACTTGACTAGTTAGAATTTTCAGAAAAGTCCGGGTCGACGCCAAAATAAGCAGTAAATGAAAACGAAAGTGACAAACTAGTGCAAAGGCGCGAAGAAACCTTACTTGCAAAATATCCGATAAAGTACATTCTCGTGGTCTCACTATGCAAACAATTCGTGACCATTCAGTTACAGGAATATCAAACACAATTTAATACTACATTGCCTGGTTGTACACAGCGCTGCGGTTGCAGCAGTTGGCTGCGTCTAACGCCTTGTTTGCGGAGTCCCAGTATAATAGCATTCATGAGTCATTAGATTCATGAGTCATTAGCTGTATAAAGATGTCATTAGGAATACTGCTTTGAAGCTGTAGTTGATCTACTGTTTCAGGGCATGATTAGACGATAAATTGGCGTGACTTTAGACGATAAATTTGCTAATCATAAACCTGATAGAAAAAGCCTGGTATCGTAATCCACTGGTGGAAGGGATATTGTAAGATTATTTCAGTAGTATACAAAGAAGAAGTTAACCAATGAAGGCTTGACCCATTAATAAATATCAGTGCAGTTCGTTTTTGATGATGCTTTGCGAACGCTAGCTTCTGAAATGACACCGGCAAACTTTGGAATATTTTATGAGGATATATTCTGAAAGTTACATCTGGCGATTTATTATCTCACGAATTAGGGAGAATAGAAGGGAAAAATTTATTGCTTTTGCAACAGGGTGAAGTTCGTGTCGTTGATATGCTGAAACTCTGGCATAACTCAAAACATACGAGTTTCCAGTTCTAACCTTTATTTGTATAGCATTTTATAATAATAATAATAATAATGATATGAAAATTCTTTTGAGCGTATTTATAATTCATTGACATACGATAGTGCATTGATACTGTCAGCAAAATCTTAAAACACGTTTACGTCAACACTCATTTTTCGAGTAGTGTTGGTCATAGACGACATGTTTATACATTCGCATGATTCAGCGTAATTATGGAACCTAGAACTGTCTAGACAGTTTTAAATTCAATCAAAATTACAATTTTTTTTTGTTTTGGGATACTCTTTTTCCCTAGTGTTCGTGTGTAAAAATCGTACGCTTCAAATGAAATGTATGTATCACTGTATCTAATTATACTATTCAAATTCATGAATCTAGAGCGAATTCATACGACTACAATACTTTATTTAAAAATACATACACACAAGTGCCAACATCACGGAAGTTCTAACGTCGTAGGCGCCGAAGCAGTACTCCGTAAATATTATTACCCTCTGCTATATTGCCTAATGTAAACATGTGTCTAGTACAAAAACATTCATTATAATTAGCCATTGTTAGTCACATGAACACTAGAGGGCCATTCATATTCCACTTGTTCAGAAGCCTCGTGTATACTCTGCTTCTATGAAAACGACAACGTTGCATTTAAATGAGCGAGTAAACTGGCACCGAAGAATATGTTGGGAGTGTTTATTTACTTTCACAATATGTCAGTGGCACCTAATATTAGTTTCCCTTAGAGGATATATTTTAACAACAAACAACCACATGCCTTAGGCACAAAGGGGACTAACGTCAAGACCGAATTCAAAGGAGGAGGTTTATTACCTGTATGCCGCTCGTCCGCAAAGCCTACATCTCCTTTCCATTGACTAAGACTCTAAGTCTCGAAAGAAACAAGCAGGCGATGAATGCCCTTGATCTTCTTTGAAAATAGGTAAACATATTTTTGTTCTTTTACTTTAATAGCACGTGTGAAACCTTTGGGTTCAAGAATTCAAATCAAAAAGAAAACTCTTCGTGATAACTGAGGTTTATCTTGATAAATACTTGGGGATCATTCAGTTTCGGAAGTGTCAAACACACATCGTCGCTTTTTCGGAATACTATTGCTACTTAAAACTAGTGGGAATGCGCGGCACACAGAAACTTCGTCTTCCCTTAGTGTTATTTCTCAAAAATTTTTCAATATTTAAGAAAAAGTGCATGACACCCTTTAATGATCTGTAATATTCCAACCTCCCAGTCGTTTCCCCTTGATTTTCCTTCTCAATATTCCTTTGTTGCCATCTTCCCCGTTTCCCCCCCTTGTATCTTCACATTTATCTTCGACTTGCATTTCTTGCATTTGAATCCTTATAACTAGTCATCCTTGCTATCTATCCTATCTGTAATTTCTTTCAGTATTCTTATAAAGCCCCATCCGCCACATTCCTTACGTCAATACCATTCCATGTCACCCAAGATATCAGGAGAAAGAGAATACTGGAGTATGCGAAAGAGAGAGGGAGAGAGAAGGAAAAGAGAGAGGGAGAGAGAAGGAAAAGAGAGAGGGAGAGAGAAGGGAAAGAGAGAGGGAGAAAGAAGGGAAAGAGAGAGGGAGAAAGAAGGGAAAGAGAGAGGGAGAGAGAAGGGAAAGAGGGAGAGAGAAGAGAAAGAGAGAGGGAGAGAGAAGAGAAAGAGAAGGAGAGAGACGAGAAAGAGAGGGAGAAAGAGAGTTAAAGAGAGAGAGACAGAGGCTCTCCGGAGAGCATCTGCACCCTCGCCTCCCGTGCAGCCCTTCAATTTAATTTTCGCCGCAAATTGCCCCACCCTCTCTTTCGTTCAGCGCCTACGAGGAAGCTCTTCGGGCGATATTTGGTGCCGTTGAAAAAAGAAAGAAAAGAAAAGAAAAACACAAACGGGGCTTCCTCGCTAGGTCATGATCGTTTGGACGCGCGCTCTCGAGATTAAAAGCGTAAATAAGCAAAATGGCTTCGCCCAGCTTTTACACTGAGGAGACGCAGACTGCGGTTGTGAAGGTAGTACCTTACTCTCTTCCGGTTCTCGAAGAGTCGCACGAAACAATGTAATAACTATGCAATTAATCTAAAAGGGCCCGTTACCTCTCAATTATATCTTTGAATGGTGGCACATTTCACGTTGTGCAGAATATCAAAGAAGACTCGTGTTTCAAAAAGTGAGATGCCTTCCATGTTAACAAATACTTATTTGTTCTGAGTCGATTACTTACATTTTAATATTATTAATAACTATTTTTGTTTCTTTTCTGTAATTGTGAATAAAAACTCCTAAAAATAACATAAACATCATTAATAATTTTTGTTGAAATTGACTTGAATTTCAATTTCGATATTTACGTGCGTTCACATTTAATATTTAAAATGTCAAGAGCACTATTCTCCCCGTGTAATTTGGAAGGTAATTCAAAATATTTAACCTTCTATTACTCGCGCTGGCGTAAGGAGTGCGCCAGTCACATCGTATTGCTTCCTGACGACAATAGATGCATCATATTGCATTATCATTGCCCCGAACGCATCTTCTGAATTCCTTTAAGTTTTGAGTTCGTATTTGAATTGACCGTTGCAAGTGGTGAGTACCCGGTAGTTCAATTCTTTTAAAAACATTTCGGCGCACTATGTGCTCCGCGCGAGTAATACAAAATGTAAATACCTTAAGACGGATTTCTTCTTTAAGCATTCAGTACGTAGTTCAATAATTACATATGATGCCATGGAATATGGATAAAATATATTGAGGAAAATATTATCAATTGTATTTTTAAAATTATTTATATTTATAATCGTAAAATATAGTGTAAACTTAAGAAGTAAAATACCGTGTAAACTTAACAGTTTGAAATGGATTTGAGATATGAATTGTACATTCTATGGAACAAATGAACATTTCAAAGCTTCACACCCATGCATTTTATTTAACATTGTGGTATTACCATGGGACTTCATCCAAATACACAATATAGTTGGAAAAACCTACTTTGTAACCACAGGCCAAGTGCATTATCATCCATTTTATGTCTAATTTTTACATATTGTGGATATTTTATAATATTACAGTATTATAATGTTGCTGTATATCGTTAATATAATACACATTTTATTGATATATATTACACACCGGGTATTAGAAATATTCAAAGCATATGATATCGTAAAATTACAGTTTTCAAGTAAAATGTACATAAATAAGGTAAAGTTATCCTTTTCCTAATAGAAATCACTCATTTGACGCAAATATTGACTTTGTTATTAAAGAAACAACCGTTCCTTTTTTGCCGCGCTCAGTGCGCTGCCCGTGTAATAACGTGTAAGAGAGCAACTCGAGTAAATAAAGGTCAGTAAACACAATTTGCAACGAAGATCGTAATTTTTGTCCTTGTTATTGCTGGTATTTAAGGCACATCTTTAGAATATGTATGTAAATGCGGCAGGCTTTTGAAAGCAGAGCAGAGTGACTCGTAATGTGGCTCTTCTCGAGAGGGAAACATTGAGGCTACAGAAGCGCTCTCTGCACACCCAGGCGTATGAATGGGCAGCAGGGCGCGCCGCAGCCACAAGTCAGCTTCGCGGCGTGGTTGCACCGGAATGTGCAAATGGGTCAGTTGGCCTGAATGTAGAACTGACCTCCACCACCAACGAATACTGCTCTTTCTTTCCTCTCTCTTCCCTGCTCACTCTCTTTCTCTTTGTCTCTCTCTCTTTATCTTCGCCCCACTCTCTATGTCCCACTCTCTCTTTGTCTCACTCTCTGTCTCTCTCTGTCCCACTCTCCGTCTCTCTCTGTCCCACTCTCCGTCTCTCTCTGTCCCACTCTCCGTCTCTCTCTGTCCCACTCTCCGTCTCTCTCTGTCCCACTCTCCGTCTCTCTCTGTCCCACTCTCCGTCTCTCTCTGTCCCACTCTCCGTCTCTCTCTGTCCCACTCTCTGTCTCTCTCTGTCCCACTCTCTGTCCCACTCTCTGTCTCTCTCTGTCCCACTCTCTGTCTCTTTGTCCCACTCTCTGTCTCTTTGTCCCACTCCCTGTCTCTCTTTGTCCCACTCTGTCTCTCTCTGTCCCACTCTATGTCTCTTTGTCCCACTCTCTGTCTCTCTTTGTCCCACTCTCTGTCACTCTGTCCCACTCTCTGTCACTCTGTCCCACTCTCTGTCACTCTGTCCCACTCTCTGTCACTCTTTGTCCCACTCTCTGTCACTCTTTGTCCCACTCTCTGTCACTCTTTGTCCCACTCTCTGTCACTCTTTGTCCCACTCTCTGTCACTCTTTGTCCCACTCTCTGTCACTCTTTGTCCCACTCTCTGTCACTCTTTGTCCCACTCTCTGTCACTCTTTGTCCCACTCTCTGTCACTCTTTGTCCCACTCTCTGTCACTCTTTGTCCCACTCTCTGTCACTCTTTGTCCCACTCTCTGTCACTCTTTGTCCCACTCTCTGTCACTCTTTGTCCCACTCTCTGTCACTCTTTGTCCCACTCTCTGTCACTCTTTGTCCCACTCTCTGTCACCCTTTGTCCCACTCTCTGTCACCCTTTGTCCCACTCTCTGTCACCCTTTGTCCCACTCTCTGTCACCCTTTGTCCCACTCTCTGTCACCCTTTGTCCCACTCTCTGTCACTCTTTGTCCCACTCTCTGTCACTCTTTGTCCCACTCTCTGTCACTCTTTGTCCCACTCTCTGTCACTCTTTGTCCCACTCTCTGTCACTCTTTGTCCCACTCTCTGTCACTCTTTGTCCCACTCTCTGTCACTCTTTGTCCCACTCTCTGTCACTCTTTGTCCCACTCTCTGTCACTCTTTGTCCCACTCTCTGTCACCCTTTGTCCCACTCTCTGTCACCCTTTGTCCCACTCTCTGTCACCCTTTGTCCCACTCTCTGTCACCCTTTGTCCCACTCTCTGTCACCCTTTGTCCCACTCTCTGTCACTCTTTGTCCCACTCTCTGTCACTCTTTGTCCCACTCTCTGTCACTCTTTGTCCCACTCTGTCACTCTTTGTCCCACTCTGTCTCTCTTTGTCCCACTCTGTCTCTCTTTGTCCCACTCTGTCTTTCTTTGTCCCACTCTCTCTCTCTCTCATATTCGCATTTCTTTTGCATCTACATCTGCATCTGGTATTGGCAACGAAATGAATGTCAATGAAACTAATAACGTGACAGTAGAGTAAAAAAAGTAGGTTGAAAACTATCTTTACTAATTATTACTAAATTTTACAAGTAAATAGGTTTGTATTACAGATTTTGAAACGTACGACATTATTCGCTTGTATAAAACTTTACTAATAGTCTTAAAAATTATGAATATTTAATGGTTTTTAATATTTTCTGTTTATTATCAATGAATACTGCTCAACATTTTATTAGAATATTACTTCAATAATATTTTAGTAGTGAAAACCTCTTAAACGTTTTCGTTTAAATCCCGGGAGTGGAACAGTCTTTCATGCTATTGTGCTCATCTCTAATATTGGAGCTTTTGTCTGCTCTCTAGGTTGTTCAAGAGCAGCTGTTATGCTCTAATTCCCAGCAACGTACGTTTTCACAGTGAATACTGTGGAGGTTGCTGCCCTATCGCATACGTTTATGTTATTTCAGTTTAGCTTTGAATAATATAAAAAATTAATATATTTCTTACTTGGTTTAACACTACAGAATGTTAAGTGTCCAATTTAAATTAGTATTTATCTTCTCTATTATTAATATAATGTTTTGTTAATTTTACATCATCATGTGTATTTCATGCACTTTGCTCTCTCAAAACTTCTCGAAATTTACATGTATATCTCTGCTTAGGTAAATTCTCGAACAAATTCTTTTTATGTTTTTATACAATTTCTGTACAATTTTGCATTTACGTAATGCAAAAATAGAAAATAAAAATAAAAATAATAATAATAATAACAACAACAACAATAATATCAATAAACGCAACTCACTGCTTCACTTTTTCATTATGTTTCTCGTCAACTGTCATTTCAATTTCACCCCCACTACAGAAATTATCACTTCTTGCACACAGTTATCATAATCTCCAATCTCTAAGTCATTAGCCTACGATGAAGTTGCATTAGTCTATTGTCCCCTTGCCTACACTCTCTCTAATGCATCTCTCCAACGGTGCAGCCCTCGTTGCGAAACGCGTCCGCCAGCAACGTCGTCGCCAATGTTGGTGGCCACCGAGCTATTGCTCACGACTTCTCTACGCTACTTCACTCATCCGCCCAACCGAAGCCCTACATTCCTGCTTCACCTCAACGCTTAGACCTGTGTTATTCCTCTCTGTTGTTCGACCGGCTTAAGTGCCTAAGGGGCATCAACTGATGTCACTGCAGTGACTATGACAGGGAGTTCCTATGGTTCGAGTCTTGAGAACTCTAGCGGCCGGCTGCACTGATCGATAGTTTTCCGTGGTTTCTCCGGTCAATACCAGGCGAATGCTGGAGCAGTACCCTAACAAACGGGCCACGGACCGCGCGTGAACTTTCCTCGGTCTTCCCTGTCCTTTCCTCCCCCTTTACACTAATATGCACTACACTACTACACATGTCGGGAGACTGGTCGGGGGCTTAGAGATTGTCCCGGCTGGGGCGGTGCCCCGCTGGTGGGAGATACCTGATTGGAGAAAACTCCACTAGCCCATTGTAGAATGCCCCGGATCTCGCCATCCAATGGGGAAGACCACAGCCACCTCCCGAGGAAACACATGCACTAAACGTACGGGACTAATGACCTCAGCAGTTAACACGTACGGAATCACCAAACAATCTGTTTTTCGACGAAAGTAAGCTCCCGCCACTGGTTGAACGCATTACTAAAACAAAGGTAAATTATCTAAGGCATTGTTTTGATGACACATTTCCTTACAGGACACTGCAACACCATGCTCATGCCTTGATTGTGAAAGGTGTGCAATCAATTTTAGGGGAATTGATGACATATTGCTTATATCCTTATTCACATTTGCCATTTTTTCGATGGTGGGTTTTCATGCCGATTTGAAATCATTTGTTAGAATCGCTCCTCTTTACGTTTTACCTTGCGCTTGACAAGGAAACTGAAATAACTGAGATTTCCTGTTTCGGCCTTGACAACACGACGTCCACACTGAAAGACTGGGTACGGAACGGTCCACAGTCACGACGTAATTAAGCATTTGATTGGCATAAATCTTACAAAAAAGTTGACTAATTTAAATTCAATTTATTTTTACAGCATAGAATTTGGAGGGAAACATTGATACAAATAAATCACCTAATTCCTACACTATGCGATTAGTGAATGAGCCGCGTACTGCTCGATCACACCATATATAACTTAGCTTTGTGTTCGACCTAATTAGCCTGCAAATTGTATGCCCCGTAGTTTCGATTTCGGGAGCGCACGTATGAGAGATTTCCATTGCGAATGTGCATCGTATCCGCCCCGGGGATTCTGAATCGCTCCAGCTTGTCAGTGGAAATGAATGCATTGCGACTGGAGCTCAGCTACGGTGCCGGCGCTAGGTAATTTGTTTTGCTTATAATGCTTCTGCCTTACTCGAGTCGTTCGTGAAAACACCCGTTACTTAACCTGCGAATGGCCATGAAGAATGGGTGTAAAATAAACTTTGTTGTAGTGTAGTAAGATGGTGCTGACCATCTTCATTACATTGACAGGAACTCTATTGCATAGAATAAATAGTTCATAGTTTTAGAAAATAGCCATTTTTAACACGTTTTAGCGTTGTAGAATGTTAATGTACTCAAGACACACACATAATTGAGTAAGTGTCAGCGACCTAAAATGTTAAAGCATTTCTCTACTTCATTGGGTATATTTATGCTGCTTTTATTTCAGAGGGGATTCAAAGTCACAATTACACACATGACATTCGAAGAAACGTTAACAAAGATTGCAAGAGGTATGAGACATACTGACGGAACAGTTTCAGGGGAAAGAGTGGAAACAAGTGAATTTAAAAAAAATTATACTTCAATAGATATTAATTTTACCCGACAAATTTGTGACAATTTCCTCCTGTTCTATACCACTGCAACATTTCGATTGGGTATAATTGACACTTCGAATTGGAGGGGATTATTTTTATTTAAAGGAGCGCTGCAGTTTGGAAAGTTCTGGAAATAGTGTCAAATTAAGAACTCATCGGTTTACTCCAAACATCACATTTTTCGACTAATTTCCCTAGATCTATTGAGAAAATTCTGAGATGGTTCTTTGTTTTGCTTCTGGACTTATGTAGCGTCTCTGTTCTCACGTTTTGTTTATCTCTCTTTTCTTCAATTGTACTAGTAGTTAAGTAGAGCCAATGGTGTGCTTTTTAAAGTAATATTGTAGCGTCAAATCTGAATTTCGTTAGCGTACGCAAATACTTTTCACATTACTCGAAAGGGAAAATTTCCAGTTTTCAAATGTAACCACGCTTTGTTGGTATCTAATATGTTTTTTTAGGTTAAATGTTTCAGATCAAACACATAATGGGGGAAGTAATCGTAATAAAAAAACAACTTATTATGCGCCCATCAAAATGAAATTTGCGACATGTAAATGACGGCATTTAAATGTATTTCAACGGTACGTAAAAGACATCAATACCACAAAAAGTAGTGATTAAATAGATACGAACTTATTGTAGGATATTCTTCAAGATTGTCGCAGTGTTCTTACAAAGTTTGGTGAAGATTAATACAACACAAATGCCGAAAATAATTTAAGTACTATGTTGGTAGATTCATCACGATCATTATTTTTTACTTGTCGTTTATGGTCCGTATATTCCGGCAGTACAACTGGAACCTAACAGATTAGCTAGAGGCCAGTACCAGTGCATAAGATAAAGATTTCTTAATCTAACAGCGATGTACTGTAAAATAAAATGAAAGAAAATTATAATATTTTATTTAAATCTGAACCAATTACATTAAAAACAATGATCTTAAATACCGCGGTTTATATAAACTTGATCTTTCTCCTCTTTCACAAGGACACGATACGAAGAAAGCGGGGCATTTAGCTAGTAGTATATAAACCTTATCGGAAAAGCTAATGCAGCTCCACGTAATATCCCAGATTGAGCTCGCCCTTTGGACAGCATCCTCTCCGGCGTCGCACTGCGCCCCCAGCAGCTCTTGGGGAAGCGAGGGACGCCCCGAGTGAAAGACGCCGACGGAAAATGAACCTAGAGGAACGCGCCAATGAAAAGCGTCTTCTACGCGAAATGCGTTAGATGGCTAAAAGGCTTCACGAAAATCCGTCCGAAAGCTGAGAGCGTCTATTAAATTTAGTGTTGAGAGGATTTTGACTTACCGTCTCGTCCATATGAACACGGTTAAAGAACTTGATTTTGTTTGTGTTGTTAATTTATTTTCAGTAATCCATCAAATTTCAATCTTGACTCTTGCTCATTTGCTTCTTGTCCTCTTTGTTTTTACTTATTTCTCTTTTTGTAATATTGATTTTATTTTTTATAATCACTCAACATGTTTATTTAGCGGACAATTATTTTCAAATTAATCACAAATGGGAAGACATCTGGGTCCTGCATCAAGATAATGATACAAATTTGAAGTTATTGTTCCACTTGTTTAACTTCCAAACAGATTGCTTCCATCATACTTATTAGTAATTGTTTACAAGCAATATTTAAGCAATAAAATAATTTCTTCAATAAAATCATTTATTTGCTCTGAAATATAGAACACAATATTTTATGGTTGAGACATTGTTATACACAGCTTTCTCTGTACTTTTTGGAAGACGCTTGTTGAATGCTTAATTGCCTCTGAATGTATACCTCTGGAAAGAACTACGAATTACCTTCGAGCTTGAAATATTCTCTAATTATTATATTATCTATTAACATTTCCTGTAATTTTCTTACCCTTAATTTTTGTGTTAACCTCTTCCTAAAATAAAATTAGGAGTATTTCAGCAACAGTTACAAAGTACGCAACTCGCAAAAGCTTGAAAATCAACTACAAGAGAAGTTTCCATGGGAAGAACTTCATTAACGTCGGCGAAGAATGTCGCGCAAAAGCACTGATAGTTCTATTCACCCACACACAGAGCAAATTTGCGGTTCCTGTGCACTGGGAATGAAAATGAGGCAGAATCTTGAAAGAAGATGAAGAAGAATGTTTTGTTACATGTGCAGCTGCTTTGCAGAATGAATGAATTTATTTTATTCATTGAAGGCAAATTCATAATTCACTAAGGCATTCAATTATTCATTTTCAGTTGTATTTTTTGTTATCAAAATCATTAAATGAGAAAAATTCACTTCAATATATGAAGTTGTATTCTTTCAAAACCAATATAATCCTTTCTGTGAAAAAAGTGGTGTAAAATAAGGATCATGAGACAATTATATTCTTGACACTAAAAAGTAATTAACATTTTAAATATTTACTCAGGTATTTTTTATTTTAATGTATTCCTACGAAAGTCATGAAATAAGTATACAAGAATGACACAAGGTCTCAATTTAAATTATATGTTTTATAATTCACTTTTTAAGCACAAAATCTTTCACACCATTTGTATTCAGCTGTAAGGCCAAAAAAATTGTGTTGGTTCACTTGTGTGCGTATAGTTTTGTAATGCAAGCACGTTTCCCCCAACTAATTAAGTGGATATATTGGAATGGAGTTAATTAAAGTTTGTTCCTATGAATCACAACATAGATTAACTTCCTGATAGACAATTTTTTTTCGTCCTCTGAAAAACGTGGCATTTGAAGTCGAAGTGTAAATTACAGAGTAATGAAAATCATAATTTACTATGTACAAAATATTTTAGTTTGATTGAAAAGTATATTTTATGATATATTTACATTTTTTAATTACTCTACGAACGAGGATATTATTGACGTTGTTAAAACGTCCCTCAATAAAACGAACCTATTGAGCCAAAGTTATTATTGGAGAGCAATAAAAACCACCCGTTCTTAATATTTTCAACACAATCACCTGGAGTGTTACGTACGTACAGCAAGAAAAACAAGATCAGTTTATATTTTATATACCAACTAATATTTTAGATTATAAATCACTTCCCGGAAGCACCAGGTTGCACAGAATAAAAACTGTACAAGAGAAACGAGCACTGATATTGAAGTCGACACACAGCGCTCGTTAACTTTCTTTTTTGTGCGCGGCGCACTTCCTGGGCCAACAAGAAACGACGAGCTCATATATATGTATATTCGCATCCTGAACAGGTGTATGTAAGCAAGTGTGAGAGTAGCTGCACCGTGAATGTAATTAACAGTCTGAATCTTTCGCAGTTGTACATCTGTTTCTTTCACCAATCTTCCGGCGATTGGGGTGCTAGAGCTCATCCGTAATGTGCTTCTCTTTGGATTCTTTCCAGCCGAGAAAATCATCAAAACGCAACGCCCTCTTCAATACAACGAAGGAGGAAAAAGTTCCTCTCCCAGAGCGGGATTCAATCCACGAATTTACCAAGGAGTTGACTAGTTCAGCATGTTATCCCGCCCTCCTCTGCAATCCACATAGACCGAGTATTTTTCTTTCTGTCCAGGAAAAAAGTTTTTGTGTATGCATTGGATATTATCGAATAGATACAGAGCTTACTCAGATGCTTATTTAAAAGCTATCGCCTTAGAAATGTTTTGATCGGTGGGTGTTACATTCTGTCGTGCGTTACTCTTGCGCCCGCTGAAGAGATTTCATAGTTCACGTTTCTGCAGGACTTGGTTGATGATTAGCTTCAAAAGAGGATCTTTTTAATAACGAACGTTAGACTCTCTTGAAGAATTTCCCCTATCTTACCACAAGGGGATTTTTTAGGTGTAATATGACCTTTGTATGAGGAAGTCCCAATGTGTAGAAATTTGAAATAACTTGGAAACGAGAATAATTTTTTAGTGCAACAAAGTATTTCGTTCTTCTAGATTGTAGAAAAGGATGCAAATAAAAACGATAATGTTATACAGGGATTTTTTCTTGATGACCAATCTACGATTTGCGTGAAATGACTTCTGAGGGGGAAGGCAGTCTTGTTAAAAATGGGCAAAGTTTCTTTACCCTCTGAACGGTATTCTACACAACTAAATTAAATTTGAACAAATGTGAAATAATAATGTAATAAAGACATATCCTATTAGAACAACTCTCATTTCAACATCCTGTCGCACATACTTCATTATTGAGACTTGTTCTTTTATTTATACTTTCGTCCTGTAGATCTTTCAAAATCTTGTCAGTCTTCCTCTTTAACACGTCATATCATAATGATTGCCTCGCACATCTTGAGTGATTGGTTTTCACGCGAGGGAGTTTCGTCTCTTGCCCTTCCCCCCTTTCCTCGGGGTTAACAACCTTGGACTGAAGGGCTTTGACTTTACGCAGCCGCCGCTGGCGCCACCGTCTGCCGCGCCTTCGCTCGCCCACTCGAGGTTCCGCGGAGAATTTCGTTGAGGACCAGATGTTGCTCCCGGTATCCAGAGCCGGCCGACTGCAGTAAAAGTCGTATTCTTGGGACCAATTTTCTCACATGGTCAACCGGATTTATACATGTTCCAATAAAATCTCTCAATAACGAAGCGCAGTACACTAAGCAGTTATTTAGTAACAAGCAGTTTTTACTGTAAACCAGTAATGTCAAGGACTCCTACTGGTGGCAGTGGCTTGCCTCGCGGCACCGTGCCATGTCACAACCTTCTCTGCGCCACTATCGTCGGAAGTGGAAACTATTAGTACCCCCGCAATTTTACAATTGCGATGGCGTTGTCTCTTGCGGTGGGGTTATGAACTGCTTGGAGAGGCGATTTATTCGTGGCACTCGTGCCACGGACTTCAGCTCGTGGCATCGACCTTGACCACACTGCTGTAAATTATCATTAAGCTATTTAAGGAACAATTCTTTGATTTTTAAATCATAATTATTTATTGATCTACAATTGTGACAAGCCGATTGAAAACAATAATGGTGTACGATTAAACGGCTTCGTAAGATTAGAAGCCGTTCAAACAATTTTATGACTCAGTAGTTTAAGTCATACAACTGGGCGTTTATCACGAGCTTGATTAGCAGTTGGAACAGTAAGATCTAAAAACAGCTCAAACATCGTAAATACGTACGCTTAGAAACTACTGAGACGAAATAGTGTCAAACATTTTCGAGAATGAAAGTTTATTCCTTGGAACTTGTCCAGTTAATTAGGAACTTGTCCACTACGATTAGGGTGAAAAACAATTAAGATGTTCATGTGTATTAAAATAAACATATTTAAGTCATAACATATATAGGTATTTAATATTAAAAATGTTAAATACACTTAATCCTCAATTGTATTTCATAAAATAAACCAAGCTGGGGGTTGGGTTTGATACGCAAGTATTAGGGAGTAGTTCGGACGACAAAAAATGTGTGAAACAGTACATCATATAAAAAATAATGTACAAAGTTTGGTGACAATTATTCTAATGAAGCAAACCTGATCTTCATTCTAAGTTGTGTTTTAATTTAATTATGCATTTCGTTGTCCTTCGTCGAATGGATACGTGCTTTTCAGCTAGGTCGAATTCAGTCGCTGTCTGGAGGAGAATTCTAGCGGCCGGCTGCTGTGATCGGTAGTTTTCCGTGGTTTCTTCGATCAACACCAGGCGAATGCCGGAGCAGTGCCCTAACAAACGGGCCATGTACCGCGTGCCATCTTTCCTTCCTCTTCCTTGTCCTATCCTCTCCCCTTATACACATACTTACACTAACATGCGCTACCGATCGGGAGCTTACAGCTTGTCCCGGCTGGGGCGGTGCCCCGCTGGTAGGAGACACCTGGTTGAGGGGAAAACCCCGCTAGTCGACGGTAGGTCGGCACCCGATCTCGCCATCCAGCGGGGAAAAAATCACCGCCACCTCCCGAGAAAAACACGCACTACGCTTACGGGACTAATGACCAAAGTAGTTGACGCGTCCGGAAACATCAATCAATCAATCAATCGAATGAATACGTAATTGGGGGGCTTTCCATTAAGCTGTTTCGACGGCCGCTGCCACTCGGCCAAATCCGCTTGCGAAGCACCGCGAGCGACTCGAGGGGGAGAGCTGGCTGCTGCTGCCGGACGCACACGCGGAGCTGGCCCCGCCCACCCGCCGGCCGCACCTGGCGCCCGCCGAAGCGAAGGCCCCGGCACAGTGGGCCCAAGGCACAACGCTGCCCTCCGACAATTCAATACACGGACCACTCACGCCAGTGGTGGCGAGGTCTTCTACTGGTGGCAGTGGCATGCGTCGTGGCACCGTTGCATGCCACGGGCTTCTCTGCGCCACTAGCGTCGGCAAAGGGAATTATTACGAGTAGTAGTAGTGACCCCGCCGTTTTACAATAGTGATGGCGTGTCTGGTGGCGGGGTGATGAACTGCGTGGAGGGGCGCTTTCGTCGTAGCACTCGTACCACGGACTCCCGCTCGTGGCATCGACCTTGACAACACTGCTATACATGGACCTCTTACGCATTAATCACAGCAGCGCTCTGAAGACAGTATGACAGTTTTTTTTGTTATTGTTTTCTTTTACTTGGAAATCGATATGGATAGCTGAGAGGTAACAGCTGTGACTTTAGCATCGTTGAGTGGAGGGATCTTAAGGTTCAGGCGTCGACAGTGGGGGGGGGGGGGGATTTGAGTATTCGCAGATGGATCGTAATCCGCCCCTATCTCTACGAGAATTCTAACAGGCGGTTTCTCTGATCGATATATTTTCACGATTTCTCCGATCAATTCCAGGGGAATGTAGAAACAGTACAAGCGGGCCGCAGGCCATGCGCGACCATCCCTTCCTCAAACTTGTCTCATGTCCTCCTTTTACACACACATATGCACATACATGCACAACACTATCACACAGATCGGCGATCCATCGGGAGATTAGAATTTGTAACGACTGCGTTGTTGTCCCATTGGGGGAGATAGCTGGAAGGCGGAAATCCCCACCCCCAAACTGACAAGAGGTCGGCGCTGAATCGCATATTCCAGTGAGAGAGGAAGATCGTCACATCAAGAAATACAACATGCATTGCACTTACGTAATTAATGACGTACGTAATTGACGCTCCCGGAACCATTAAGAACTCACCGTCTCATTTAGATGTGTCCTCTTGAGACGAACGATGATTGATTCTGAATGTAGCGACCCTTCTCGGGGGCGAATGTCGAGGGGTTCCCACAAGGGGGGCCTGGCGATCTTGACAGAGGCGCCTGCACAGTTGACATTTGGCAGGCTGCGGGATTCCTGAGGCGGTCGAAGGGCGGTTCTAGGAATGTCATTTTTTTTGTAAGGGAGTGGAGGGGGAGAGCTGGTGGAAGCGAGGTGGTGGCGAGGAGGATTCTTATAAAAGAAATGTAACGGGAAGTTCGCGGATGTTGGACGCTTCCTCTCCGGTTTAGGGTAATTTATGATTAATAAATTCATGAGTGAAGTATCAATCTGCGTTTGCTTCATGGAGAGAAGGAGAAACCCTAACACTGAATATCGAGATTTTGTTAATTGTAAGTGTCGAGTGCTCCATTTAAATTGACACTTCAAAATATCTCGAGAAAGGTGTATGATGAAAAATAATGTCTGAAGTAAAATGTCTTTATTTCCGAGAAGAATACATCACTATTTATTTTGACCGTTCAGAATCAGCCATAGCTCATTGGCTACTTTTCGCTATTTTGGTTTATTTTATATCTGTCATATTTGGTTTTGGTTTATCATTCCATATCTACAAATTATTGCGCAAAATTCAATTCGTTTTGTAATATTGTATGACAACAATACGATGTATTCTATATTCCAATATGCAAAAATGCATTCCCTCACATTCCCCCAAACATTACTTCTTCATAAACTAATCATCTAACTCCTTATGATTATTGTTTTTAGAGATATTTTTGTGTTCTCCGTGGACCAGTGTACGACGCGCTGATTTCGGCGTGAGAGGGAAGGCGGCCGGCCCAGTCCGGCCGGCGCCACGGTTTGGTCGATAGGATCAGAGGCGGGCAGTCGTCTGCTGCTCATCGGCTCTGAACTTTGAGCACGATAGCTCGCGCATTGACACACCACGGGCGCGTCTTTATTCCCTCCTCTGAGCGTTCCTCTACTTCAGTTCCATCCCAAGAGAGATTCAAAGGCTTATTACTATACAAATAAGCAATGACTGTCGTCAACGGTTTCCTTGCTGGCGATATTTCGCTCGGTATAACCATTCACCTAAGGGACGCTGTTACAAATGTGTATAATTTCTGTAATAGCTTTTAAGTAATAAATAAGTTTTGATAAGTATTTTTAATTTTTACTTTGTCGTCCCTACTTCGTAAGAAGAGTAAGTATTGTAATCGTGCCCTGAAAAACGAATATTTTTTTTACTGAAAAACTCTGATTACCGGGTCCTGATAACAAAAATGTGGATAAACCTTATTCCTACTTGTAGTAAATTCTTTCCCTAACACGTGTACTCAAAACTCGTGTTGTGGCTATGATCAACGCTAGCACCAAAACTGTTCATCTGATTTTCACCAAAATTGACATTCACCGATTTTCTAAAAGGCTCAAGATTCTGCGGGTTTGAAAGAAATGCTTTGATTTTTTGCAGGCACTTAGCATGAAATTGTTTCATTAAACTTTGTCCTCGTTTAGTGTAAAAGACGCTTAAAAGAATGTCATAGGTATCGTTTTCGTTGAAAGCCCTGAATTTTCGAAAATTTTGAAAGTTTCAAACTTTTGACGGCGTCTTACTACAACAACTATTGAAGATAGAGATTTTTCCTTAATAAATTTTTTTCTTTAAAGACACACCTTGAATTAAGGAAATGCACAATTTTCCGAAAATGTGAGTGGTTATCGCGTAATTTTACGTGAAATATAGGGAATTTTTTACTTCACAGTTAACCTCGATCTTCCCTTTGCTTCAAAATCAAAGTTGAACATTTGCATTTCCAAAATCCAATACTTCAGAGATTTTCGTTTACATTATTCCAAAATGTTTCAAAGAATATATCAAAGGAAAACTAAGCTCAATATTGTAGTTTAAGGAGAACGCCAAAAAAGATACAATTTTTACAATATTTGGAAATATAGAAAGATTAATCGAAAATAGGACAAAAGAATTGGAGTCGTTTTTTAATAAAATCTTGTTTTTTTATATTGACTTTATTTCATGCAAAATTACACAAATACTATTCATATTTTCGAAAAATTGTACATGATCTATTTTAGAGATCTATCGCTAAAAGAGAGATTTCAGTTCTCTTATTGTAGTTCTAGGATGCCGAAAAAATGTTCAACTTTTACAATTTTCAAAAATTTATGGTATTCAATGAAAATGAGCTGTGCCCTATGCATGGGTGGACATTACTTTATCTGAGAAAAAATTAAACATTTTTGACCAAAATGTTTAAAATTTCGGGACTTGGAGTAAAGTATCACTCTCCAAAAACAACAAAATATCAATTTCAATTTCGCAGGACCTTGAGTTCAGCTAATTCGATTGAGGAATGCCAATTTTGGAGAAAGTCTTCTAAACGATATAGGTGTGAGTGTTAGCCACACACGGACAGGAGTTTTGCCGTAAACCAATATTGCGATATCAAGAACCCTCAAAACGAAGATTTTGTGTAGACATGTTAAGGAAAGTAATGCTCAACATATTGGAACAAGATTTACTTACTTATTCGATAATTTAAGGCCCCCATTTCGCGTTCTTCTACCGAAAAATCGCCAAGTTTCGATGCAGAATTACAGTACTTTCAATTTCTTAAGTACGTGGTGGGTGAGAACTGATTTAATTTATACGTTTTTAACGTTTTTAAAGTGTTCGTAGTGTGTCCATAATTTTCACTTATTTCTTTGAAAAATTCAATTTATTTTGCACCTGTCGCAAATCGTTTAAAATTGAAGTTTGGAATTTTCTTTAACATGCAATGGACTACTCGATGTTAGAAATTATTTAAGATTTACGGTTTTCAAGATACTAGTACTTTTCGCGTAATTTTGAGTTGTATCGTTTTGAAATTTTCAAGACTTAACTGAAGTGATAAGAAGAGGCAGTGTTATATTATTAGGTAATTATGAACAGATATGCGAGAACTTATTTATTGGTGTAGCGACGCTAATTTATTCACACATCTTAACCTCATTTAAACAGAACAAAGTTTCTTATCGAATAATGTTTCCATAGAAATTCCCATTTTCAAATGGAATTGAAGAAATAAATGGAATTGTGAAACATGGTGTTAGTACAACAAATAGTTGGAAAGAGTAAAAATATCGACTTCATTTCCAGAGAAGCGCACTATGAAAATAAGACAAACATCACACATTCGTTCCAACAAGAAACGAAATACAAAACTGCATACAGCAAAAGGAAAAACAAATGTTTACCAGTTTGTACACGAACTTCCCAGCTTCTGCACAGGCTACATGAGAGTATATGAGTTACAGAGAATGCTTTTCGGATGATGTATTGTTTCTTTTCAATCAATGGCACCCAGCTCTGTGTACACTGAAATGGAACCACCCGCTACTTTGTTATCCAACAGAGAATGCACTTAAGCTGTGTTCGAATGTAATGATTGGAAGTATTATTGCATGATCAATAAAATCGGCGGATATAATGAGCAGAAACATCTTTTAGTAATCTCGTTTCTGTATTGGAGGAAAAAATCGGACAACTTAAAATTAGCAGTAAATCAAATTTATCACTCAAGTTCAAATGAAATTGGCGCTTATCGAAATAATAATATTCCCTGTAGTTTTTGATCCGTTTCAAACAAACAAACAGTGTTACAACAGCACATACTTTCTTGCAGTTACTTAATATTTTAATACAGTAATTTCTGCCCTACTAACACCTTAGCTATAATGTGAAATATTCCAATTCAACCAAACGAAGCACTTGTAGTGGATATCTGCATTTATTTCGATAGTCAAGAACTGTAGTCATTTCTTAATTCTATAAATGAAAGAAACATGTATAAATTTAATTGTTAGAGATTTTTGTGGCACATTATTCAGAATAAATAATAGTTTCAAACAAGCTGTGCTTACATTGAACTGGGTCCCCAATATTTGATTTCATAATAAATGAATTGTTTCAAGTGTGTTTGTTTCAACAACTGTTTCAATATGAGTATTTATTAATTCTGAATACAAATCTTTTACCTTTTTTTAATTCGGGACTCGAACTTCAGGACTTTCAGGTGAGGGGTAGTGCAGTGACATCAGTTGATGTCCTGAGCCACCTCTCCCGGTTTTGTTTTTAATAAACATGTTTCATTAGGATTTTTGAAAATATTGTACTGGTATGAAATCGCCGAAAAAACCTGAATTTTTGCAATCATAAACAATTTAGAGTGTGCACTGAAAAAGCGACCTACCCCAATTTTTTAAGCGTCTTTTTCTCTATCAGCAGGAAATATTTAAAGAAAAAATTGAGATATTTTTTGAAAAAGATTGAAAATATTGAGGCTTCATGTAAAGTAACCCCCAAAAATCAAAATCTGTTTCAAATTCAACAAGCAGATGAATTCGATCGCGGATCAATTTCGGTGAAAATTTACGGTTTAGCCACTTGCGTTGTTTTCAGCCTGACTGATTAATGGACATACGTTTTGCCGTCAATCCATTTTTCTGCATCCAGGACCCCCCCCCCAAACAAAGTCTGTCAACACCAAGAGTTGGAGGAAGTAATTTACTTCATACAGAAACAAGATTTATCCATTTTTTGTCACCAGGGCTCGGCGGTAAGTGTTCTTCTGTCGGAAATTCGCAGTATCAAAATACATTATATTGCATAAGCAGTAGGCGAGAAAGAAAAAATTCAAATACAGATGGAACCAGGCTCAACAAACAATTAGGCAAAGAAGTAAATAATAGATGCAGATTAGTTTTAAAAGCGAAATCAACTAGTTTGAAATACTCGCTCGTGCCAATGGAACGATTTGAGTAGTGTCCGTTTTCGAGAGGTCATTTCTACAGGAGTGTATTAGTATATTTACAGGAAATTCTATCAGTCGTTGCAAGGGAACCCAAACACACACTGCAGAAAATATTGATGTGACAGTGCCTAATATAGACTGTAGCGGGTTTTGAAATACGTTTTAATTCGTCCAACGGAATATTTACTATTCGAGAAGAAGGTAATAGTTGTTACATAATAAAGATTCTGTGGTCCGTTGACCTCAGTCTTTTTCAATTCGGTATTGGTTACATTACACATTCCTTGCGTGTAGTAAGTCAATGAAATAAGTGTCACAAATAGAGTATCAAAGGGCAAAACTATAGCAATGGGAAAAGATAATATAATTTCTAGCATGAGTCATGTAAATTTTTTCATGCCAAATTTTATTTTTGATTAATTTGTTAGTAACTTTACTCACCGTTTGCGATGTCATCCAACCACCTCGTTATCAAACACCGATGGGTATCAATGTGCAGACCTGAAATTGTTTTAAGAATTAATGTTTGATCCGGAGACATGAGATTATTTAAAAAGACAATGTATTTTCTTATTGGAATAGTAATGCTTTTCTTCGGTCATTAAACATATTTCATGTGGGTTGTAATAATATTCAGTGATAATTCTTATAAGATTAAGCACGTTATAGTTTTCAGTTTTCTTCACACAAAGTAAGAAGAAAAAAATCTTAAGCCTTTTTTCGATAGAAAAAGAATGATCAATATAAACATTGATATATTTTAAATTAATTTCACCTCCGCTCTTTTCTTTTTCTTGGTGATTTGAAAACCGAAACAAATACATCCATCGATGACCACGTCCAAGACATTCTTTGACAAACATGACTCCATTTCAGCCTTCAGCCTCTTCTGACGAAACCTGGTTTTATTCATAATCATCTGTTAATATTACTGTGGTCTTTCCTCCTTCAATTTCAATGCGAATTTTTGAAGGAAACTTTACAAACATTTTTGTACATCGCATATTGAATACCGATAATATTAATGTTAGAATATGGGAAAGAGATGAAAGGTGGAAATAATTAATGATATTATGGAAAGTGTTTTTGTGGAATTAACTAAGATAATACTAAGGTAATACTAAGTTATAAACATTAAGGTGGTACATTATTTTGAATTTATAGACTCGTGAATCATTAATTTATTTTTATAATGTACAAGCATAATACATCAAATTTAGAAGGATTGAATGACGAAACGCTTTCCTCATTATCGCCGCAGTAGGCGATTAACAATTGTTAGATATTAATAACAATTGTCAGACACGTAAAAACGATTAATAGATCCAGTGCAGTCGAGAAGTAGTTTTGCCTTGCAAAGGTGAGGTAGAAGATTTTATTTTGTTAATTTTGTTATTAGTAAGGACCTACGTTTTCCACCTCGAAAAACTTCGGAAAATGTTTTGGTAGAAAAAAAACAACATATTTTGGGCATCTTTTAATTTTTGGATAATAACTTAGGGAACATGAAAATAATTTTTCAGTCAAGAATAGTTTTCTTATTTTTTATAAATCTTCATCATCTTCTCTTCAAATTGGCTTTTGAATTGCGTTTGTATCACTCTTACAAGTATTTTACTTAAATTATTTATGTGTAACGTCCTCTCATTGGGCTAAGGTGCTGGATCCAATACCATTTGTAATAGGAAACTGAACTTTTCAGATTTTAATGAAGGTCTCTTACATTTACTGATTTTTTCTGCTTACCTTAGTATTATCCATTATGCAAAACTTTACCAGAAAAAGCGGCAAATAAATTTGCATTATAAAAAATATTTTTAATCACAACTAGTGGTGCTACAGAATGGCACAGACTTTCCCGTATTAGTTTTTTTATTTCCTTGGGTCTTCGCTGGCTTTTCGGAATTGCCACATACTCTTTTTATCGCCAACTGTCAACTATCACCGCCAAAAGTACATTTTTTGTCATTTTGTTAATTTTTCGGTTTACTATTAGTAGAACGGAAATATTAATTTTAGAATATTAAAGAACACAAAAACCTCGTCCAAAATGGCAATTTTCTTTTAAAACGTGTGTGCCGTTTTAAAGAAAATGGCTTTTAGCGCTACTAAAAATGCGAAATTTGAAGCTTTTTTTTGCAGCAGCTTACTTTTTTCTGCCGAAAATTTGCCACTTTTTTCGCGCATTACTTAACTTTCCCTATACTACGTTTATCACCCCGTGTATACGTACGTATACGGGAAAGTAAAAATAGTAAAGTAAGTATTTTTCAAAATTGTTGTTTTAGTGTTCTGAGTGATCTATCTTCTTATTCTTCTTCTTACTTTTATTTTAGGCTAGAACCTGTTTCTTTACAAAGGATACTTAATTAAAATTTTTAAAAAATCTGATACATTACATTTATGTAGTTATATTTATAAATTGGCACTATATTCACGCTGTCTTGTTTCACAAAATGTCTTTCCACCTAGTTCTTGGGCGTCCTACTCTTCTCCTTCCTTCCGGTCTTCTATCTCTAGTCACTTTCACCAGTCTGTCTTCTTCCATTCTGTCTATATGGTCATTCCATTTCTTTCTTCTTTCTTGAACCCAGTCTGAGATTATATCTAATGGCAAGTTTGTCTTATATTAATATTAGGTTCTTTATCCCTTAGCGTTTTATTTGTAATTTTTCTCAACACCCGCATTTCCGACACTTCCATCATATGGCATATTTTTTTTGAGTCTGCTCTAGTTTCAGCTGCATATGACAATACTGGTCTAATTACTGCCTTATATATTCTAACTTTAGTGTCTTTTCTTAGATATTGATTTTGCCATATCGAGTGGTTGAGACAGCCTGCTATTCTATTTGTGATCTATCTGTGATCTGTAAAAATTTCATAAGTTTAACTTCAATAAATTCTGAAAATTTTTACTCAAACATTTAAGATTATCAGGATAGGGCATTCCATGTAACCTTAATGGCTGATCTTAGCGCACTTTAATATTTGGCTGAACTAACACGATTTACGCGTACTGTCACTCTTATCAGAACTTTCAAAAACGAACTTAGCCTCACTAAGTATTCAAACATTACAGAACTTTATTAAAACAAAGCATTAAAACAACTTTTTATCTATAATGACCTTAACAATTCAAAAATACATTACAGGAAATTCAGATTGAAAAGAAAACTTTGGTGACATTTTAAAATCTCGTAGTTCTGTTAATATTTACTTGAGACAAATAACTTATAAAGCAAATGTGTAGAAAATTTTGTAATCTTTAAAACTGCGCATAACTATTTATGCGCTACGGTCAACCATTAAAACGATAATACGCAAAACCAAAAAAATTCCCGAATTTGGTTTTTGCTACCAAACCTTATTCCGAAGTATTTCGAAGTGGAAAGCTTTAGAGTTTTCACACAAATAACAAAATAATTAAAATAAAATTTTCTAGCTCAGCTTTTGCAAGGTGGATCTTCTTATAGCTCCCAATAGATTGCACTAATTAAAATTTTCATCACAAATATGAAGCACCTTACATTTAAACTCATGATTGAGAGCTTGGTTCAATGTGTGTTGCAAAAATAATACACTGCAGTTTTTGTTCATATTTTTCATTGTCAATAGCAGTGAGCGTGTTCTGCAGATTGTAGCGCGCTCTGCAGATCTTTAATGTACGCTGGATGTATTAACGCGAACTTCTGGTCTTAAAACCCAATTAGTAATGCCTTCAGGATATTAGCGAAACGTTGGGAAAGGTACTTTAGCAAATTAATCGTTGTTTCTGTGGTACGGAACAATATATCCGCGGAAGCAGAGAAGGTAACATGTGCCGACTGATTCTGGATTATCAAGGATTGTCGATTTACAAGGACTGATTCTGGATTACTAGAAAATGATTTCATGAACAATCATTTTCTTGTGTTTGAAGTTACGATATTCTTACTTCAAGAGAGAGTGACGTTTGAAGAGTAGCAATAGAGATGCAGCTGAATTTATTGGCATTCAAATGATCGCGGACATTCTCGTGTGCATACGGTGTTGGGAGAACATGAGTTGAGTAGATTCGTAACACTGCGTGAACTTCAAAGCGTGCCGACCGACTGACGCTTATCAGCAGATTATGATGCTGACGCCCAATATACTCCTTGCCCCAGGGCGCAGTTAGCTAGCTCAAGTGCTGTGCGGACGGAATGCCGAGGCCTTTACAAGCCTTTAATGAGCCACACGTTTTCGTGGAAACTATTTTCGTAGAACAGGTCACAGTGTTGGGACATGCCCGTTTGATTAAAGTGATTGGTTGATTAGGGTTTCCGGGCGCGTCAGCTGCTCAGGTCATTAGTCCCGTAAGGGTAGTGCGTAAGGGCGATGTTCTTCCCCTCCTGGATGAGATCCAGCGCCGACGTACAAGTCGGGGCACCTCCCCACCCGGGACAAGCTATAAACTCTCTACTGGTCTCCCGACAGTTAATGTGGCAGAGTAGTGCATTTAAGTGTAAGTAAGGAGGGACGTTAGGACAATGACAAGGACTGAAAGATCGCGCGCGGTCCACGGCCTGTTTGTTAGGGTACCGCTCCGGCATTCGGCGGGTGTTGATCGGAGAAACCACGGCCAGTAGCCGGCGGCTAGGATCATCCTCCAGACAGCGGCTGAATTCGGCCCAGCTGTCTAGCTGGTGCCGTAAATCCTTCCGCGCCGTGGGGACTCGAACCTGCGGGATCGTGGCGTCAGCCGCCTTGAGGCCGATGAATGTGTGCCCGATGAATGGGGGGTGGGTGGGGGCGGGTGGACGTTCCGGGGCAGAGATGACAACGAGCGCTCGCCGATGCGCCGTTCTGGCGGTGAGGTAATGGGCCCGGGGCAGGCAATTAAGGGGGCATTGTCGGAGCAGGCGCAGGTAGTGCTGCGCAAACAGTCTCGCTAATGCGCCGCCGCGCCGCCCCCCCTCCTCGGCTCGGTCCAGCGCCTCCCGCCGCCTCCGCCACGCTCGTCAAACACCCGTCGAGCCGCGCGGGTGCAAGGCGAGGACAAGGCGACTGGCTGGAGGCACCCTTGGCACCGGCTTCCAGCGTCATGTGCAAATCACACATATTGAGAATATATAATTGTAGGGAACAGTGAGAGGAAATCATGAGTCATATTTTTCAGTTATTGAAGATCACCTTACCAGTACTCTGTCTGAACAATTCGCTTGCCATGCTTTATTATAGTTTTCTATTTTCTAGCCTACGGCAAGAAACACACGACTGATTTTCTTGGGCCTTCATTCACATGGAAATGTTCACCAAACATCAAATAGGCTGCATATCAATACTGTGTAAATGTGGCTTATGATAATCTCTCAGTATAACCTTTAATTTGAAAAATGATTCTCGGCCCACAGGTTAAAGTGAGCGAGAAAGCTTGTGCATTCATTCTCTCCCCTTTTACGACAAAATCAAAGGGGTAGTTTTCCGTTGCCTACCGCTAGATTGATGTTTTCGGACAGGTTAACTGCTTTGGTCGTTATTCGCCTTAGTGTTGTGAATATCTTATTCCTAGATGTGGCGGTGTTCCTCTCGTAATAGATGTTGAGATCCGCTGCCGACCTTCACGTCGATTTGCGGGAATTTTCTTCACCAGTTTCCACCACCCCTCCTCGGAAAGGGAGCCGCGCCAGCTGGAACAAGCTCTAAGCTCCTCTCTATACGTGTGGTGGTGTCGTGAAGGTACGCGTAACCCGGGAGAAGTGGCGCGGGATCTCTTGTGACCCCACGCATCTTTGCGTAGCTGCAGTTACCTAATTTTGCGAGTCAGAAGGTTTACATTTCACATACCTTTCACCACATTCTTTAGCTTTTGTCTGAAAGATTTTCAAAATTTTATATGTAATAATTCATGTATTGATATTTGTGAAACCAACACAAACAACTTAAATTTCGCACTTTTTCTAAGTTGTGCTGATTGGCTTTGAAGCATTTTCGAAAAATTGTTTGTTTTTATGTTAGACAATGTTAGAAAATGAAACTTAGTGAATTTTCTGATACCTTTGCCGTTGAAATATTTAGGAAAATGTAAATGGAGTCACTACATAAAATGAAAGACAAATGATTATTTTGCCCTTTTATGTTTCAATTCCTCATTTGCATATTTGTTTATAATATTGCATTAAGTTAATACGACCTTATAGATGATTGATTATTATTAAAATAACTAATTTCGCTCTTATTTCTTGCTAAATATAATTTTATAAAGAAATAAATCAAAGGGATCAGAAATGACCCCGCGCCACCTCTAACTGAACTCCGGCAACCGCCATCTCTCCAGGGTTAAGTGTGTGTGATGGTTACATGTGTAACAAGAAGTGGTATAAGAAGCCAACCAGAACACATTTCATTGTGAAAACGACATCTCTTCGACTTCAAGTTCTGGGATGCGGCATTACGACCAACCGACAGGCCTTTTGTGAAATAATAACTACAATAATATGTTCATTAATAATAAACATTTGGATAATTTTATTGATGCTGTTGCGCTGATAGTGTTCACTGAATCTTATTTGTAGGAAGCTGATTGCGACTTAAAATATCTGTATTACTAAATTCCAATGGGCGCAGAAATTGAAAGAAAACATGCATCCTGGAGACATGCGAGAAGTGTTTGTGGTTTCGTTATAATTCTATAATTCGGTTTTTTTAATTCATTCTAAAAACTTGAGAACGTTTTTAAGAAAATGAATCAGTCGCGATTTTGACTGAAAAAAGCGACTGACATAAATAGCTAGCAAAATCTAGATATATGATGTGGCAAGGTGGCCGTGACGGGAAGTTAGGAAAGCACTTTTCTCTCCATAAAAGCGAAAATCATCGGTGACAAAAATCGAGACAATACAACGAATTTTAGAAATAACACTGTAATATACTGATATGGTTACAAATGAAATTCAGCAAACTGAATTTTAAAACTCAGAAATTTTACGCCTATTGCATCACTGGGAGACAATGTTGCCCAGCAATAACTATTGCTGGGAGATGCAAAAGACATAATTTATACGTATATCTGAACCTATAAATGTTTACATTTATCATTTGGAAATCCATGGTTCTTTAGCTTTACTACATAAACTCAGCCTATCCCATTCTATGTTTTTATCGGGAACACAATGTCACAAAAACTTTCATAATTAAAGCGTCCGCCATTAGCACGGAAGTCGTAACCAGAGTTTTGAACAAAGTAACGTATACCTTAAGGTAACGTTGAAATTTGACAAAAAATTATTTATGGGGAATTGGAGTTGTAACGAGATGCGAAAAGTTGGGACCACGTATTTAGTTAAGGCCTCTAGAAACATAAAGGATAAAAATGTGATGAACGCAATAAAAGTGCTGTAAATGAACGACGTTAAAGAGGTCAAAATCATATATACATATATATATATATATATATATATATATATGTATATATATATATGTATATATGTATATTATATATATATATATATAATATGTATGATATATTTCAAATGATTCATAGATTTCGATTTCGAAATTTTCGAATTAATCGCTTTTTTGTAATTATATCTGTCAGTTACCAATCAATGCGAGATTAAATAACAATATTGTATACTTATAATTTATATTTTTCATTAATTTTACCAATACCGAGCTAGGATACGTATAAATAGTCTAAACTGCCGTGTGTCCTATGCAAAATTGCATTTATATTTTGAATTTATATATTACTGATCAACATACATGCTTTTTCAGGTTTTAAACATCATTTCTTGAATATTTACGAAGCCCTGCAGATAGATATATCTGCAATTTAATTTTGTAATCTGTTTATGTGTTCAACCGTCTTTGTTTAAATGTATAAGTTAGTGATAAAATTAACTTACAGAAAGTACTTTCAACTTTATATTTAACTTACAGAAACTTACTTTCAACTTTATATTGCTTTAATGTTTTCTCATTCGTCTTTCTGGGTTCTTGATTTGATATTTAAGTTGTCATTTCCTGTTTTTCCTACATTGGCAGTGATGAACACTGTGGCACCCTTGAAATTCGTCGAGGCCGAGAAATAATGAATTTTGTATTTGATAAAGAGCTTTTTATTATGTTGAATAAATAATTTGAGATTCTTCTCATTCTGAGTTCTTTTTATGTAAGCCAGTGTGCCGTAATTTATCGATCGCTAGTGCGCTGTGTAGTGTGCTAGTGTACGTTACTTGGAATGAAATCTTTGCGTTAAATGTAGGAATAAACTAAGTATTCGATGAGTTAATGAGTGTATTCAAATTATGTAGTCGGAATTATGTGAGTTTGTGTTAAGAATTTTGTAATCATTTTAATATTAGTTTTTCAAAAAGTTTATTCAAAGCAGGTTGGAGATAATGTGATAATAGCTAGAAGGATGATTGGGATACTCCCCTTGTTACAGAAGGGAAGAATTATTGCTGTTGACCAAGTATTGGAGAAGTACCCAATCCTAAGAGCCGCATTGTATATTGCTGTTATTCGTGCAATTAATTTTATTTCTTTCAATTATTTGATAATTTTTTGCTAGGTATTAAATCATGTTTAATGCTTTCTTTATCTATAATATTTGAATTTCATGTTTTACTCGGGATAGTGAAACAGTTTTACAAAGTTCGATACTCAGTATAACTGAGAATTACATCTTCAATTTTTTCGTTAAAGGAGACGTTTACAGATGGGTTTGATCTTAATTAATTGCAAAAATTTGTGTGGATTCTTTTATTTGTTACACAAACGTTGTATTCACATAATTGTCTAAATTTACTAAATTAATCTATAGTACATTTTATTATGTAAAATTATAAAATAGATGTTGATCGCTTATAACCAAGAAGTTTCACAGCGATCTAAAATAAATGAAAATGAAATAAATAAATCTATAGTCATAAATAATATTGTAATTTTATTTCTTTCAAAACTTGTTGTGAAGTCGTATTGCTCGGTTTTTGTGCTGTAGTTTACTACTAATTAACACTGTTTACCAATCACATAAATAGGAGGAATTTTTATCTTTTGTTAAACGGTTCATGATTTTTGTTGGTCAATATCTTGACGATCATTTTATCGAAAAACTAGGCAAAATGAACAAGAAATCTACACCTTCATTTCTCAACGTTTTTAGGTGGATAGGGATCACTTGTGAAAGTTAATATTCAATAGAAACTGTCTTTATCGCTACGTCTAGATGTATATTGGGATTATGTGTTTTGAAATTCTACGCAATTTCTTCGTATCGATCGGCTTATCTCGCCGTATTGGAAGGTCTTGCCGGGCTAGCTCCTTGGGTGCACGTCCGCATTCTTTATTCATGGTCCGAGACTCCTCGTGCACAAATATCACGTGTTTACCCTCATTTACGTCTGCTGCTGTGCAAACAGCCGGAAATTCCCTCCAGGGAGAAGATGTTCTGTGAGCCATCGATGGCTGATAGGCGTCACCGAGGGATCAAGTGCATTGCCGCTTGTCTGTAGCCATAGTAAATAGGGTTTGCTTGCTGTCACGCCCAGATGCACGCGGTTCTCATTGAGAAGGTCCCTTTGTGCGCCAGTGCTCTGTCTACGCTTAATCTCACGTGTACACATGCGCGCTAATGTTTGTGAACGCGGTCTTGAAACAGTTATATTTCACTACCTTCCATTAATTTTCTATAGCGATTGTAATAATATTAAGTTCAAAATAAAATTGGTACGTATGTATGATCATGAGATAAATATAATATCATTTATATCTTTCAAAAAGTTTCAACTTTAAAACTACATTTTAATATCTACAGTTAATCTATGTGCTTTCACTTGTTCTTTGTATTTCACATTTTACTCAATTTACATATGGCATCATTCGAAAGTTTCAGGTTTTTTGAGGTACATCTAAGTCCAGTCTTAGAAGATATCCAAGAGTTAAGCGACATGCAAGTTTAAAAAAATGTTCGAAGTTGTGCTTCTTCCAAAATGTAGAAATAGTCGATACTCCATTTGGGAGAGTTATTTCAAAATGCTGAAGAGTACAGTCTTCTATATAATTTATAATTTTTTCCCGTAAGTTCGATTTAATTTTCACCGTAATCGCCGAAATGTCGGCACATGCTGTTCTCGTTAAACGAAGATAATTTGCATCCCTATTGAGCTCCTATCAGTATTATATTCCCTTCTCTTATTCTGAATATTGCAACTAAACATTCGACATTCAAGACATGTAATTTTTAAAATAAACGTGGGAGTCTGAAAAAATACGTCGTAAAACTAACGAAAGAGTATTATTTTAACACATTTTCTGCACGGGAAATCCCTGAGTATGTATTTTACATCAAACATTCCAACGTTTATTACCGAATGATGACTTTTTTTAAAACTAAATATCCTCCGAGATTCATTACGTCGGGGTACAGGGTGTGTAACCCACATCACTGAGCGCGTCACGCCTCTGCTGTGGGTTGCCACCGCGCAGTTCATGCCGCCGTAGTATCCTTTTGCGTCTCGCTGCCGGTGCCCCATTACGTTCCAGCCCGTGATCCGCAAACCCGCACGCCCCCTCCCACCCCTCATCCCCCCGCACCCCCCCCTTAGGATTCCAACTCGCCCGCTCTCTGGCGGAGATGTCAGCGTGCACCCACCCGCCTCTAGCAGCGCAGCCTTTAAAGACGAAGCCGCGAATGCGCTACGCCTCTGCGGGTTGCAACCCTCGCTTTCCTCCTACGTTCCCCCAGCGCACGCTCCGAAATTGAACGGGAAATTCAAGATCTGGTACTTGTAGTTTACTGCTGCGTGTCCCAACAGGGTATGATATTGCTTGTGAATTCCACCGTCTGCATCTCGTTTTCTTCTGATGGTTCTCGCGCAGACTAAAACGCAGTGGTGAAAACGGGGGAATAATATGCAATTTAGTATACTGTATTTTCAACGTAATTGGTTTTTCATTACCACTAAGTAATCATTGAGTGCTGAAATATTGGGCATGTTTTAACCAATTAGCTTGCATTTTCGTTTGGAGTGTGTTACATGAGTCTCGTACACAGTGTATCTGTTGTAATATCTACTCAAAGCCACGTTGAAGAGAAGCTAAAATAGATTTTAATCCTCAATTCTGACTAGCTATTTAATGAATTTATAAGGATTCGAAACATATTCAACGAATTTATTCATATGACGTAAAATAGTATTTCACAAAATATAAAAATTAGTTATGAATTATATAAATTTCACATGTAAGATGTCTCATCTTCAAAGTGCCTTTCCAACCATTGCATTGTACTTGATGGCGTGTACATGCCACTTAGTAGTGCGTATACTGTACTGCGTTGCATATAATTGAACTATAATTCGATTGAAAGAAGTTGCATACACAAAAGATATATCAGAATATTGTATGAGCGTCACTGAAGGTAAATTGTGAAAAAGTTGAACCCAGGAAGCTCGGTTACATTGCAGACAACTCATCATTCCTTTTTAACTTAAATTCCGAAAAACAAGTTTGTCTTTATATCCACGCACAAAAAACTCTGGTTTATGAAGTACAATCTCCCCTACAAAGTACGTCCAGTGCATTCTTGTGGAAATTACGATCCCTTCCCCTCAAATATTCCAGGCCACGAGTACACGGAGGCCGCGCTCAACACAACCGCCCTCTGGAATGCACTGCGATATTCATCTCGTGCGTTCAGCGACAACGCGGCGCAGCATGGCGCGCTATCCTCGAATACATGACGCAAACAGGCAAGGGGGCGGAAAACACAAATGAAACTAAGCAGCATATAAGTTTTGATACGGCACGAGCAGCATTTAAAAAGAGAACAGGAAACTGGATCCCTTTTCCCCAGTAGCGCTTTCAAAGAGGGGGGGCGTCGACCCCTCAGGAAGAGCACTGCGTAGAACTGTCGAGTGGCCCTACTCTTCTATTTGCATTAGTGCAGCTGAATTGGATAGCAAGACCTCCGGGACCACTACGATCGAGCGAGCACTGCACAGCGCGCATTTGCATTTGCTTTTGCCTTCACGGCATCTCCTGACTTCACATAACCCTAGACTGCTCATCCTTATTTCTACGTCATTAATGCACACCTGGGGCATTCTGTGACCCAAGTGTATATGTAATTTTCTTATGCGCTGGTTTTGAATATTGTTGAAATGAAAATAATTTTTGGATATATTTAACTTCCTACTTTGTGATAGTTAATTCGAAAATGCAAAAAAATAGAGAATAATATGTAAAAAAATAAAAGGTGTATCAGTCATGTCAGTAGTAAATGTTTCCCAAGCCTCACTTACAGGATTCATATTCTTTGCTGATCGTGCGATCAGACGAACAATGATTACAACGCATTCTCATGGTTTGCCTTTACGGCATTTCCTCCTGTCATTTAACGCATCACTAAACTCAATTATTCCGATGAGAAGTCCTACATTTCTTACTGCGTTAGCGCTGCTAAGGTGGGGTAACAGGACCTTTGGGATCACTAGGATCAGACGAGCAATGCTTACTACGCATTCGCATCTTTCGCCTTCACGGCATCTCCTGCCTTCATTTAACGCATTACTTAACTTAAGTATTCCGTCGACAATTCCTACATTTCTTACTGCATTAATGCAGCTAAGATGGGTAACAGGACCTTTGGAACGACTACGATCAGACGAGCAATGCGTAGAACGCATTGGCAACTTTTGCCTTCACGGCATCTCCTGCCTTCATTTAACGCATTACTTAACTTAAGTATTCCGTCGACAATTCCTACATTTCTTATTGCATTAGTGTAGCTAAGTTAAGTAACAGGACCTTTGGAACCTCTACGATCAGACGAGCAATGCGTAGAACACATTGGTATTTTTTGTCTTCAGTGCATCTCCTGCCTTCACTAATGCCTCACTCAATTCAAGGCCTTCCGTCGAGAAGTCCTACATTTCTTATTGCATTAGTGCAGCTGAGTTGGGTAACAGGACCTTTGGGATCACTAGGATCAGACGAGCAATGCTTACTACGCATTCGCATCTTTCGCCTTCACGGCATCTCCTGCCTTCATTTAACGCATTACTTAACTTAAGTATTCCGTCGACAATTCCTACATTTCTTATTGCATTAGTGTAGCTAAGTTAAGTAACAGGACCTTTGGAACCTCTACGATCAGACGAGCAATGCGTAGAACACATTGGTATTTTTTGTCTTCAGTGCATCTCCTGCCTTCACTAATGCCTCACTCAATTCAAGGCCTTCCGTCGAGAAGTCCTACATTTCTTATTGCATTAGTGCAGCTGAGTTGGGTAACAGGACCTTTGGGATCACTAGGATCAGACGAGCAATGCTTACTACGCATTCGCATCTTTCGCCTTCACGGCATCTCCTGCCTTCATTTAACGCATTACTTAACTTAAGTATTCCGTCGACAATTCCTACATTTCTTACTGCATTAATGCAGCTAAGATGGGTAACAGGACCTTTGGAACGACTACGATCAGACGAGCAACGCGTACAACGCTTTGGCAACTTTTGCCTTCACATCTCCTCATCCCTTCATTTAAAGCATCGCTTAACTGAAGTATTCCGTCGACAAGTCTTGTATTTCTTATTGCATTAGTGCAGCCGAGTTGGGTAACAGGACCTTTGGGACCATTACGATCCGGCGAGCGCTGCGTAGAACGCATTCATGTCTTCTTCGCCCCCTCCCTCCTCTCCTCTCTCTTCTGTTCGCCCTCGCAAAGCTCGCGTTTCGCTTTCGCTTTTCATCGCGCATAAAGCGCCCAACGCGACGCGGGTTTCCTTTCCGTTCTCCACACACCCACCCCCACCCCCCACCCCCCACCCGCTCGCGCCGCCCACGCCGCGTACCGCGAGAAAAAATCTTCCCTCATAAATGTCTGCTGGGCGTTGCCAGTAAAAGGATTTCTTTGCGAATTGTCTGTGTGTGGGGAGGGTGGATATAAAATGTCCATGCTGGAATTATTGGTGATGGTGACGCGATACTTTCTCAAAGTAGAAAACATTATTTGGGGTAATTCGGGAGAATGGATGAATAAACGGAAACGAAACAGAAAATGGTTTTTAGATGTTGCGTTCTCTTCTGTTTCTATTCTGCAATTCCAGAGGAGAATTATGAGAATCGTCTTTCGTTCCGTTCGTTACATTGGTGATGTGGGTTCCTATGTGATGCAGTTTATCTTTGGTGGTCTCATTCATCCTACTATTTACACAATTATGAGGTGTTCTCATCACGAATATCAAATTATAATGAATATGAAACACTGTGATGCTGCTGAACGATATCTTCAGTGCAAAGGTCACGTGAGTGAATTTGCATTCTTTGAATTACAGAAATGTAATGACCAGTTACAAACCTTTAAATATTTTTGTTTGCTGTTTTAATAAATGTGAACATTCATGATGATGTGAAATACACTTGAATTTTGTGTAATGTATTTTTAAGAATGTTGCATCTCGGTGCTGTGGTGTCCCGAGAAAACCGTGAGACCGCGAGTCCTCCTATTCCAGTGATTGACAAACCGTCGTTCGCTAGTTACTAATAACTCGCGGGGCAATTTTCGATGGATAGCGGTCATGCTCAATGTTGACTAACGTGGGCTTGTTCTACAGAGGACAGAAAAGTACAGAAACAGACTCACTGACGAACATTTGAACCACTGATTTCGAATGGCCATCACGACCTACTTTCCCACTTGTTAATGACATAAAAGAGTGCCATCATTCTCATTAACAATTCTGATGACAAATATGTTCTTACATCTATAATGTGTTTAATAATTTTATACCAATCTCCTTGCACTTTGGAATTTCATTTCAATTTATTTTTCTTTGTACAGTTTTATTAAAAAGTGTGTCATATTTAATATAAGTGTAGTACGTTTATAGACAATAAATCAATATTACGATAGAAGAAAAAATTATGTCTTGGTTTCTTGGTAACTCACAGTAAGATTGAAACGGTTTGGTTGCTGACAAGCTCCGTGAGTTTGGCGACCACTGACTTATTCCATTCACTTCTCCAGCGTCCAGCCGCAATTACTTGTACGTCGCGCTTTAAACACCTGGCTGACCGCGCGCTCCCTCCTGCCCTCAGGTGAACCGCACGGTGTCGCTGTACGTGACGGTGACGGACGGGAAGCTGACGGTGAAGACGGAGGTGTTCGCGCAGATCGTGAACGCGTCGGGCGGCGCGTGGCGGCCGCGGCCGGGCGGCGGCGGCGGGGGGCGGCGGCGGTGGCGGGGGCGGGCCCCCGGGGCTGCCCGCCGGCGCGCCCTCGCTGCCCGGGGGCTTCTCCTCGCCCCCGCTGCCGGGCCTCGCGCGCCCGCCGCGCCCGCCCCACGGCCAGCCGCCGCCGCAGCCGCCCTTCCCGCACTTCAACCACCCGGTGTTCAAGCCCCGGCCCTCGCCCCCGCCCCCGCCGCCGGCCCCGCACCCGCCGCCGCACGCCGCCACCGGCGCCGCCGCCGCCCAGCCCACCACCAAGCTCGTCACCGTGCCCTACCCGGCCTCCACCACAGGTAGGTGCCAGCAGTGCGCCCAATTGTATCTGGTATAATTCGTCCTCGGTGCAAGATACTGAATGAGAGAGACTTGATCTCTTTGTTCTTATTTGTAGGTTATAATAATAATAATAATAATAATAATAATAATAATAATAATAATAATAATAATAATAATGATAAAAAAGAAGAACCATACGAAGACCATTACTCGCGACATACTGTTCGCGACTCAGTGATTTGGTATTTTAATTTGAAAAATGAATAATCTACTCTGTATGCTACATAGCAATTTTTTATTTTTATGTAAATACACATTTTGGGGCAACATTTTGAATCGTAAATACGCTATTTTATATACGCTATATATAAGTTTTAGAATATGGAACTGATTTGTTGTTTAAATTTTCCATTCATATTACACACAAATCGTTTTACAAAATGTGTAAGATAATAATTGTAATATAATGTATGCAATAACAGAAATTTAAAAAAACGCATGAAAAAGTTAATCACACATATTTCTAAACCAATCCATAAAGTATACATAATAAATAATTAAAAATACCATTATGACATTATATACATAACTTCAATGTATGCAATTAAGGTTGATAATGAAAACGGTCTGACATATTCTTGATCAGATAATTACAACAAACTATTTATTCTTATTAATCAGACGGGTATAGTAAGATTAACTCGTTAAATAAGAGTCATTTGTTATTTACAATACTTTTATTAAGAAATGGCGTATAATTTCGAAAAATAAGGTAACTTTTATGTGTTAAATATTTGTTTAATGACTATTCAATGCAAACGATTGAGGGCAGTTCATTGAAAACGCATGAGGCCACTACTTTCCATACGTATAGATTTTAAAGGATGGAACTCTTTGGAGAGATATAAAATGCGTAATTAGATCGCCTGACTACGTCGTTTAGTAAGTTTCGCTTCAATACACTTTGCTGAATCCCTTTTTACTGAATAATAAAATCTATTCATAAATTTGCGTTGCAAAAACAGCCTTGCGTAATCAGTGTAGATATATGTAAATGACTATTCATTCTCTTAAATACATATTTTATTTAGAATGAAATAGTCGATTTTTATCATTACTGTATCTAAAGCAAGCCATTAGATTGAATGTATGCACATATTCCATATTATATCTCGCTGAAGTGAGGGAGAAATGTGTTCCATTTTTGATAAGAAAATATTACTGTACGGAAAATTGCAACAAAATCATTTCACGAGGATTCTGTTGTTGTTATTATTATTATCGTTAGTATAATTAATAATATTAATATCTTTATTATTCATCACCTTCTCAAGCGATGTTGGAGCATTGCTGCTCAATTCACAACTTGTCTGTACAAAACTAATATTATTATTATTATTATTATTATTATAATATTATTTTCAACGCAATTTGCTTTTATAAATTATTGTTTTTTGCTTCTAGTTCTGAAATAAAGAGGTGTGGCGAATGTAATTCCATTATTTTAAACGGTCTACAATTGAAGTGACGGAATGGATGTGACATTTGAATCTAAAAACATTCACACTGACGTACAAATTTAAGAGTTGTTAAACGCTAATAATTCTATAACGACAAAAGATCGTTTAATTCTGCTTTATGTGAATGCACTTTCGACCTGAAAATTGGAAACTCCTTCCTGAGTATAATATGCATTGACCGTGCAATTCCTTGATTCATTTTAGCCTGTGATATAATGGTAATTCACAATAATAATAATAATAACAACAATATTAACAAAAAGTTATAAATAGCGATTAAACATGAATTTCCCTGTGTCTTGTTTACTAGTCCGACACAATCAACTAAAAACTCGGCGAAAGTCGAGAAAACACACTGTATGATTTAATAATAATACATTAATAATATAATAATTTAATAATAATGTAGTTGAAAATCTACGTTCTTATGATTACGTTTTTGGTTTTATTATGTTCTTATGATTTTGTCGTAAACAAATAATAATGTAAGCCAATCGCATATTTCCTGAAAAGGCCCTTTATGGGATCCTAAAGGCTAAATAAATAAATAAATGAAATATAAAATTTCAAAGATAAAACGGTATCAACCACAATTGTAGACTAAAAGTTTTTAATATGTAGAAAATTCAACTACACACGTGTAAAACTATACTTAATGTGTGTTTAATCTGTGTTACTTGGATAAGTACGATCATTAAATAGTTTTAATGTTAAATAAATTTATGTACTTCTGTAATTGTTCATGTGCTAACTTGTGAACTGAATTTTCAATATTATAGAGCCACTGATGATGGGAAAAACGCTCCCGAAACACGTGTATGGCTGAATTTTCTACACATTAAAAAATTTTAGTCTACTATTGTGGTTGATACCTCTTTATCTTTGAAATTTTATCATAGAGTACCACAAGATCTCTGCTATCACCATAGAAATGAAATATAGTTTAAAAAGGTTTAAAGAGTTGCAAAGCTGTGAAAAAATTTCCACCATCCGCAGGCGTGACGGGCTTCCCGTCGGCGACGACCAACGGCTCGACGGCCACGCGCCCCGCCGCCCCGCCCGCGCCGGCGGCGCCGCCCGCGTCGCCCGCGCCGCCCGCGCCGCCCGCCTCCACGCCCGCCGCGCGGCCCGTGCTGCCGGCCAACGGCACGGCCGGCGCCGCGGGGCCCGACGTCACCGCCACCGTCGCCCCCATCGCCGCCGTCCTCGCCGTCTTCCTGGTGGCCGGCGGCGCCGTCTTCCTCTTCCGGCGCCGCCTCTGCCGCCTCGGCGCCAAGACCAGCAAGGACGACATGGTGAGGAGCACGGGGGGCACGGGCTTGCAAGCGAGGTAACGTATTTGTTAGGAGAGGCTGCTGCAAGAACGGCACGGTCACGTGGTAGAAGAAGGGGTCGTGAAGAAGCGAGCGGAATCAAGGTGGAAAACAGAGGAAAGCTCATCTCGTTGGTGTAGTGATAAGAGTAGTTCGCTGAAGCCAGAACGAACTGGTAAGGACGGGGGAAGAGGGTTGGATGCGGGGGCGTAGTTGTAAGTACAGGCTGCTGCAAGAACGGCACGATTATGAGGGGTAGAAGAAGGGGTCATGATGGAGCAGAATCAAGGTGGAAAACAGAGGATGGTTTATCTCGTTGGCATAATGGTAAGAGTGGTAAGCAGAAGCCAGGACGATATTGTGAAACGGCCAGAAGGAAGGGGAGGATTATAATCGTGGGGGAAGTTGTAAAACCAGCCTAGTGCAAGAACGGACCGATGAGAGGGCAGGAGGAGGGATCGTGTGGAATGGAGCAGGTTCAAGCAGGAAAACAGTGGAGGGTTAATTTCAGTGGCATAGTGGTAAGAACAGTTAGAATTAGCAAGGTTGATACGGTGAAAGCGAAGGAAGGGTAAGGAAGGAGGACAGGGAAGGTAAAAAATATGATACAAGTGGAGGGATATTCTTGTGAGAATAGTTGTAAGTGTAGTCTACTGCAAAGATATCACGATGAGAGAGGAAAAAAGGGACGTGAAGAAAGGAACATGCCAAAAGAGGAAACAGTGGAGAGTTATACTCGTTGGCGTAATGGTAGTAGTTGTAAGTAAATATGTTATCCTGGCTAGTGGCTGGGTCGACACCCAGAAAAGTCCATGAGCTCTAAAAGATGTCTCTTCTGACGGAGATTCTTGTTGCCGGATTATGTTAGATATGTCAACATTGTAGTTGAGGTTTTCTAACACAAGTACACTTGCCCATTTTAAAATACGACGCACAGGCAGGATATCGCACTGTTTCCGATCGGGATGTGAGAATACACACTAGCAAAAGGTGCCTACTCTTCTACTGTGGGCATTTCCATTCACTTTCCAATATTCTTAAATAGTTTTTAGTTACGCAATTATAAATTCATCTACAGTGCTGCCAAAGTAATTGCCTGAATTAAAGAGTCTGTATTGTGATACCGTTGCAAATCGATGATAAACGAAGAAGAAACGTTAAATATGGAAATTCAATAAAATTCATTTTTAAATCAAGCAAATCCATGCGAATTAGGTTTTTCATTTCTGTTGAGTGAAACGTTGTGAGTTTGTTCAAGTGGAGTACAGCTTCCCATTTTTCTGATGAAATGATCCTTCATTTTGATTGGACCGTATTTATTACACCATTTGACGGTCGAATGTGCGTATGCGCGCGCGGGAGCATTGTTTTCCAATCCTCACTGTGAAATCGTTGCTCTGAAGATTAAAAACCATACGATTTCAAGGAATCTGCATTGATGGATTTGGAATTCATAGATTCTAAATTCATATATCAGGAATTTGGTTTCGTCGAATATTAAGTTCACAAACAGCATCTTCTCTCTATAATGTCGATTATTTCCGCAAGGAAATAATGTGTTGCTATGTACTATTGAAGATGTAGGGCCGATAAGTGGGAGGTATTTATTACTTCAAATTATAAGAATGAAATAAATGTTATGTAGTTACTTTAAACTGTGTTACATTCGTAACGTTCTCTATGATTCAGATATAGTAAAACGGAAGGAAAACGAACACCAATAGTGCAAATTAACTTTCCAATCCAATGATTACATTTGTTACAGGAAAAAATTTAATCACCCCACTGGTTACGAACATTACCGTCGACATTTCACTGAATTATAGCTACGAATATAATTTGCAAAGTTTCAAATAAATTAGGGACATTCCAATGAATATTTAAAAAGTTGTTCGGCGAATAAATATTTTATCATCTACTTTCAAATAGAGTAGAATTTACTTACAGAAAATTACAAACATTTTAATTACGTTTATTAATAGATAAATCAATAACATTAGCCGCTATCACAATAATTTCACATTCATCACTCGCATTCTTCTTCAAACGAGCGTTCTCTTTAAAAGCATTCGCGGAATTTCGGAACACGCTCAACGTATGCCAAGCTTTCAATTTGATCCAATGTCGTCAATGCGCGAATACCAAGATCCGCACAGCAAAATTAAATTCGGCGCATGGCGATTCATATACGCGGTGCCCACAGCGGGTGGGGGTAGTAGGTGGGGAACGCCGCGCCGCGGCGGCTCTCGCAGGAGCACTTGCCGGCTGCTCGTGAAACACGACCGTGTGGCGGGTTGCAGCGTGTGCAGGCGCGCACACTGGGTGAGGATGGCGCGCCACCTGGGGGCCTCAACAAACAACCACTCCCGCCGCTCCCACCTCGCCAACTCGTAACTCTATCCGCTCTCCATGTGTTTCAAATTAGCACCCGCAAGATTTCATTATCCATGAAATACGGTTGCCAGATTGACGAAATAACTCGCGCATCATAATAATGATTACGCGATTTACAAATGTACCACGTAATACATACTATAAACTAAATTAAATAATGACCGTGTATAAACATATTATAAATAGATTAAATAAATTAATCTTAATTATCATGCTAAACATGTTGGGTGAGATATATTTTAAAAAATATTTTCTAAATAAAATATAGCCTGCATTAATAATGTGTTTTACAATACACTCTTTAATGTTTGCTGCGAAATAAACACTAAGTACACACCATTAAAAAGTCCTTTTCATTCGTGTTATATTTCTTTGCGACTAACGGCAGTCCATCCCATATCACTACAAATACGAAAATTCTCTTTAATTATTTATAAAAGCAAAATGAAAACACGCGAGGATTAGTGATGTCTTAAATTATTCAGCCCTACTGATTGCGTTGGGACCCGATTCTACACGTGAGGTTTTGGAGTGGATACTCTTATCAATTTGTCTTCGGCGACACGACACATAACATTGCCTTCATGATATCGAAACTGTAAGTCGTTTTAAATATAGTCACTTCCTGTTCAAATATTTATTTGTAGAAGATTCGGCAATTATTTACACAAATGTGAGACCAGACAGTGAGAAATAAAGAATAAAACTGAAATTTGTAGTTTTAACATAACATTTGAAACGTTTTTATACATTGGAAAGGATTTTAAAAATATTCTCTAATAATTGTACGATTTAAAAGGAATTAAATTTGAGTTTTGAATAAAGAGAATGAATTGGAATATTTTCAAAGTGTGGTTAAACAAGGCACCTGTGCCTAGGACGCAGGTCTTTCGGACAGCCAAGCAGCTAATTGCAATTCGTAATTCCGTCAATGAAAAAAATTGTTTCAACACCCAACAATAAGCAAAACATACAAACAATGAATTTTGTGGATCGCAAAACATCGTAATTAAAATATTTTAATCCTCGTCTTCAAGAAACAAGTACTCCAATTACATATTTTAAGGGAAATTGGAAAATATAATTCGTGGGATGTATAAATGAAGAATTGAATTTCTTTTACATACCACACACATTAATACCCAGAGTAAAAATTCTTAACTAAATGACTTTCAATACATCTGTTCCTTCTTGGCCACTTCCACTATTTGGAAGAGTATTTTATAAAACATACTTTTTATATATAAAACAACGAAAATGATTTTGTACGATACACAATCATCACCGCTACTCTGAACGACGCGATTTGCACGAACTATTCGGGAATTTTAGCAAACGTACGAATGAGCAGATTGGCTTCTGAAGCTACAGCGCGTCTTCTGCGCAAGCGCGCGTACGTTAAAACTCTGAATTCGTTCGTCAAAAGGAAGCGTAGAGATCGGGTATATTTATAAGTATGCTATTGCTTTTTTAAATCATTTATTTAATGTTCAATTAAATATAATTTTTCAGGAGTTTGAAAAACATACACCCAACATTTTGGAAAAATGCCAGAGTTTTAATTTGTGGAATTATTTATTTACCAATTTTGAAAATTAGTACATCTTATAAGTCAATACATTAAAATAAAATAAATTATTGAAATGCCTGAGGGTTAATTCAAGCAGTCTTTCGTTAAAAAGGTAGCAGGCAGATCGAGTTTACCAATAAGTATGCTATTGCTGCTATACATTCATTTATCAGAAATATGCATCATGGAGTCCACTGCGATATTCTATAATTTTGCAGTGGACTCCATGATGCTTATTTCTGATAAATGAATGTATGGGCTGTGATAAATGGAGAAAGGCGCATATGCAACTGACAGCATATATTACGTGCAAGGAAGTAAATTACGGTAAAAGGTTTGAGCTGGATTGGACTGTAAACGCCTCACTTTTAAAAATCATGATGTAATAAGTACTGAATATTCGCACGGGACTACCTATTTAATGTATAAGTCTACTGTGAATCCTGGCTTCATTGATCACCACTCATTCCGACGATAAAGGCAGTTATTACAAAGAGTTATGGTTATGAAGATACATGAAGTGAAATAGTATGTACTTTTCTGAATTAAGTACATTTCTGCAGCCGCTTAAAGGAGTCGACACTTACACATGTACTATGGAAAAAAAATCACTCAATTCTAAGGGGAAAACTGTCTAAGAAGCTTAATGGAGGAGGCCATTTAAGAACGTTTCAGTAACTCTGAAGAGCGTATTTCTGTAGTAATTTTCTAGAAATACAATTTTTCACAGAATTATTTATTCTTATTCAGCCGTATAGTACGAGATAGGATTTCACGGTTTTGAAAAATCGTTTAACAAAGAATAAATTCCATTTCTAACACAATATTGGGCAGTGTGACAGAGACGCGTGGTAAGAATATATTAATTTTTGAAACTAGAAAACAAATGTAAATGCAGATTCGTCGTTTCAGAATAAAAAGCTCATCAAAAGAGTATAATTAACAGTCTACTCTCTATAAAAATATAAGGAGAGACTAAAAAATGCAGACAAACTACAATAATAATGACATTAATGCAGATATATTCATTAATTAGAGATAAAATTATTTAATAAAACATATTGCATGTTTTGTGTTCTTTAATGCAAGTTCATCACAGAGTGAAATCGGAGGACGCATGCCCGATCTCTAAGAATGATTGAGAGGTTCCATACGAGAATCATAAATTCAAAGGGTTATATAATTCATGTGCATCACGTATGAGTCAACGAACGCGTCGATGAACTCTGATGCACGACGAGTGCCATGCTGTGACGCGCGTGCTTTGAGAGGCGCGCGGGTAACGTGTGTGCGTGTGCGCAGCGGAAGGAGCCGTCCGGGGGCCTGGTGCTGGAGGAGCCGACAGCGCTGCGCCACTGGCGGGGCCCGCGCGCGCACAGCAACCGCTACGAGGGCTGGGAGCGCGACGCCAACGCCCAGCAGGTGAGCCACGCCCACCCACCTACCCACGTTCTCTCCCCATCCGCCCTCTCACTCCCCCGTCGTACACTACGCTCTCCCCAACCTGCACTACGCTCTCCGCCGCCTGCACTATGCTCTCCCCCGCCTGCACTACGCTCTCCCTCACCCGCAAATACGCTCTTCCTCGCCTGCACTACGCTGTCTCCCGCCTGTACTACGCTCCCAGCTTTCACACGCGCTCTCCCTCGCCTGCACTACGCTCTCCCCCGCTTGCATTACGCTCTCCCCCGCCTGCACCACGCGCTCCCCCGCCTGCACTACGCTCTCCCTCGCCCGCAACTACGCTCTCCTCAGCCTGCAATACGCTCTTCCCCACCTGTACTATACCCTCCCCCTCCTGCACTACACTCTCTGCCGCCTGCACTACGCTCTCCCCCGCCTGCACTTCGCTCTACCCGGCTCGCAATCAATAGCCCCGTCCAGCAGGTGAGCCACGCCCACACACCATCGCCTATTCGTCCGCAATCACGCTTTCTCCAGCCTACACCCACAAGCGTCACTCACCAGGTAATCTACGCTCACCCACGAACGTAACCTCGCTTCTCCCAGTCCGCTCTTATGCACTCTTCAGTCCGCACCCACCAGTCCCGCTCCCTAGGGGAGCCGCGCCCACCCACGAACGCCCACGCCTTCACTCGCTCTCCCCAGCATCTCCGTGGCACCTCCAACGATCCGCTACTTTTCCTGGATACGCGTCTTTTTTTACGTTGAAAAGAGAGGACATTAATGCTTAGAAGAAAAAAGACAAGGATGAGAAAGAAATTAGAAAAATCTCTCTTTGGGCATAAGATCATATAAATTTAATTTTTGAACAGAGCCTTCTAGCTACTCTTCTGGCAAAACTCTATTATTTGCTACTCCTCTTCATTTATTGATTTTCAAAAACTTATTACCCATACATCTATATCACCCCTGTATATATTTGTACTTGAGAGGTGTATACGCGTATTCTAAATGAATATTTTAATCAGTATGTTTAAAACCAAATTTTACCTTTCATTACATATCATCTCCACGTATTTTAATGTTTTATTACATTAACCTTTTCTGGACTTCCCTTGTTGTTAAACAGTCTTGTCTGCTTGTTAAGTTTCCATTTGTAAATCATTTACTTTTACATCGCCATTTTTTCTTGACTTAACGCGGCATAACACGGTACATGCTTTTCTTGAGAGTGGACGTGAAGTAGTCACACCTTTCAATGAGAATACACAATGATAATTCAAATAAGGAAAAAAATTCATACCAGTACGTATGTTGGCAGACGTGAATGTAGATAGATGATAGTGCTGCAGGAAATACATAAAGTTTGTAGTCTTCTATTCAGCTCTTTAGGGTGGAAATATTCCATCTCAAGAGACTTTATCCAGCTTTCAGTCGTCTAAATGGATATTCAAGGAACTCCTTTCAGCAGACTAACATTTTGTACCTTCCAAGAAATAGTAATGAGATCAGTTTTCAGCACCGTACAAGTTCTACAAGTAAGTTTCTTTCAGACAAAATGTATTGGAATGAAAAAAATAAATAGAAAAAATTATTTATTAGCTTTTCTAAAGAGTAGATGTGGTAACGGAAAATATATTCCTATCAGAGTTTTCTAATTTCAAATATCTTTATTATTCTGCAATTATTTTGAACACTATTTAACAGCAGCTATTTAAATATTTTTTAAAATTAAAAAAAATTGTATAGTAATTTTTTAAAAATATTGTATAGTAATAGTTATTTTACATAAATTTGAAAGTATTGGGTAATTGTTTCTGCAAGATCTCTTGCCGTAAATTTTGTAATCTTTAGAAAAGTTCATCTTTCTCTTAGCAAGGCATAAATTCTAAACAAAAAAATTGTGAGTTTGAGAACTTTCGATTTTTTCTTAATTCAATCCTAGTTTAAAAATATTATGATAACTGTATTGATTCCAAGTATTTTTTGTAATGTGTGGATTGTAAAAATATGAGAATCCAAAATGGAGATTGCATTTCTTTTCTGGTCAATATAATTCTCTTTTCAGTTGATTCAAATTCAAATCAACGATTTCTGTGAAATTCTTATTAACTTTTAATTTTTCAACTGCATATTTTATTCCCTGATGCTCTTTTCTGATGCAATTAGATAAAAATGTTTGACGTGTATGTGAACTTTTTCACTTCTGTAGTATTTCTGGATTACGATTATCCTGAAAATTCAACTTTATTGATTTTTTTAAAAATCACCATTAAAATGTATGTTTAACTCTTCTTCCTCGCATGTAATACGCTTACTAGTGATTCTCTGAACAACACATCATAGTTCTTAGGTCTCTTAAAAACATTTCGTACTGTACGAAATTGCTAAAATTTATGAGTTGATATAGCTCTTGTTTGAGAACTTTTTCTATTGTATGAGAAAAATTGTATAGAAAAATTTCTATTGTATGAGGAGAAGAAATGTGATGTCTCTTAAGAATGGCGAAATATTAAAGAAATAGTATACTTCGTTGAAGAGCTCGATTATGATTCACCTTCCTTTTTTACTTGCCAAATTGCACCGTCGTGAATATGAGGGTCACAGTCAAGTACAGTGACTCGCCAAACGGGGCCTAATACACTGCGAGGCGAGATGAATCGGGAGAGAGTGTTTGTATTTCCTGAATGATGAAAATCCCTTGTGAGAACGGGTCTTCGAATGATTCGTTTCGGTCGAGAGAACCCCGGGTGCCGCGACCGTTTTCTCTCGCAGTGAAAGGACAGTGAGAGTCCGTGGTAGCATCCTGGAGCTACAAAATGTACGCGACCGGTACCATCAGGTTCTGCCAACCAAGATCTCGCGCTCTCTTTCTTCAAGAAGCGAAGTTCGCAAACATTCCATTTCACCTCCGGTGAATGGATTATTTGTCTTTACGCCGTCTTAATGCACACGATCCCAGTAGAAATTAGATGTGTTTCGCTTACATGATGGTATTCTAGAGTATGGAATTGAGTCAATTTAAGAATGTTGTTTGATTAAATAGGTTTGTAATAATAATAAATTGTTTTTGCTTTCCTGCTTCTCTGCTTCTGCTTGTCTGCTTTTCCCTCATTCCTACTCTATTTTACAATCATCTACTGATTAATCTTGTTGAAACATTTCTTTTTTACATCCCCGTTTTCCAGCATTTCACGATTTCTGTTTGCCACATGAATACAAATACTCAATTCATGTCACTTGAGTTGCGCAACAATAATTATTATTTTTCGTTTTCCAAATTTGAATGTGACACATTTTTCAAACTTCTTTATTTTGACCGTATTGGTCAAAACACAAAGAATAGGCGCTCCACCACATTCAAAAGTAGCGCGCAGAGTGAGGAACCGCGGCGGAACGGATCGACAGAGTCGTGAACGAGCGCACGGGGTAGTGGGAACTGATCGGTCTGACCGCGCAAAAGCGACAGTTGGCGGTTGAGCAGCATGGCGTGAGGACGGTATGCAATGGTGGTTAGAGTGCGATGCTTTGATGTACAAGAAATCCAGTGTAATCGGGACAACAGGTATTTAAGAAAGAAAAATTGTGATGAACTGTGCAATAAGCGAGTGTAAGGATTGTGGTGAACTTATTTAAGAGAGAATAATTACGAAATTTAATAAAAAGGGGAGCAGTGCACGGACACGTGGGCGATGCGGGTTAATGATAGTTGGTGCGGCTGTGCTGATGTGTGATTATGCGGTGGAGCTGCTGAGCTGATACGATTAAGGTCATCGTGTGAAGAAAGAAACCGTGGGAAGGCGACGCCGGTGGATTGGAAACGGGCTGCGGTGACACGTGGGCAGACGGAGCATCGCGGGCATCAAGGTTACCTCCCGGCCTCAGGCGGAACGGGCAGCAACGCGTCACGTAGAAATCGACGATCGTAACGATCAGATAAGTAATTCTAATTGTGAACAAATAGAAGGAAAATTAAATGAAACGCCAGTTCAGGATGCTCACTGTGTGGCGTTGAAAGTAATGATGTGCGTAGTAGCATATGAATGGCACGTAGTTTTTCCAAAGGGTTGGAAGTTGCATAAGCGGGAATGATAATGTAGTGATGGGAAGGTTAGAGATGTACAGAATGAACCATAGAATTATGATCAAAGCAATGATGCAAGCTATGTTGGTAATGTAATGATGTCTTATTGTTCTTTTGTTCTAATAAATTCTGTTTATATGATAGTGGGCCTTTGAATCCAGATACTGTAGATTAAAGTAACCCCTTAAAGAACTCCTGTACCCCTACATAAAAAATTTTATGATATGTGTAACCGTGAGCCAGCAAAGGTAAGTACGGTCACATATTATTGGCGCCCGAAATTCAGGGACAGGGAAAGATTGGTAATTTGTAATTAGATCTGAACAAAATTCAATCCCCACAAGTGCATACTTTAATCAGCAGGTATCTGAATTAGTTGCATGACTGGACAAGGCAGAAGACAGTGTAAATTTCTTGATAATGTCAGCATTCCAGTTTTAAATATTTCAAAGAGAGTTTAAGTGCATTAAATATATCAATATTCTCTAACATATTGCAGTGGAATCAGTGAAGTGTTGTTTGAAATAATTTAGTTGAAAATCAAAAGAAATGTTGTATGAGCATTAGTTACAATTCAGAAAATATTTTGATGAGTGTTAAGTGCCAATTTCTGTGTCAAGGTGTTGTTTGAAATAATTCATTTACAATTTAGAAGAAATTTTGATGAGTATTAAGTGCCAATTTCATATGCCAAGGTGTTGTGTAAATTAATTCCTTTGCAATCCAGAAAATATCTTGATAAGTATTAAGTGCCAATTTCTGTGTCAAGGTGTTGTTTGAAATAATTCATTTACAATTTAGAAAACATTTTGATGAACATTAAGTGCAAATCTCTGTGTCAAGGTGTTGTTTGAAATAATTCATTTACAATTTAGAAAACATTTTGATGACTATTGAGTTTAAATAACAAATAGATGGGAATTGTAATTAATGTGTTTTAAGGTAGTGCAGATATTGGAATGTAGTTTTCTTTTTAAGATTGTTACAACGTGGCCAGTAAAAAGGCGCTGAATTCAGTGTAAATACCAGGGTAATTATTGTAAGGCATTCCTATGTGTATATCATCATACAATACAAGGATAATTTTTATGAAACAAGATCATAATGTATATGCGGCAATGAATAATATGTTAGGGCATAATTATTGGAAAGTGGTATTACAGTGAGTGTGTACATGATTGTAATTATCAGGGTATAATTTTGTTGAAGAGTCCTTACAGTGTGTATCTAAATAAACACAGTGTGTTAGGGTATGATTTCTGAAGTATTATTACAGTAGGTGTATTCATTGAGTTCAATGAGCAATACATTAGGAACAAAATCCTTCATGTTAGAATATAAATTTGGGTTTTAGGTGCTGCCCAGTGCATTTTGAAGCACTGATTGGACATGTGTGTAAATGAATATTATGAAGTTATGAGCTATTTTGGAGACATAGTAGCATTAATTATTTGATGAACATTACAATTCAAGTAGTTGCAACTGAATAAGATTTATCGAGATTTTTTTATTTAGGTGGATGAAAAAAAAAATAAGTTGCATTCAGTAATGTGCAGGAAGACTATCTGAGACTGATTCAATGATAATCTAATGAATATTTTGAATTCAGTTGAATTATGTCAATGTGAATTTTGTTACAGATGTCAGTGTAATTACATTTAATTATTTTGTGTGTATTTCTAGGTGTTTTGAGCTTGAGTGCATTTTGTTTGTGAATTGTTCCCAGGTGGATGACGGAGGTCAATAATTTGTTTGATGTGTGTTTTTTTTTCTTGTATGTGTTTTTGATGAGTTATGTATAGGATCGTAATATATGCGGCATCACTCACATCTAATTCAAAGCAATTCAGATTGTGTTAGGGTCATTTTTGAGAGTAATTAGGATGCCGTTGGTGTGAAGTGAAGTAATTTGTAGTATTCGGTGTATGCCTCTGTGAGCATTCTGAAGTTGGGCAATAGATTTTGGGTGGAATCAAGCGTGTAGGAGGGCGATTAGTCAGAAATAGGTGTAGTAGGGTGCAATTTGGGGGCAGAATGGAAAAGCAAACGGGCACAATGATGGGAGAGGAAGAGAAGCGAGAGGACAGAGATCATTATGATGAGGATGATGGAGGTAAATGGGATGAGTCGTTACTAGAAGATTCGGATAGAGCCAGAATGGAGTTATCGGGGGCGAGTGCGTCGACACCAAATCTGGGGATGGTGAAGAGAAACGGAACAGAGGACTTACTGAGCATGCTTCATCAAATCATGGCAGGACAAGAGAAGCTCGAAGAACGGGCACATAGAAGAATGGTTGAGGAACTAGAGAGACAGGAAGAAAGGGCACAAAGAAGAATGGTTGAGGAGCAAAAGAAAATCATTGATGAACTGAAGAAACATAAACAAGAGCAAGTGAGACAAATACAAGAACAATACCAGGTTATAGTGGAGAAGTTCGAGTCATGGGAACAAAGAATAGACGGGCGAGTTCAAGAGATATGCAGTGAACTTAGTCGAAACATTACCACAAAGATGGAAGGACGGATTGAGGCACAGGATAAAGCCATCGAGTCACTGCATGTGCAAGTGAAGGGAGTCTCACAAGGGATGGAACGGAAGATAGAAAACTGCAAGAGGGAGTTGGCAGACACGAAGGTAGAATTGAAGGAGTCGGTGGCAGCCTGTAGAAAGGAAGTGCAGAAGGACGTTCGGAAATGTGAGGACGACATCGCGGAATTGCAAATAGAAGTTCAAGAATTAAAAGAGGTTAAGACGGCGCCAAATGTGGGAGGGGGCCCAGTTAATATAGCAATACCATCCTCATTAAAATTTTCGGGCGACGTAAAAGAGAATCCATACTCGTTCATGAGAGCTGTGGAGCGATACCTAGCGGTTAGTTGTCTCCCTGAGAAGAGTAAGACGCAGGTAATATACCAGATGCTGCAGGATAACGCGAGGACCTGGGCAGACACCATCACACCATTCCCAAATACTGTAACGGAGTTTAAGCAGATGTTTTTTCGAAGATATTGGAGCGAGGATATCCAGCTAAATTTTAAGATGGGTCTCATGAACAGTATGTACAAGCCATCAGGTGGGGGCGGAATGAGAGATTACGCGGCTAGGCGCATCATGGATTTCCGATCGTTATCGCCACCCATGAGCGATCAAGAAATCATGTGCATCCTAATCAGACAATTTCCAACAACTACCCAGAATTTGCTTAGGAGCGCGTGTCATACAGATTTAGAGAAGTTTCAAGACGCATTAGGGAGCTTCGATCTGACGTTCGCTAATGCACCGAAAAACAGAAATGAAGTGAATGTAAATGCAATGATGGTGAGGGGCGCTCAAGAGCAAGAGAGGGGAGGAAAGCAAAGCGATAGAGTTTGGGGTGATCAGAGGGGTGGAGAAAACCAAAGAGGATATGATAGGCAGCAGGAGAGCGAAAGTCGAAGGAACGGCGAGCGGTCGAGACAACCTAATGGAGGAAACGGAGGAGAAGGTTCACGTGGTAACGAAATGAGACCAAATACCAGCGGGACGGGTTACAACCCAAATTTAAACGAAGGGAGTTCGTGTTGACGGGAGACCCCAACACGAACAATCACGGAGTAAGCAACGAGGTTTCCATCAAGTCATTTCAAGTGGTCGATTACGAGGATGAGCCCTGGATCAAGAGAAAAAGCAGCCAGAAGATTCGTCGGAAATGTCCAACCGTCATGATATCATGCTTAGGTGAAGAAGTGGAAGCATTGGTTGACACAGGATGTGTGGCGAGCGCGATTTCGGAGGATTATTATGAGAGGTTAGTGGCGACGGGAAAACATGTGGCGGCATTACCGATGACGAGGTCGTATGTAATTGGGGCCACCCAGAAGAGGTCAAGCCCCATTACGAAACAAGTGATGTTAGAAGTATGTATTGGTGGGTATATGTACGAGATGGTTGCGCTGGTGGTGAGGCATTTGTTGTATCCGGTTATATTGGGGATGGATTTCCTGGCGAACAATCGGGCTGTCATAAATCTCGAAAAGGGGCACATCATTGTAAACGGAGACGAGATGTGGATTGATACAGGAGGCGAGGAGGACGAAGAATACAATATTAGCGCGGGAGTAATAAGTGGTGAAAGCGTGGAGGAGTGGATAGAGCAACAGGCTGACGGAGCTGAGATGTTGGATGATAGGGGTAAAATCGAGTTGAAGGAATTGCTATTAGAGAACAAGAAAACATTTATGAAAAACGGTGAACCTATTAAGGAGTACGAATTTAGGATACAATTAACAGACTATACACCATTCAGGGAGAGGAACTATCCCATACCTGCAGCCTATCGAAAAGAAGTAGCGGAATTGATCAGAGAGATGACGGAAGAAGGGATCATAAAGAGGGCGTCCACATCTTACACCAGTCCGATAGTCATCGTTAAGAAGAAGGACGGAGGACTTCGGATTTGCTTAGACGCGAGAAGACTGAATGCTGTGACCTTGCCATACCGAGACGCTCCTCCGGAAGTGGAGGGAATTCTGAGAGGATTCGGAGGGTGCGAGGTGTTCTCGTGCACGGACTTCAGTAGGGCCTATTGGCAAATGAAAATCGCTGAGGAAGACCAACAGTACACGGGATTCATGGTGGAAGGAATATGCTACGTCTTCAGAAGAGTACCATTTGGTCTGCGAAACAGCGGGGCAGCACTGGTTCAGTGCATTGACAGGATAATAGGGGGTCGACTACGGGACAGAGTGACAGTTTACGTTGATGATGTTGTGATTAAAGCTCCAAATGTGGCGGAACTAATGAATGAGCGGGGAGAAACAGTCGAACAATACAACTTTTACAACTTGAAGGCATACCATGAGGGACAAGATCAAAACTAAAGGAGAACCCTGGAAGCAATGGATTAGAAGATTATTTTTCACTGTGTAAAAAAAAATCTTGATAACGTGGGGGGTTATTTGACCGTATTGGTCAAAACACAAAGAATAGGCGCTCCACCACATTCAAAAGTAGCGCGCAGAGTGAGGAACCGCGGCGGAACGGATCGACAGAGTCGTGAACGAGCGCACGGGGTAGTGGGAACTGATCGGTCTGACCGCGCAAAAGCGACAGTTGGCGGTTGAGCAGCATGGCGTGAGGACGGTATGCAATGGTGGTTAGAGTGCGATGCTTTGATGTACAAGAAATCCAGTGTAATCGGGACAACAGGTATTTAAGAAAGAAAAATTGTGATGAACTGTGCAATAAGCGAGTGTAAGGATTGTGGTGAACTTATTTAAGAGAGAATAATTACGAAATTTAATAAAAAGGGGAGCAGTGCACGGACACGTGGGCGATGCGGGTTAATGATAGTTGGTGCGGCTGTGCTGATGTGTGATTATGCGGTGGAGCTGCTGAGCTGATACGATTAAGGTCATCGTGTGAAGAAAGAAACCGTGGGAAGGCGACGCCGGTGGATTGGAAACGGGCTGCGGTGACACGTGGGCAGACGGAGCATCGCGGGCATCAAGGTTACCTCCCGGCCTCAGGCGGAACGGGCAGCAACGCGTCACGTAGAAATCGACGATCGTAACGATCAGATAAGTAATTCTAATTGTGAACAAATAGAAGGAAAATTAAATGAAACGCCAGTTCAGGATGCTCACTGTGTGGCGTTGAAAGTAATGATGTGCGTAGTAGCATATGAATGGCACGTAGTTTTTCCAAAGGGTTGGAAGTTGCATAAGCGGGAATGATAATGTAGTGATGGGAAGGTTAGAGATGTACAGAATGAACCATAGAATTATGATCAAAGCAATGATGCAAGCTATGTTGGTAATGTAATGATGTCTTATTGTTCTTTTGTTCTAATAAATTCTGTTTATATGATAGTGGGCCTTTGAATCCAGATACTGTAGATTAAAGTAACCCCCTTAAAGAACTCCTGTACCCCTACATAAAAAATTTTATGATATGTGTAACCGTGAGCCAGCAAAGGTAAGTACGGTCACATTATCAATTAATAATTGTCTTAAAACTACTTCATAATCAGTTCTTCATTTTTACGATTATTAAAATATTTGGGTTTCAAGAAATGCAAAAGAATGAAGATACTGAAGTTTCCACTACCGACTTTTCCATTCTCACTTCTCCCCTAGCAATTGTTTCCAACTCCCTTGCACTCCGCCTGAAGCGCTGTTTGCGGCTGTTGCAGGCGTCCGTGGCGGGAGGCCCCGTGGGCTCCGCTTCGAATGCTTACTCCGTGGACGGCAAGCCCTCCGACAGATGGGAGTTCCCGCGCCACCGGCTCAAAGTGTTCAACATCTTGGGAGAGGGCTGCTTCGGGCAGGTGTGGCGCTGCGAAGCCCTCGATATTGATGGTGAGTACCGTGCGGGCGGCAGTTCTCTCAGGTCACAGTGCCAATTACGGCAGAATTAGAGCGCGTGGTAATGAAATAACAGCGCTTTTTATTTCACGTTTTAAATTATTCAACGAATGTGTATATAGATAATATCAAATCAGCCGCTGGGGCCGGTTATTATAAGTTCATTATCATTATGAAACGTATTTTATGTTTTTCTGATGTATAGCTATAAAAATAACAAAATTGGGTGAACGAAATGAGAGCTTTAAAATAAGCGTCATTACCGGACTACTTTCGATTATTCATTGATAGCCATTAGATTTCCATTATTAATGCTCATTGTCTTGGAAAGTTGGGACGTTTCTTAAAGTGTAGAGAAGCAAGAATGCATGCTGAAAATTAGATATGCATGGGATATGGCTGTGTAGGTTGGTTAGAAAAGTTCAACGTATTCACTATACGAACATTCCAAAACCTCCAAAATATTGTTTCGTGTCATTAAGTCTCGAATACTAATGAAAAGAGACAGGTTTACACATTCTGGAACAATACAATTAATATTCACTACGCCCTCAGAGTTCAACATCTTTCTGATAATGTAGTGGAAATGTTTTATATTTAGCAAGATCTGTACAAGATTTTATTACAGTTTAGAGTTTATGCTATAAACCCGGTTAATATTAGCAAGCGATGAAACATCTACAGCCTTTCAAATAAAGCAAAAATCACGAAATTTGGTTGATGAGAAAACTCAAACTTCTTTCTAAACGAAAACAGTGTTTTAAATATACAAATTTTTGTAATTTTCTAAGTTTCGAGAGTTATGAATGAAAATCGGAACTCTGCCGTTTTAATAAAAGCACTTTATTCTACATTAACAAATAATTGCAAGACAAATATTTCAGCCATTGTCGAAAATATCATTGGGGCTTCTTGCTAAGTACTCCTAAAAGTTAAATAACTTATCGATCTTCAAAACCGCCACAATGGAGATCTTATTCCTGATGTAGCGTCGCGAGGTAGCACACATTCCGGCGTGCCGTTTCGCTTGGAAAGCCCAGTCTTAAGCCGGATGGGGGATGGGGGTGGAACGCGGCGGCGCCTCGCCGGCGCGCGCCGGGCAGGAAATTCCCGGCCCCAAAATAACTTGGACAACAGGGCGCGCGCGGGCGCGAGTCTAGGTAAGGACGGTTGCTCCCTGGAGAGGGCTGGCTAGCGAGCCGTATGACGCCCGCCGCTGGTAGAGTGGGGGACGAGCCGTGGGATATTTATTGCGGCGCCGACATGCGCTCGCGGGATACGCTAGTGAGTCGAAAGACGGGAGGTATCTCTAGTGCTACCTTGCACGTTTTGGCGTCAGGCCATGTAACTTCTCAAGTTACGGGGACTCTATGTCCGACAGCACGCACTTCGCGTACGCGTCTCATGCTCTCGAGCAGAGGTACTGGGCTAGGCCTAGGGACGGTCGCGGGGTTTCGCGGCTAAGAGAATCGAAAGGTTGCCAAAGGGATTCAGTTTTGTAACATAATCTTTTATTTTATTATTGTATATATATTGTAAATACTATACAGAATCAGTCGTCTGTGTTCTTCTTGTCCAGTACGTCACAGACTCGGAACCTTTCCGAGTCTGTGACGTACTGGACAAGAAGAACACACTGACATATTTACAAAGCTTCAACTCAGAAGCTTCTAATCTAACAGAATTATGAGTGACACATCCTTCAATCCGTTCGCAATTCGAATAATTATATTTATGCACCAATACCCGTCTATAAATAGATTTCTGGTACAAAATTTGGATGTATCTTATCTCCAATTGCACCAATCCACCTTTACAACACTAATACATCGTAATCCTCACGTATGTAATTGTAGCCGAAAATAACCTTAAACACGGATTTTATGATCCATACTCAACTTCAAATTATTGAGGTGATTCACATACTTTTCCACCCTATACTACTGTTAAAGTGGCAAAGTAAAAAATGAAACGGGTAAGATGAAAATAATGAGAAAGTATTGTCCTGAAAAAAAGTATGTCACTCTCTAGTGATAGCTTCAAAACAGTTATTTCATTGGGGTACAAAATGCAGCAATTAAAAATTAATTACATGTATGTATCTTAGTTTCTGAGTAAATCACTAACGAAACTGCTGAGCATATGAATGTCACTGTTACGTGTTGTTAGAAATCGAATTAACAGAAGAAGTACGGAGGAATAAAAGATCCCGTTCATTATCAGGTGGGGGCTTCTGTAATGGCTCAATCGACGGAGGGTGACAGTTACGTTTACATCGACTTCCCATCGACCGCTTCTTCTTTGAGAAATAATGGTCATTCTCGACGACAAAATATATAATAATTTAATTTGAAGTCTTCTTTCCACAACTTACCAGTCCTTAAACACTGAGAATTAATTACTGCCAATGTTCCTAGCATAACATGCGTATATTTGCATAAACCCACATTGCCGTGGAACTGAGAGGCTTTCGGACTTGTTTCCACGACCTCGCAAAACATTCTGCTTGTTTATTTTGGGGCGTCTATCATAATACCCATTGCTAAGAGAAGGCAACTGATAAAATTCGCAATCTTTTAAAATGATACGCCATTGTTGTAAGAAGAAACTTACGGCGGTAACCCTCTATGTTACACTCCGAAGCCAAGTGCCTAAATTTTGATTATTTTGATTTGACTGATGTGATCATTTGGTATTCGTAAATTAGTTATTAACTAATAATGTTGTATTTGTGCATTCCTTGTAACCAAATCTTTCGATTTATGTGTCTCTGAAAAAATATAGATTTTCTCGCTTTTTTATTTAATGAGAAAACCATTAAATTCTTTTGTCAAATTATCGCCGACGTTTCTTCATAGCATGGCAATGTATTCAACCAAGTCTTAAAACATAACAAATATTTATAAAATGTATTCTGAACATTCCGTTTTCTAGTGAATAGTCCTGATTATTTTATCCACAGCTACACGGATAAGACGCATAAGACGTAATAATTCAAATTATAACCAACACTTGTAATAAACTGAAAAGTTTTTTGATCGAAAAACACATCATTAAATATTATACATGATTTTCAGCTCCCTAAAAAATATTAAACTCATAAAAAACAACAAAAAATCAGTGGGAGTGTGATTTATCTGGGTAATTCTAGGGTGAAGCAAACATCGTGAAGAAAAGTCATCTCTGAAAAGAATATTATCTTCAAAATTAGGTCTGATAAATGCCGATAAGAAATAATCTTTCAAATGACTTAGAAGCGAAATGTTAAAAGACGCAGAAGAACATTTTGGAAGTTTTTGTTAGAAATAATTTAAGACATTCAGCAAAAAATGGAAAAGTTAATGATATTCCATGAAGTATCTCTTGACATTTAAAAACAAGGGCAGCAACTGAAGATAAAACCATCCCTAAAAATGCTTATTAAGTCATCATACGTTCCGTTTCTTTCACGAGTTCCGCGCCGAGTTCATTTCTCCAGAACGGGGCAATTTCTGTTGCAGCTGTTCTGTCCGTTGCCGTTCAGCTCCGGAGCCCTTCATTTCCAGCTCCATGTATAATGTAGCGCGTTAAAATGCATATCCGTGACGAACTGATGGAGATGCATGTGCCTCTAGCCCAGATCTGCAAGGCAGAATGTCGATGTTACACCTCCGCGGACGGCGCAGAGTGCCTCTGACATGCGACCCCCCTCTCGCCCCCCATAGTCCAGTACTCTGCGACGTCTCTTGCCCCCCCCCCCGCGCTATGTACGAGAGTGCAGCTGTCATTTCACAGAGGGCGTGCTGGGAGGAAGCGCGCGCCGCCTTGGCAAGTGGAGTGCGCATTGCTCGGACAGGCGGCGCCCTCTTTGCGACCACGTGACAGCCATGCCGGACGACGAGCGCTCCTCGCAGGAAAAGAAGCGACGCGGTGAGAGGTTGACGCTCAGGTTGCTCCGAAACCGGTTCTGGTGGAAGAAAAAGCCTCGCCGCACGAATGAGCTGGCAAGCAATGAGGGTGCACTTGATTAAACTCTCTTTGAACCTGGATGCGCATTTTAGAAGTTGGCTTTCAACTAAGTAGTGGAAATTCAAATTTACTCTCCATTATGTTTACTTTTTTAAATGTTCAAATTATTTTACCTGAATTTTTTCACGTTTAAAAGCAGACGAGATTTTTAACCTTAATAAAAAAATTTTTTCTAAATAAAATGTTCATCCAATACTGATGAAACTTTAGGAAATTCAAGTAAATAGGGAGGGGGCTTCTTACGTATATTGTTAGCTTCTATATGATGGTTATTTAATTTTTTTAATTAACAGTTTTAATATCTCCTAGTAATGAACAAGTTAAACCTTTTTCTGTTGAATAAAATGTATTAATTATAATGTACAGTTCATTTGCCAACTTCACGAATTCTGTGAATCACATCTCCACTCTGAGAATATTGAAAGACAACGTTCTTCATTCTTGATCTGTCTGAGATTCTATATTTTACCCTCTTATTTGGCCATTTCATTGTCAAGCATAAAAGCCCATTATTCTTTACATTATTCGTAGACAAATTTACGTGAACTCTCTCAACAGCATCAATAAATTTTATGAAAAAATAAGTTTTCGTTACATGCACAATTTTTTGCACAATCTTTTTACATGCACAATCTTAAAATTGTCTCTAAAATACTCTATCTGTTCAGCATAAGAAGCTAGAAACAAATAAGCAAATGAACAATAATAAACAAATGTAAATGTAAATAAAATGTCTATTCTAATATTGGAAAGAGTATTGTTATGCATAAGAAGCAAGAAGCAAAAAAGCATAAGAAGCATAATAAGCAAATGTAAATAAAGTGTCTAATACTGGGAAGATCTTAAAAAGTCTTATTAAAAATTTTCTCCGTCGATTCATCCCAAACAGAAAGTAGGAATTAAAATCATTGAGCGCAATTTGATGTTTCACCACTCACGCCAGTAAGATGAGTCCAAAATACTTCGTACTCCAAAATACTTCGTGCTTTAATGTTTCGAACAGTTTCTAATGGAGAATTCCGCTTCCGGAGGTTTCAAGTACACGAGGCAGGGTTAGACGGGCGAAGTTGCGACCCGTCAGAGTTCGCCTTTAAACTTGCAGCCGGTGGTAACGCAGGGCACTTTAGGGAGACCACCGCCCTCTGGGAGCCGATGCCCGAGGAGGTGAGGGATGCCGCCTATGACTTTGAAAGAGCTCCAGTCAGGCGCGAAGAGCCGACAGGCGCTAGAACAGAGCTGAACGATGCCTGGGGCCAAACGACGAATGCAACTGAAGCGATGCACGATACCATCTTCCAGAGCGGGAAGCGGTGTGAATGAAGGGATAGATGAGAGAGTTTCTTTAGAAATTGGAAGGAAAAGGGGAAGGAGATAAATAAATATTGCACTCAAAAGCGACGCGACTGATGCGAGTAGTTGTGCTTTTGGGCGAGTCGATGAAATTGGTTTTCTTTCTTGAAAACTTCTTTAATATTCTTGAAAAAATAGTTATTTATGCACGAAGGCTGTAATACTTCAATTCATAAGATGTTTACAATTCATTCAGAAAATGTATTTTTTGGACTTTTATTTCAGAAATATTATATAAGGATATAATTGCTAACTAATTTTATTTACTTACAAACTCCTATTTTATATTAATCCAAGTCATACCCGACAATCTACAACGTGCTTACATACCGATTACTTTCTAAAAAACGCATATGGCATTATTTATAATATATCACATGACACGTAGAGGTAATCTCAAATTCTCGGATATTATATATGTACATACAGTCTTACATTGGAAAGAAGTTTGAATTCGTACAAGCAAATCGATTTATTCATTCAGGTAACGTACCCATTTAAAGAGATAGAGCAATGCATGTAACTTACGGTTAGGATAGGCGTGCGCAGGCAGGTTTTTCTCTCTCATTTATGTCTCTCTTTTTTCCCCCTTTCCGCCTTCTCTCTCCTTTACACATTTTTTCCATGTCGGAGTGAGCCGGACGGCATAAATTACGCATGGCAGTTACCTCACGAGAATTCTGGGTTGAGGGTGCTTGCGAACCAGAAATAAAACGACGGCAGCGGGATCAGAGGCCAGGGGTCGGACGCGCGAGTTTCCTGTGCTGCCCCCCGGGAGTTCGCGTGACCTCCGGGTCTCCGTGAGGTCGCAGACACAACTGGCGGATTCATCTCGAGGTTTTGTCGCTGAGCGATACGTACACAGGAAATGGACAGGCAAATCTTGTAAACGGTACGCGAGGGAGGACATAGGAAAATGAGAAATATGAACAGAAAGTAAAATTGGAAGAGGAAGAAGAGAATAGGAGGGAAGATAGAATATACATAAGAGAAGGAAATCGGAATGTAGACGATAAAAGCAAAGAAGAGCTGAAGGGGAGGGAGAGCAGGTATGTAGGAAATAGGGAGGAAAAGTGACACATGACACCAACATGAAAACAGGCCTAGAGAGACGGTAATATTCATTAAGGTGAAAAGTAAACAGAACTCAACTGCTGGTGTTGTGATGAGAATGATAACTGATAAAGAGACAACATTAGCATGTGGTTTGCAAATTTCCAAAGCAATGTGTGTGCCAGAGTACGCAAATTTAGTGGATGCTTCTGGTAAGTATCCACGGAGAGAGCCTGGACGTGGAAAAGTAGAGCATTAATTGGGAATAACCAAGTGAACTGTAGTGGTTAAACACTGTAGCGTTAAATCAAAGTAGAACCAGAGCCGAAGATTGATGAATTAATGGAATACAAGAGACAATGAAACATAGCAGTGACAAGATACTTACAAAGACAATTTAAATAGGAGAAAGCCTGGATTGGCAGTAAAGGCTTGATTCACTTCAAAAACTGAACTCAACTCAAAGCGGCACGGAGAATGGAAAAGCACACTGTGGAATTTTGGCAGAGCACATTGAAAAGCCAGTAGAAGAAATGAGGTTAAGGCAAAGTACAGTCTCGTACTGGCGCCTAACGCCTGACTGAATGTGAAGTCAAGAGATTGACAAGGGAAGGAAAGAGAACCATTCAGATTTTGGCTGGTCAGTTAACATTGTGGCTGGATTGACGGATTGTGAGGGGAACAACGGTGTGACAAGAGGAAAGCAAGGATTGTAAGAGCAACATGTTTACCTAAGGGTAGTTAGGTAATTGTAAAGAACAGGTCTGGAAAGGACACTTTTAAAAAGGTATTTTAGGGTAAAGTTAGCACATAAGAGGCGAGGAACGTCCACGTCATTAGGAATCGTTAGAAAATGAATAAGTAAAGATTAAAGAGTAAGCAGACCTTGTTCAAGGGCAGTTTGTGCACGACCTGTGGGGGTGTGAAAAGCAAGGAGACTGGCCGTGGTAACGATAACCACCAGAATATCCTGCTCGCAGGCCTCCGACGAAGATTCTCGGGACCCTCGGAAGTAGAGCGTCTGTCCGGGGACGATGGGACGTTCAACGTCCAAGTTGTCAGATGCGGAGGCTGCAGAAGTGCGAGGAGGGGAAGGCGGGCTTCACAAACATCCGAATGACGAGAAGGGTTCGATTCCCGGTCGAGTCAAAAATAGAGTTGTAGTCTTGCTTTAAAATCGTCTCAGTTTCTGTACCTGTGTAACGAAGAAAAGGTCAGGCAGGTGTTTTTCTAGTTACGGTGAAGGGAATAAGTCAAGTTCGACACATGTTTCTCTTGCCCCCAGGCAGGGGTATTAAACCGAGGTCCAGGAATGGGGTACATCATTAGCTAGCTGCTGGCAAAGTAGGATTATCGACCCAACATGCCAAATACATACATACATACATACAAATGTATGAAAAATAGAGCCAATGAGCAATATAATGGGTAAAGGAGTGACGAATCATTTATTTTCTGATCATTCTTTTAATTGAAAGATTTGATTTGATTTATTTGATTTGTTTTATTTGGTCAAAAAACAGTGGAAACTGTATATGACGTATGAAGCAGAAGATTATTTACGTACGTTTTCTTAAGTTCCACAATCCCTTCCCAATATTTTAACTATAAATACGATGGTTGAAAGACGAATAAAGTATAAAAAAGATATAATAATAAAACTTTAAAAGCGCGAGATTAGCAACATTTGAAAAACTAGATATTTCTTTCTCGATAGAAAACGTACTTCCAACGGTAGACGAAATGCAGATGCGATTTTTCTGTATTTCGTGCAAAATAGTAACTCATCCTCAGTTCTACTGCTACCACTAAAAGCAAAAGGAGTGCTCAACAAAACGTGCGCACAGTGAAGCTACATTTACGTCCAGAAGCAAAACAAGGCGCCATCTCAGCATTTGCTCAATGGATCAGGGAAACTGGACAAAAACCTGATCGAGATGGGGGTCATTAACCCGGCAGCTGAAGTACATTACGAGTTAAATAAAATTAATAATGATTTGATAAAAATTATTGATAAAATGATTTGAAAGCTCTATCCACATTACTAATTTATGATGCACACAGAAATTGAAATAAAACTATGCAAATTCTCGCCTTTTCCCAGGTGACAATGATATCGTTAGATACCCAGCATCTCGGAAAAATCCAATGACAACGCAACAGGTTCAATTTTGAGTGAGAAAAGCAAATATTTGATTGAGTTATTCCGCCCATTTCCATACTACACGTACTGACTGAATTCTCATTCAGTGCAGCACTGCGTATAACACAGGTAATCGTCAGGCGCCAGCAAGGCTCCGAGGAGGAGATCGTTCACCATTAAACATTTGCTATTCACACGTTGCGTCGTGCGAAGTGTAATTTTTTTGATATTCTTGGTATGTAAAGAACTGCTGTACTGTGTATAGATTGAACTACGTTATTGGAGAATTCACGAAAACTGTTTTCGTTAAAATATTTAATTTATTTTAGTCTTAAACGAGAGTATTTATTTGTTGTTCTTAAGCGATGTGCGTGCTACTTTGTGGACAACCGTTTTGTGTAGTTTTATTCATAAGTATTTTGCTGCTACAAGCAACCAGGATAATGGTAATTAAGTGAATCGTCACTGAACAGACGACTTTTCAACCATCTCCGACCGACTCCAACCAGCTGAGATGCATTTTTCAATCCGGCATCGCGTTTTGCATACGACATAGGTGATGTCATGCGACAGCAAGGCTCCGAGGAAAAGACCGCTCACCATTCAATGTTTGCTATTCACATGTGTTGTGAAACAGCAACTTTTTTTTGACATTTTGGCATGTAAAAAGCTTCTGTACTGTATGTAGATTAAATTACGTTATTGCAGAATTTTCATGAAGACTGTTTTTGTTAAAATATTAATTTATATTCGTCTTAAACGAGAGTATTATATTTGCTGTTCTTAAGCAGTATGCATGCTACTTTTTGGACAACCGTTTTGTGTAGTTTTATTCAGAAGCATTTTTGCTGTTACATGCAACCAGGTTAATGGAAATTATGTTGTGAACTCGAATCGTCACTGAACAGACTACTTTTCAACCATCTCCGACCGGCTCCAATCGACACCAACCGGCTAATACCACATTTCAGTCCAGCATCGTTTTTAGATGGCCTATTTCCGCGGCGTTCCTCTGTACGGGGAACGCCGGCCGAGGGTGCCGGTCTTGCGGGCGGCGGGGCCCTGGGGCTCGTTCGGCGCAGCCCAGGGCTTCTCCACGCGTGTAATTACGCCCGCCCGCGCAGACCCGATCGCCGCTGCGCGCCGCCGCCTCGTGAATATTCCAGAGGCCTTAACCGGAACACGTGTTGCGATACCGTGACAGCGCGCGCCAATTTGCGCCCCGCGGCAAGACCGCCGCCGGCACACACCCCCGCCGCCGCGGCCGCGCCGTCCTGCGCTCATTACTCGTTAAACGCGTATGACGTGTCGTGGCTTATTTTGCATCGCTGCCAACGGACTGTGAGTGGGATATTTTTGTTTGCGAATTCTCTTTGGTAATATGGTATTGCTCCTTGTAATTTGTGACGCTATCCGTTCACGTCACGCTTCTTGAAAAGATTGGTTTTTATTTTAGATTAATGTTACGATGAGCGTGAACTCGTTTAGTAGTTTGATTAGAAGCAAACTCCTATAATTTCTGTCGGATTGTACGATATTTGCAAACCTGTAACTCCACTTCCTCTTCTATTTACTAAAATGCAAAATCTCATAACATGTTCCTTTGCGATTTTCTTAATGATTTATAAGTCGTTCCCCACTCACTCTCTTTCCCCCACATTCTCTTTCCCCGCTCAACTTCTCTCTCTTTCCCCCTTCCCCCTCTCTCTCTCCCCGCTCCCTCTCCCTCTTTCCCCGCTCGCTCTCTCTCTTTCCCCGCTCACTCTCTCTTTCCCCGCTCACTCTCTCTCTTTCCCCGCTCACTCTCTCTCTTTCCCCGCTCACTCTCTCTCTTTCCCCGCTCACTCTCTCTCTTTCCCCGCTCACTCTCTCTCTTTCCCCGCTCACTCTCTCTCTTTCCCCGCTCACTCTCTCTCTTTCCCCGCTCACTCTCTCTCTTTCCCCGCTCACTCTCTCTCTTTCCCCGCTCACTCTCTCTCTTTCCCCGCTCACTCTCTCTCTTTCCCCGCTCACTCTCTCTCTTTCCCCGCTCACTCTCTCTCTTTCCCCGCTCACTCTCTCTCTCTTTCCCCGCTCACTCTCTCTCTTTCCCCGCTCACTCTCTCTCTCTTTCCCCGCTCACTCTCTCTCTCTTTACCCGCTCACTCTCTCTCTTTCCCCGCTCACTCTCTCTCTTTCCCCACTCATCCTCTCTCTCTTTCCCCGTTCACTCTCTCTCTTTCCCCGCTTACTCTCTTTTTCCCACTCCTATCTCCCCATTCTCACAGAGAGGGCCTAATTTAGGCTTTTACGTTCGTGTTTTTTAATTCGGTTCTTTAAATTCACGCAGGGATTTTGAAATGGGCTTGTGTGAATTTTTGACTGCCTGAACTGCCAACTTTGTTTAAAGTTTGTGGGGTTTCTGCTTTGTTGAGAGAGACCAAATATATTTTTTGCTGTCAACCGACGTCCGTGCATCCATCCAGACCGGAAGAGGTACAAGTGGGAAACCAGCGTAAACGAGGTTCGTGTGTTTGACGCGTAGGCAGAGGTGAGTTTGTGACTGGTTACCACTTAAACAAATTCAGAGATAAACGTAAACATAAAAGAACCCGGACATTTTATCCTTCAAGCTAAAGATTCATTTCTTATCGTAATTTGTTCCTCAATATTAGATCTTTAAATAATATTACGTAATTCTTTTTTTAAATTATAAATAGTGTTCGCATAATTTTCAATGAACTCCCTACAATTTTCTACAAAGACGTGCATAATATTTTCTAAGAAACAGCTCCAAAATTTAGATTTAAACGTTTTGTAAACATGGAGTAAAATACACTGAATTCTATGGTACAAATTTTGTGTAATTTTCTTCTAAATTTTTGAATTTTCAAATATTAAAATTTGGTTTGGCTGTTTCATCGGCGAAGAACTTTTTCAAGAGGTGGCTAAAGAATAGGATACAAGTTGTAATATTATAGTAGTACAAAAACTGTTACAAACAAATTCGAGAAAGTATGTGGTGTTGTAACTTCATTCGTTTTTCTATTTGTATTTTGATTTGCATTTGTTATTTTTCTTAATTATTTCATTTTATTTCCTATTAACTCCATTTTATTTTAAATCAAGATAATTAGTTAATATTTAGTATTTTTGTTACAGTTAATTTAATTACAATTTGCTTATCAATTTGGCTACACACTTTACTCCACATTTCAGTGTTTTAATTATATTTTCTGCTTTCTGTCACCGCAATCTCTCCTCCCCTTTCCACTGTTATGTAATCCTCTTATAGAATGAAATGCTAGGAAGAGTAAACGTAAAGAGCTTAAGAAAATAGGTAGTATTGCGCATTAAAATGTAAAATAAATAACATTTTTAAAAATATACTACTAAAAATTAAAACGTGGTAAACACAAACAAAGATACTGTGCGTTGTTGGCTGCAGCTATTACCTTTTTTAAATAATTTATTTAAGGTCGCCCCAGAAACAACTAGGTCATTGGCGACCACAGTTACAAAAATGCAGTACTTACAAAAATATACAATAGTCATTAACTTCGTCTTAATTCATTAGTTTCGAAAGAGCGTAGGACAAACCTATACTTTCAAATAGGAAGGTCTCTTTATAATTGCTGTCTAAAAGGCTCGTATGTTTATAAACAATGTCTTCATTCCCTCAAATGTAAATTAATTTATTTTTATCACTAATTATATTCTTATTAGTTATCTACTTAGATATGGAAATGCAGGCTGGAGGATAATTTGTCAGTTGGGGAGCATCATCTTAAATTTCCTTTCCCAAGTATTTTTGATTAATGAAAGATAGGAAAATATTTTGGTAAATACTGTCTGAATGTTATTTAAGAAATAATTATCATGTTTCTGAAGTTCTTCTGGCATTTTGTAAAAAAACTTAATATACTTAGAAATACTAAGTGGACTGTGAGCCCCCGTGACAGAGACGCTTGTTTCAATTTTATCCAATATTTAGGACGTTTCTTTCATGATTTCTAAAATACTTATTTATGAATTTAAACATTGCAATCTGAATCGCAAACTTTGCACTTATGAAATCCTTTCTCTCTTGAAATTTACTATCATCTGGATAAAGAATTAGGTTTACAAGGAAACGTATAATAACTTTATATGTTATTTTCATTCATCAACAATACTTCACAAGTTTTGCACCTGAACTTGTTACAAAATTTCAAATTTTGTGTGTTTCCTGTACTTTTTGTTGAACATCTAAACAAAACCTTTTATTTCACCTTTGTTTTTAATATCATTTATTTTATCTCCACCTTAGCGTTTAATAGTTGAAATTGAATTGAGGGGCTCAGTGCCAGAAGGGGCTAACCCACATGAGATGCAACCTGAGAAAAACGAGGTTTTACTAGAACTTGATTTTCTCAAAATAATGTATTACTGCCTGTAGATGGCAGGTGGGGTAACCCACGTACACTAGATTTTAAGAACTCTTTAATAGATGGCATGAGATATTCAAATATGTCAAAAAGTTATTTTTGTTTTTGTGGGTTAGCCCCTTCTGGCACTTGGCCCCCCAATGGATTGATTGCTTAGCGAGTCCGGGCGCGTCAACGGCTACGGACATTATCCCGTAAGTGTAGTGCATTTTTATCGTGGGAAGTGGTGTGATCTTCCTCCGCTGGCTGGCGACCTACATCGGCTTCCGGGGATTAAAAACCTCCTAAAACATCCCCCACTAGCGTGGCACCGCTCCAGCCGAGACTAGCTCCAAGCCCCCGAGTGGTCTCCCGACAAGTGTGGTAGTGTAATGCAAGCGAGAGTAAGAAACGGGGTGAGGATACGACACGGCGAAGGAAGGAATGATCGCCCGCGGTCCGTGGCCCATTTGTTAGGTTAATGCTCCAGGATTCGAGTACGCTAGAGGGTGTTCGCAGAAACCACGGAAGACTACAGATCAGAGCAGTCGTCCGCTAGAATCCTCCAGACAGCGGATGAATTCGACATAGCTGACAAGCCAGTGTCGAAAATCCTGCCGCCGTCGGAACTCGTATCCTAGGACCTCCCGGTGAGAGGCACTGCTGCGACATCAGTCGATGCACTGAGCCATTTCTCCCGATTTTAAATTGGATTTAATCATGTATCATAACGTATCTTCTCTGTCATTTTGTACATTATTGTGAAGCACTATTATATGCGAATGAAAAACATTTTATCGGATATCAATTCAATACTATCATACAGTTCTATTAGCGAATCAGGAGGCAATAACACTTTCTGTCCAGAACTTTTCGGAACTCTCGGGTAAAAGTTAACTCCAACATTTTATTGCTTGGTTTTGCTGCGACGATATAGAGGAATCGGGCGTGGAACTACTGTGATGAATATATACCTCCACGGTGGCATAATTTTCCATCGCTTCTGGGGACGAAACATTGTGTATCTGATCATTTTGAAATTCAGTATGTTTAAAGTTGAATATATTTTTAATTTGTTGGCGTCAGATTTAAATAAAAATTGTTGTTATCCATCGGGAAACTTTAAAACCAATGAACTTCCTTCAAAATACAATATAATAAGTACCCATTTCATGTGAACAATTATTTGAAAAATTCTCTCGTCTGCTTTACTGTAAGTTCAAGTAAAATTTTAAATGTTAATAGAATGGGAGATAAACAAGTATAAAATTAAACGTTCGACAAAATTAAAATATTTTAATAGTATTAACTTAGAAAATAACAATTTTAGAACGAAGTAAAAACCAGCATTTTGTGATACCTAAGAGGTCCGTCAAAACGTGTTTACTCATTTTGAAAACCCTGAGCCTATGCGTCTATCCAATTTCTCAAGAAACGAGTCAAACATACCAATTTCCTCGACGAACACGTTAAAGATTTTCTAAAGATGAATTCCATCCCCCTAAACCGCACAAGATTACCTCCCTCCCTCATTCTACAAAATTTCTTAAAATATCTCATTACAATTTTTTATCCCATAGAATATATACCTTTAATGTAAATTTGGCAACAATCCGTACCCCAGGTTCCCTGTAAGATCCAAATATTCAATGATGCCAATTTGTAATGTCAAAAACCCTGAAAGACATTCTTATCAAATAGGGAGAAATAAATTTAAAAAAAGAAACGAGTCACTAAAGCACAGTTGCGTGGTACACACCAAGACGCCTAGAACAATTGAACTGAGATTGTACATTTCCTTAATAAACATTTACCCGGCAAGTAATATCTTCATGTTTTCAATCACTTTGCACAACAGCATTTTCAAAATGTGTGTGCATTGAATTGAAGATTTCATTAATTTGTTGACGTTGGTATTAAACAAGAAAATTGTGGGTATCGTATTGAATACAAATTTTTAACTAGTGGAAATGAACGGCATATCGAAACCTCCTCTAAATGTAATTACTCATCAATTACTCGAGTTAAAAAAAAAAGGTTGACATGTTTTTAAAATCTACAATCCAAGTCACGAGAATCAAAATATTGAAAAAGCTTGGAAGGTTGAAACTTTCAATAATTCATTTCCAATAATAACGATAATCGTACACAGAAAATAAAAATAGATATAATTTATATTCAAAATATTTAAATTTTACGCAATAATTATAACCGAATGCCTAAAAATTACGATTCATTTGCGGATCACTAGCTGAAATCAACTGGATTGGTACTGATTTTTTGTAAATCTTGTTTATGCTTTGCAACAATATACGATTATTGCTATAGACACTTCTGATCTAGGGATCTTTACATTTCGACGTGGCATTGCTTTCACCTCACCCAATGATTTAACGACACCCATATAGAAGCTAAACACGGTTTTATATGAATCGTTTTGTTACGAAATGAAAATAGAACTTGGTAGAAATGTATCAACTCGTAAGGGAACGAACCATTGAACGAACAATGGTAATGGGTTGCAATGGAGGCAGGTTCTTTGGAAGACGCTGGCTAGAGTTCGAAAGATAAGGACGCATGACAATTAAGTCGCGATTGATTGATAGTGATTTCGGGCTTGTCAACAGTTATTGTAGTGTAGTGCATGTTTTTTTCCTCGGGAGGTGGCGGTGATCTTGTTCCTCTGCATGGCGTGATCCGGCCCCGTGATCCGGCCCCGTGATTCGGCTATCGGGATTTTCCCCAACCAGGAATCTCCCATCGGAGCATCGCCCTCAGACAGGACAAGCTCTAAGCTCCCGACCGGTCTTACGGCATGCGTGGTAGTGTAGTGCATGTTAGTGTGCTTGGGTGTAAGTAAGGGGGTGAGGATAGGACATGGAAGAAGACGGAAAGATAGCGCGCGGTTCGTGGCCCGTTTGTTAGAGTATTGCTTTGGCATTCGTCTGGTGCTGATCAGAGAAATCACGGAATACTACCGATTAAACAGCAGGCCGCTAAAGTTCTCTAGATAGCGACTGAATTCGATCTAGCTGACAAGTTAGTGGGACAAATCCTGCCACGGTCGGGACTTAAACCTAGAAACTCCCGTTCAGAGATACTGCAGTGATACGAGTTGATGACCTGATCTCCAGGTTTAAGTCAGGACATTGGAAGTGAAAAACGTGTTTAAAATACCCTAGTAGTAGTGTCTTCAATTGATTTGAAGATTAGTGAAACCTTAGGGTATGTATTAGATAGAATTAATCGGTGTTTCAAGAATACAGAACAGGATATTCGCGAACGCGTAGCAGATAACATTTTACGTTTACAGATAACGTTTAACTAAATACTGAAATGCTTGTATGTTTAGTTACAATTGAGGTAATAATACAATTTGTTGTCAATTGAATAATTGTGTACAACATATACATTTTTCTGTATTTAGTCAGACTCCAGAAGAAGACGAAAAGTGCTCCTCGAAACGTTAAGAGAAATAAAATTCCAAATTTAGAATAGATGGCCTTTTATTAACCTTTTGATCATCAAAATATATAAGACTGTCTTAAAAAAAGGGGACACAGAAATATAATTAAAATCCAAAGACAGTCAGAAGATATTGGAATATAATGGATACACCCACGATCGCGGCGCCCACTGGAGCATACACTTGCGGGACATAGTCACTGGATACGTAACAATTGAAACCGACGCCATGTCATGAGTACACCCTTTTCGATATGGCAGGTAAAAAGTCTTTGGCGGAGGTGGAAGCAAAGCCGTGAGTGGAGCGGGCGGGGGAGGGTGGGGCGTGCGAATGTGAGAGACGGCGTCGCTCCGCGTCACCGGGCGCGCGTGGGATGTGACCGGGCGCGCAGATGCGGAGTCGCTTTGTATGCAGTATTGACGGCGGCGGCGGCGCGGCGTGGCGGGCCCGAAACAGCCGGGGAGATGGCGTCAACGCCAAGACAAATCACTCAGCTGAAAACCGCCGCGCTGCCTGCGTCCTTCTTCCCTCCTTCGTTGCCTTTCCTGCCTCGCACGCTTCATCACAAACGCCTTCCCTGGCTCCGCTGCGGGCGCCAACTCATGGTCGGATGCGGAATCTCCCAGTGTTACGCCCAGCACTAGTGTGTTGCCGAGTCGCACGCATTCTGCATGCAAATGGAAGCATTTTGGATGGATGATCTTACCCGATGGGAAGTAATTGTAATTAGAATGGAGTGTTAGACAAAGTTTTGGTCTACACACTTTAAAATGACCGACAGAACTCGAATAATTATATACACGAAGAAGAAAAGTGCACTTCTGGGAAAAAAATGCCTACTTTTTACTGGCTGATTTTCGTCCCAACAATCTTCTTATATATTATTTCTCAAAGTGCTGTTTGGTCTTTTCAATAAATTGGGCGACATACGAAACCGATCTTTATAAAGAAGCAATGGATTGAAAAATCGTGTTTCTTTTCACTTGCACATGGGACATTCGTATTGAAAAAGAGCATTAAAAATTCGTAAATATTTAAAAAAGTAGTAATTCGGGACCTGTAATATCTGATTGCCGCGCGATCTTTCGGAAGAAAATTACACTCGCACGGTGGCGGGAAACGAGTGAATGTTGCAATCTCAAGCATTTTTGTTTGTTTCAATTTAGTGTAGGTTGTGTAAGCACATGAACGTGATTTTCCACATTGAATAGAAATCTTGAAATACGAGAGGTTAGTGATCTTAGTGAGGTTAGGTAGTTTATAATGCTGGAATACAAAAAAAGAATTTAAGCAGAAAACAGTTTGGTTATTTGACTAACCGTGCGATTTAATCGCACGGATTCTCACTAGTCTCCGTAAAAAATAGTTTAAGACAATTTTATATATTTAAAAAATATATTTCAATCATTCTCCCGAAGAAAAACATTATGTATATATAATATATATTATATATATTATATATGTAATGCACAATATATATATGTGTATATATTGTGATGGAACTGCTCACAAAATGGAGGCGCCGACACACTTATGGTGTGACAGTCGTCCCAAGTCGCAGGAGGGGACACGCGCTGAATTTATTTAATAAGGGCGCCAAGCGCATGCCCACTTACCTGCTTAATGTCGCCGGCGTTGAGCGTCTCAGGGGTGAGCGCCCTGGGTCGAAGGGTTGCATTTGGTGGTTTCTTAAGATTTAGAATAATAACACTTTGCTATGGTATTAATTGGTTCACCCGACCAAATGGCGGGGACTAATTTATTCAAAAAATTAAACGAAGAGAAACTGTTCAGGTTGATGCTGGGTTATTGTCACTTTAGTAGCCGATTAATGAATGATGGTGATGACAACTTACAATCTGTGATGTTAGATGGTAATGTCACCGCGACTGGATTGCTCGCCGAGCGACGGAGAAGTGTAGTTGGACCCTCAGGAGGCGACGCCGGAACGTTGCAAGGTTGGCCTCCGATTGCCTCCGGGGTGATGACTCCGGCGCACGGGACGTCGGCGGTGGATGACCGGGCGGTGGCGACGTGATGCTCGCGCGCGTCTCAGGCCGTCACACGACACCTGGACCGCGTATGACGCTCGAAGCCAAACTTTGGCTATTCGGAATTAATTCCGTGAAGACCGGGCAAGTTTCGCAGTGGTCGGCTCAGTGTGTGCCTTACCCACTGCTGCTGTTCCCTTTCTACCGCAGGTTTCATTAACTGACTAATATTCGGTGGTTTTCTTAACTACCACTGTTAATCTACTCAAAACTTTACTTGTTGGTTTCTATCTCCATACGACTTCCCCTGCACGACCGTCCTCTCTAGCGTCTGTCGCCCGTCTTCTCTCTGGCCTCTCTCGCCCGTCTGTCCCTTTCGTTTTTTCGAAAAAATCTCAAAGTGCTCACGTGCTTCCTGCCTAGTGATTTTATTGGTCGGATTTCAACTTCTCGAACCTTCTATTTCATCAACGGTGCCTTCTGGTTGTTCATTGGCCGGCATTGTTAGGCCGGAGGAGCGCGCACGTGTCCCTTCTGCTTTGGCATGTGATGATTTTATAGGCTTTTAGAGGATTATTGAGCCGGGTGCGATCGCCAAGTCGCTAAAATGGTTGTTCCGGCTGTCGATCATCCAGTATTGTTGGACAAAGGGTAAGATTTATTGTTAGGGGCTTCTGGAGAACTTGGGCCGTTGGGCGGAACTAAATCGGGTCGCGGTGGACGCGTGGCCCTTTCCAACTTCCGGTAATTTGGCGTGACGCGGGGGTGAGAGGGTGCGATGGTCACCCGACGCATCGCGGTATTGTCAGAAAAAGGGTATAATTGATAGTTGAAAGTTTATGGGGGGCTTGAGCGGCTGGGCATATCTAATTCGGGGGCGCGTAGTTCTTTCCTGCCGTCCGGTAATTTGGCGTGACGCAAGGGTGGAGGACTGCGATGGTCCCCGACACATCGCATTACCCCCCCGTACAATGAGATTAAAAAAACGCATGGGACATGTTTTTTTTAATCTAAGAACAAAAAAAGGACATTTACAAAAATAGATGATAAATAAATTTGGGGAGCATGTGCCGACAGATGAAGCTGTGAAAACACAAAAACCTGGCATGTCCAGAACGAAAATTAGGGGTTTCAATGACAACTCTAACATGATAAGACAATACTAGTTAATTAAGCAAAAGGATAAAATTAATGAAGAGGAACAACACTAAAGCTATCTCTAAAAAACTAGATGACCAATAAATTTAGGACACAAAATCTTTAAGAAGTAATACAAACACATTAATGATAAGAAAATGAATGAAAATAATCTATCATTTTTCAAAAATAAGAAACGGTGGTGGGCCATTAGCAACACCTACTCAAACTAAGAGCAAACTAAGCACTAAATAAGTAATTAAGAAGATAACATAGAGGGATAATTGGAAACAAAACTTAGAAAGACTGGCAAAATGAAACAATGGGATACCTAAAACTAGTTAAACGCTACTGCAAATTGAATAAATGTGCAAAGTGAAGAGCCAAAAGTGGGAACCCTGTTACTCATTATTATATTTGACGCTCTTTTAATACGATTTTAGAGGTATAAAAACAAGTGGAATAAATGCGACATTTGCAAAATAATAGATAAGCATAATAGTCAACAGTGGCCAAATTATTTAAAACACAAGAGGAGGAAACAAAATATCAACACGATGGAGAATTGAAAATAGAATGGTAGACGTGAGAAAACAACCAATGAATTAAACAAAGGACTTGGGTTGCAAAAACATTAAGTTCATAATATCAGAATGGAGCTCGTTTCATTAATTAAAGTCAATGGCTATAACTCTCGTCAACTCTCGACAGAGTATATCTAAGGGATATCTGAATTATTTCTCTCTCTTTTTTAATCAACAACGACGTTCACTTATAACAATCACTTAACCAAAGCATTGAAGTAGTAGCGAACCCACGAAATTAATTAATAATAAGACGTGCCAGGGCAACCGGGCTGGATCCACAAGAATATAATTAAAATAAGGTTACCTAATCAGAGCGACATAAATGAGGGCTTTTATTCTTTCAGCCAATTAATCTAGTCTAATCTCTGAAAGGAACAAGGTTATAAAAATTGTGAGGACCAACCTCGGAACCAACTGTGCTACGTAAAGTGCAAGCGTTGGGGGCTACAAGCCTCATAATTTGGTAAGGACCTACAAATAAAGGAAAGAATTTACTAATAAGGCCTTCAGGCTGATTAGATACTCTGAGAGCTTTGATTAAAACTTTATCGCCGACTTTGAATAAATGGGATTTACTCTTCTGGTGTTGTTTTCTCGTATCACCAGCTTTCTTTAAATTTGAGAGAATAATTTGACACCGATCCTCAGGGGAAATTGGAATTTGAGTGGCCATTTTTGCTAAAATAGGAAACAATGGTTTCGGCTTCTTATTGAATTGAGCCTCGAAAGGTGTAAATCTGGAAGATTCATGGGGGATGTGGTTAAGCCACGTATTAATCTTCGGTAGTAAATCGGGCCAAGCGGTATGCTTGTGAGACACATAAACCCGAAACAAACGTGATAATTCTTTCATGACTCTTTCGCTTGGGTTTGATCTCGGTGACCTAATAGAACAAAAGATTGTTTGGACACCTAAATCATTTAGCGATTGCTGCCAAAGGTCACTCGTGAACTGCGTGCCATTGTCACTGAGGACACGCTGATACGTCCCACATTCTTTGAAGAAACCTTGCACTAGGTGTTTTAAACAGGACTTTGCAGTAGGTTTAACAATAGGAAAACACTTAACATATTTAGTAAACACATCTATTACTACGAAGATATGGCGGAATCCACATCTTCCTCTAGGTAATGGTCCAGAACTGTGTTCCCATTTATTCCGGACCTGAGCGGTTTAACGGCCTCTGTGGTGGTTGACCTGGGGCTGTCGAAGGCGGCGCTAGAAGGGGCGCGGTTTGGCCTTGACCGGCATTGAAGGGAGGCGGAAAACTGGTCGGCGCCGGGGGGGAGGGGGCGGGGGGAAAGTGCGGCGAAGGGCCGTGGTTAAAAGGACGCTCTTGACCTTGCGAATGGCGTGGGGGAAATCCTCGATTCTGATTATTATTATTGCCATTACGTGGGCGTGAAGAGTTTTGACTCTGATTTTGATAAGAAGCGAATTGCACATTCGTTTGGTCGAAATCGCCCAATAAGATCTGAAATTGCTCAAGATCTTTTACAAAACTAGTTTTAAGGAGGTTTTGAATGACATATGGATAATGACGAGTTAATAGCCACATAATTTCGTCGTCAGGGGGGGTAGGTTCGCATTGTTTAAGTAGGGCAATGCGAGACACTGCATAATCCCGCATAGACATGTTACCATTCTGGTCCCATCTACCTTTAGCCAAATCCATTTTAAAATTGTATTGGGTGTTTCTATCCCAAAAACGATTAATAAATTTGGAACGAAAATCCTGAAAATCAGCCGGAACTGGTAACAATGTTTGGAACCATTCTTGGGCATGGTCAACCAACATTTGGGCTATAACCTTCGGTTTAGAAGATTCAGGAATGTGTCTCGCTAAAGCAAAATAATTTTCAACATTACGTAAGAACGTAATGGGCTGTTCACCGCGATTACCAGAGAATTTTAAATTTGGAGGAATTGACAGTGGCATAGCATTAACCGGGAAAGCTGAAATAGTCTTTTCCGCTACTTTAATTTCTAGTTCGCCTATTTTGACTTCGATTTCTTTCCGTTCCATTTCCGCCTGTGCCTGGATAACTAATTTTGCTGTTTCAATTTTATTGTTCAGGGAGTCGTGAAGTCCTTCAATCTTATTGTCAACCCCTTTTAGTTGCTTAGTCACCTCGCCTTTCAAGTTGGAAATTTCGGATTCATTGTCTTTAAATTTATCACGAGCCCAATGTCCCAAATTTAATTGCTTTTCTGAAACGGTTGCAATATCCTTGTTTATGCTGTCTTTAAATTCTGTCATTTGTTGAACTGTTTCAGACTGGAGCGATTCGCATTTCTTTAGTTGGCCTGTTAAATGTTCTTTGATGTCAGAAATTTGCGTAGAATTATTTTCAACAGCAGAGGCGAGAGAGGCGATTTTAGTGCTCTGTTTATCGACCTTTGAATTAACCGAATTTAGTTGTTGAGACACCTCACTTTGAAAAAGGGTGAAATTAGTGAGGTGTTCGTCTAATCTACTATCAAGGGCACAAAATTTCGAATCAAATCTGGAATTCAAGTCCTGAAATTTAGAATTTAATTCTTGACGCTGTTCGTCAAATTGTAATCGAAATAGACAAAATTCTTGACGCTGTTCGTCAAATTTTGCGATAAGAGTGCTGAAAAATTGAGACATTTGGTCTGAGGGTGGCGTCGGAGCGGCCGCGGCGAGGGTAGGTCCGGCCTCGGCGGTACTCGTCTCGAGTACCTGCTCTAAAGAAACCCCGACAGTAGGGGCGAGAACAGCTGGGGGCGTGAGCTCGGCAGGCGCGTCGGCGTTTGCGGGAGCGGGGTCAGAAACCTCGGGGTTTTGAATGGGATTATTTTCAGCCATCGTGGAGCGAGCAATCCTCGAAGTGACGTAAGTACGAAAATGACGCCTACAGCGCGTTACACATGAGTACACAATCAAACACAATAAAAAGAAAAGTACAAAACACACACAATGAAATGTTAGAGGATAACACTGAGAAATAAACATAAAATTTCAAATAGAAAGTAAACACTATTAAGTAAACATATAATTGTTACGTGACGGAAATAGCACGTATAATGAAAAAGGAAAAAAAATAAAATAGAGTTCAATTAACCACACTTAAACACTATATGACGCATCAAGAAATTGTAAAAAGAAAATAACAATAAAATGAAATTATGCGTCTGAAAAGAGAGTGAAATGTTCTTATAAATACACTTTGGGCTTCTAAGTTATGAGAATCACTGTAATACTCTGAGCATTCACTGATACAAAATATGTAAAAATTACCGGAAGTTCAATATAAAATTTAAGTCTCACACGCAAGCAAAGTGATTGAAAACCTCATAAAATACAAAATATCAAATGAAACACACATTAAAACCAAATGCAATCTTCAGTTGGGCAATAATTGAGCAAGCGTAAACGGAAAATGGATAAGAAAGAATTAGTGAGTTCAATAAGAAATACACAGGTGCGAGTAACACAAAGTAAAATACTTGTTAAAAACCACGTTGTGTGTCAATTTATGCTCTGCACGCTGCACAAGCTGAATTATACGTGAAAAAACAAACGAAGTTGGGGAACCAATTTATGAGATGCCCGCTACACAAGTTCAATTATTCGTGAATAGAAAACCACGTTGGGTGTCAATTTATGATCTGAGTCTACACAAGCTCAATTATTCGTATAAAAACAACCACGTTGGGCGTCCAATTTATGATCTGAGTCTACACAAGCTCAATTATTCGTATAAAAACAACCACGTTGGGCGTCCAATTTATGATCTGAGTCTACACAAGCTCAATTATTCGTATAAAAACAACCACGTTGGGCGTCCAATTTATGATCTGAGTCTACACAAGCTCAATTATTCGTATAAAAACAACCACGTTGGGCGTCCAATTTATGTGATGGAACTGCTCACAAAATGGAGGCGCCGACACACTTATGGTGTGACAGTCGTCCCAAGTCGCAGGAGGGGACACGCGCTGAATTTATTTAATAAGGGCGCCAAGCGCATGCCCACTTACCTGCTTAATGTCGCCGGCGTTGAGCGTCTCAGGGGTGAGCGCCCTGGGTCGAAGGGTTGCATTTGGTGGTTTCTTAAGATTTAGAATAATAACACTTTGCTATGGTATTAATTGGTTCACCCGACCAAATGGCGGGGACTAATTTATTCAAAAAATTAAACGAAGAGAAACTGTTCAGGTTGATGCTGGGTTATTGTCACTTTAGTAGCCGATTAATGAATGATGGTGATGACAACTTACAATCTGTGATGTTAGATGGTAATGTCACCGCGACTGGATTGCTCGCCGAGCGACGGAGAAGTGTAGTTGGACCCTCAGGAGGCGACGCCGGAACGTTGCAAGGTTGGCCTCCGATTGCCTCCGGGGTGATGACTCCGGCGCACGGGACGTCGGCGGTGGATGACCGGGCGGTGGCGACGTGATGCTCGCGCGCGTCTCAGGCCGTCACACGACACCTGGACCGCGTATGACGCTCGAAGCCAAACTTTGGCTATTCGGAATTAATTCCGTGAAGACCGGGCAAGTTTCGCAGTGGTCGGCTCAGTGTGTGCCTTACCCACTGCTGCTGTTCCCTTTCTACCGCAGGTTTCATTAACTGACTAATATTCGGTGGTTTTCTTAACTACCACTGTTAATCTACTCAAAACTTTACTTGTTGGTTTCTATCTCCATACGACTTCCCCTGCACGACCGTCCTCTCTAGCGTCTGTCGCCCGTCTTCTCTCTGGCCTCTCTCGCCCGTCTGTCCCTTTCGTTTTTTCGAAAAAATCTCAAAGTGCTCACGTGCTTCCTGCCTAGTGATTTTATTGGTCGGATTTCAACTTCTCGAACCTTCTATTTCATCAACGGTGCCTTCTGGTTGTTCATTGGCCGGCATTGTTAGGCCGGAGGAGCGCGCACGTGTCCCTTCTGCTTTGGCATGTGATGATTTTATAGGCTTTTAGAGGATTATTGAGCCGGGTGCGATCGCCAAGTCGCTAAAATGGTTGTTCCGGCTGTCGATCATCCAGTATTGTTGGACAAAGGGTAAGATTTATTGTTAGGGGCTTCTGGAGAACTTGGGCCGTTGGGCGGAACTAAATCGGGTCGCGGTGGACGCGTGGCCCTTTCCAACTTCCGGTAATTTGGCGTGACGCGGGGGTGAGAGGGTGCGATGGTCACCCGACGCATCGCGGTATTGTCAGAAAAAGGGTATAATTGATAGTTGAAAGTTTATGGGGGGCTTGAGCGGCTGGGCATATCTAATTCGGGGGCGCGTAGTTCTTTCCTGCCGTCCGGTAATTTGGCGTGACGCAAGGGTGGAGGACTGCGATGGTCCCCGACACATCGCAATATATTATATTGTGTATTAAAACAAACTCATAAAATACTTTTCGACAACCACTACGCGATTTCTTAATATCTTTAAGTAGCACAGATATGTAGGTTTCTTCAGTGGATAAAATTCTGAGAAGCTTAGAAGAAATATTCTTGTTTCCTCTTTTCTAGTTAAAACAACATTCAATTTTTTTAAATGTACGAAAAATAAAAGATACGAAAATGTATTTTCACAAACCATGATTTATTTCATCAACTTATTTAACAGTTTTAAATGTCTTCAATACCTTAATTACAGAACGACATGCCATTACATTACAGTAGAAAATACGTGACTTGTTGTTCATCGCTTTCAGCGAAAGCAAAAAGGGACGCCTGCATAGAATATTCAAATGTAAACTCCAAGAACTGGTAAATGCTCAGGATCTTTGATATGTCATTTCCGAGAAATAGGGAGACTCAAGTGGCTCCTCGTTCGCGACTTCCAAGAAAAATTAATTTCTCTGCCCTCATTCCACGAACCTGCAAATTCGGAGCAAGGACTGCCGAGACGAGTGTCGCCGAGGGGGAGGTCTAATTAATGAGAGCACAATTTCATTCAACTTTTAGATTAATATATGAAAATAATAACTAGCCATTTGGAAAAAGTATGTCTAACAGTAAAAAGCATATCTATTCGATATTCATTGCAATCATAATTAAAAAGTTAACGAATATTCTCAAAATAATTTGTTCTAACGCTAGTACTTCTAAATGTTTTGGAGTTTGAAGCTTGGAATCGTTTCGCGTTTTCGTTAAATGGGTACGCAATTTAATTATGGATTTTTTTTTATCGGAGTGGCTTGTGCAATGTCACTTCAACTTCTTGTGAAGAGTGTGTGAGCGTGTTCGTTTGCTGCAGGCCAAGAGGGGCCGACGGTGGTTGCGGTGAAGACCCTGAAGGAGAACGCGACGGAGAAGGAGCGCGCGGACCTCCAGCAGGAGCTGCAAGTCATGAAGATGCTCGACCCGCACCCCAACGTGGTGCGCTTGCTGGGCTGCTGTTCCGAGAAAGGTAAGCCAACGCTCCAAGATTGTTTTCGAAAACTTTGAACATATAGAGATGCTTGAAAATAAATAAAGCACGATTTATACACTCACTTTATAACTTGCTCAAGAAATGCACGCATTTTATAAATTCACAGACAGAACTTCATATTTGGCGAGTTACACGCGCGTCATACAGTTCGTTCAACTCCACACTAACGAATTAATTGCTGAAATAGTTGCAGGACCGACCGATAGTAAAGGTACTGCCATCAGCCCTAATTTATTTTCTTCAAAACGATTGATTTGTATGGTCTCATGCGGTTTCAATATTTATAGCACAATTTGGTACTTAGTTAATAGCCTCGTACTAAGCTACGCCCGTAATTTATTCTTTGTAAAGACACATGCCAACAAAGCGTTTGCTCCCAACGAATATCAGTGACGAAGCTCTCAAGAGGTCTAGTCCACCCAAAACGTTATCAAATTACTCTGTAATTAAGAAAAAGTAAATCACTTAAAATTAAAATTCTCGATTTTGGAAATGATCTTCCCTCAAAATCATTTGTATCTCGCGCTGTGATCTATCTTATTCCGCAGTGGAGTTCAATGAAACTGCGTCCGTGAGGATGCTGTAGATGAAGTATGAGCTTCCAAAGGAGAAAGGGAATCATAGAACAAACCTTAAATACAATCATTCAGTGCTTCAGTGAGGCTAGCCCTGATTAAAAAAGACCACTGTGATCGGCCAGACTCCAATTCCGGAGGGTTGGGAAGGAATAATCTTTGCCTCTTACAAAAGCATGTTAAACTTGTAATACGAACATTTGCATAAAAAAACTTCAACTACGAGAAATATAATTACTGACATCCTTCGTGAATGTTATTTCATATTTTTTTCCCTCCTTTTAGATTTGCCTTCATTGTCCTTTGTTGTAAAATCGTAAATTGTCCGACTTCTGAGCAAGTTAAAACTTGCTTAGTGAGGAATTCTTTCTCGGCGAGTCACTTATTATTTATTATTAATTATCAGAACTCGAAAAGTAAATTTGCTCAAAATGGATCATTCTTTCAACATTTATTCAGGAAATACTGCAGTCATTCTGATGTATCTATGAATAAATGGAGTTAATGCAGTTCTTACGTTTTCATATAGTTTTCTTCAACTCGGTAAGTTATGCAAATTGTTTTCAAGAGCAATCCAAGCTTAATATTGAACTTCGAAGTAAACGCAGTAGAGCAAGCCTTAAGGTTAAAGTTTGAGATAGTCGTTGAAATAAAAAGTTATAGCTTGTTGTAGATAGATTACAAAAAAAATTGAAGCGTGGTATAGTAGTTTCGAACGAGGGAAAATATTTTGTAGTTCCTTCAATTTCTGTATATTAATTTCTGGTCTGTTATGTATTTGGCGCACACGGACAGCGAGTACCTTTCTTGTCAATCAGTAATAAGCACTTAAGTATTATGCACCGTTGTAGTTTTAATAATAATAATAATAATAATAATATAAATAATTTAAATAATTAATTTCAAAATTACAATGATTTGAGTCAGGCCTGACCAATCAGGAACATACCTTTCGAAACCTACTAATAGTTTAAATGCTAGTATTGTTCACGAACGGACAGGGAGAGTTTAAAAAAACATTTTTCTATATCAAGGGCCCCCCAAAACTTTTATTTCCGCTGAAATTTTGAAATTAATTTTCCGCAGCATTACTTTGCTACATATATTACTCTGCGTGTGTACGAGGTGATAAAGTGAAAGTATAAATGGCATGAACTGAAACAGTACTCTGAAAAATAATCACGAGCGAATGAAAATTGTGAAATGTCATATTAATTTGAAATTATTTTCTCTTAGTATTTTTTAAAATGATGACAGAGGTAATTCAGGAATGGGAATGGTATTTTTGTAATCGGCACTACTTTATCGTTTGTCCGCTCGAAGGATTGAATCAGCAACCAACTAAATCAATATTCCTTTTATTTCTGTCGTGATTTCATTATTTGGATCCCCTATGGTGATTTTCGGTAACATTAAATTGCACGTTCGTTCCGAGTGCTGTACGTAAAAACGAGGTACTATCACAGAGTTACATATCAATGAGATTTGTAATGACAGGAGTTACGACACTAACTCATTGAGAGCACTGACATCGCGATTATTTGTTTTTTGCATGGCGTATTTTCTATCCACAAGCCCAGTAAATAGTCCAGATGATGCCGTGAATGTAATAAAATTTCTAATATTATTCATAATTCATAAGCAAGTAATCAACACTTCTCTGAAAGCTCTCTGGATTTGTCGACGTATTCTAGACATATCAGTCGGATCTTCTCGAGTATTAAATGAAACTTGTTTATAAAGAACTTGATGTTTCTGAGCAAATAATATTAAGTACACAAACAATGCAACTAAAAATATTCTTCCCAAAACTGGAAAATAATAATAGAAATACATAATAGAGGAAAGTACACAAACCAGGGCCCATATTTTATTTTCGAATATTTTAATTCCAATTTTCCGCACAATTAAAACAAAATATTTGCACTGTATACCTTACTTAGTTATACTAATCTTGTATTCTACTTAAAATGATTGGTCAGGTAGTTTAAGAATAAAAAAATATTTTTTCGTAAACATCACATTCTGTGGATTAATAAAAATACCTCCTAATGTGAGACCCCGCAAATGTTTTAAGAAGTGGGTAAAGCTAAATGAAGACACTGCAAATAGATTAAACTAAGTATAATTTTGCAAAAATACAAGATTAACATCTTATTTAAAAGAAGTTGTCTTATATCCTACGTTAAAACATGTTCTGTGCATCGTCTTCACCTAGGAGGGAAGATATTCCTGGGAAGAGCCAGAGATGTCATCTGATTCCTTGCGGAAGGTGGAATCTTCCATTTGATTTTTGTTTAACTTCAGAAATTTCTTAAATCTCTCCCTTTTCGACTTCTCTAAGAGGAATTCTGAAATTGTCTCTTGACCTCTTTCTTCTTCCTGTTCTCTCGAACTGATAGGCTACGATCTAGCTTTTTATTAGACTCCTAAGGTAACCAAAGTGCTAAATGCCTTTTTGTTTTATTTTACAAGACAAAAAATTGAGGGTTCAGGCTAGGAACCTTTGGGGGGGGGGGCACGGGTTAGGCACCGGCGTGTTTATATTTCAAATGCCAATAACATTTTTACAGGCAAATAAAATTAATTACATTACCCTACATCAATTGCTTGTAATGTCACCTTTAAAATAATATGGTTAGAAAACTTATCGATGAAGCAGTGAAATAAAGCAGCTGAGAATTAGCACCTGAAAAAACTGCTTTTCACTGTTCGCACTATTAGCAGACTGTGCGGCAAGAAGTGAAAAGGAAGACACTTCTGCTTGACTAGGCCTCGGGTTCGCAAAGAACTACTATTTTAGTGCGTTTCCAAGAGGCAACATCAGTCTACAGCGCTGTCAATCAAGGTGCCCGCTTTAGAAAACGGGCTCGGATTTGGGCACTTTTCTCTATAGTGATGCTGAACTTCCGTTTTACTACTGTCAAACATTTAAACAAAAGAAAGAACATGTTTTATTGTTTTTAAACGATCTTCCATTGCTGGAATGTGTTTTATTTGTATGGCATGATTACACCAATCACTTGAGAATCACAGCGGTCACATTAAGAAAAAACGTTTGTGTATACGGCAAAGCGATAAAAGGCTTACTGAAAATCTCCTAAGCCAGAAATACAATGGAGAAAGCTGAATTCATTTTAGAAAGTTTAAGTGGAAATCGGAATCGTACCGAATAAAATTAATATATAAAATGCAGTATTATGTCAATTTCACACACGTAACTTCATAAGGTGACTATTCAACTGATTCGTAAACAGTAGGTAATCTCATCGTAACGTATTTCTTTAGCCTTTAATCCTAGTTCGGCAGGAAGAAATGATTTCTTACCGCTCTCCGCAAGACATTTTAGAGCATCTGAAGTCTACAATCAGTCCTTTATGATCTGATGTGGATACCGTAAAGCTGCTACACATATTAACTTAAGTTTGTACCGAAATATTTTTCAGAAAACATATGATTTCTTTTAAAATACTCTATAATAATGTTCTAATTTATCACGAAAAACGATGAGTAGTTCAACAAGCCAAAAAGTATTAGCCCTTTCCTCAGTGGTTTGGTGATTCCATTTTTTTGGTACATTTCAGAACTGCAGCGTTTTATTGCGTAGCCAGTTATCTACTAGATCTGGATGCCGAAGATCCAAGGTTCGTTAGCGAAATATGTAAAAGAACTATACTGAATTAATTTTTGTGTACGAGTAATTTACAATAATAAGAGAAAGACATAGAAGCATCTCTACACAAAGCTCATCTGACTTTCATGTCTGTTCTCATCACAACTCTTAATAAAAAACTAGCAGCAAGGTTGCGAATGTAGAACTTCAGAGGATACAAATTAGTATTTAAAGGAGTAAGTGATGATCGTACATCCACGAACTTTCTTATAGCTTTTAACATTTCACACGGAATACGATGACACATAAATCATTCACGAGAAGGTTAGGAATAAAGCGAACTTGCGCGTTTCGCAGAGCGAATATAGAGTTCGTCGATGGGACGGGTGCGCTGCCGCCTCGAAGGCGCACACGGACGCTCGCTGCACTCATCATTCATCCCGGGAGATCGGTGTCAGCCGGGAGAGCGGGCAGACAGGTGATGGGGCTTGTATTCGCTCCGCTCGCATCCGCGGGGAGCGCTGTAGTCTGCTGCGTCCGTCGCGGCGTGCGGGACGCTTGACGTGCGGGCGCAGTGTGCAAAGAGCGGCACTACTTGCGCGTTCGGTCGTTGGCGTACGCAAATAGATAGCACTAGAACAGAATGATGTGAAATAGAGATGGGTTTCCGTAATTGCAAGTCACAACGTTTGTTGTTGTTTTTTTTCACTCACATTTTATCAGCAGGGAAACTTGACCAGGGAAGTACGAAACAGAAATGGTCATCTACCAAGTAATGGATGCGTATTAATTGTAAATTTAAGCAGAAACCGCTGCAAACTTCCCGCCACCTTTGATTCGGGTCAGCCACCATTTTTTTTATGTCGACAACTCACACTGATTTAACCGGACAAATATACGAGCTAAGCAAGGTTTTAGAAGATTCAAATCGTCGCAAGTCGTGGATACCCTTGCCAGGAGCGTACAATGTGTACCGATATCGGCTAAATCAACTTCTAATTGTCAGAAACTTCCAACTTAATTTGTACTTTTTTACTCGTTTTGTTCCCTCAGGGGCCAGCTTCAAGTTGTCCCCCCCCGCCCCGCCTGGCTTGATATCCACAATCCACTCTCTGCTATCCGTTTCAAGGGTCTTGGGAGGGGGCGTCCCCCACTCCCTCACCATTTCCTCTCTCTCTAGTTCTCCAGGCCGGGACCTGCGGATAACCCTCTGAGATATCCGCCGCACTTCCCAGCTAGTTCATGGTTATTGCCTAAATGCCGTTGTGATCCGTAAATATTGAGCTGAATGATGGTTAATGACGGGATAGAATGATTGATGGAGCGATCCAGTGGAATGCATATTGTCAGGGGAAATGGAAGTACCCCGAGAAATCCTGCCGCGAACCCTCTTTGCCCACCACAAATTCTACTTGAAAACGCCTGGGATCAAAATCGGGACCCAACGGTGGAAGGCGTGCAGTCTGACCACTGCTCCACAGGTCGTCCGATTTAATTTATGTTTTGTTTAAGATGTTCGAGTTTGTGTAGGGCATACAGTTTACAAATATGTGCAAAGGAAATACATTTGAGTTGACCGGAATTGTGAATCCTCAAATAAGGACTATGGGAATTATTGGGTTGCAGTATATCATTTGCTTTGTGTGGTTGCTTCGCGCATTTACCGTTAAATACTGTGATATACCAGAACGGGACATGGTTTATTCATAATATTAGTTGTATACGGGGCGACTAAATGGACTTGTAAAATGGCGATATCCGGCCCTAGTAACGCCCGCGCAGAGGGTTGCTATGGTGCAGGGCAGGTAAATAAACTAGCTGCAAGCCTCGTAGGTGCCGGAACGCTGGCTAGATCGATATAATAAAGAATATGTGATTGGTCGAAAAACGTATGACGGACGAAGGCGCGGCTACATGGGGTTGTAAGAAATGAGCGGGTTGGCGGGGGGCAATTAGACTTTCTGGTGTTTACCGCCGTGTTTTGGAAAAATAGAACGTGGGACGCTACCGACCCATCAAGGGTTGCAAAATACAGAAAAACATTCATTCGGACTTGGAGCTTCGTTGAGTGCAGATCGTTACAGTCTGACTCAGAGTGGTGGAGTGTAGGTCGTGAACTCGGCTCTTGAGTTTCGTGGAGTGCAAATAGTGTGCGGACCTTGTAGTTGAAAGTGAGACTTATACATTTTCGTGCGAAAAGTAACAGTCGTCATCGGACTTAGAAATTATTTGCCGGAGTACATCCGCGGACTTGGGCAGTTTTGGGTGTTCACCGGACGATAGTTCGAACATTAGTATTTTATTAAACTCGTGTGAAAGATTATAAACCTAAAGCGTCGGAAAGAACTTAGCTAGATTTTATGCAGTGTGGACTGGATACTTCAGCAACCGCGCAAGATCAGAAGACAGAAGAGCTACTCGGATTCATCGGCCAAGTGAGAAGCGTCTTCGGAACGAGCGGGTCGGCAAGACGGTAACATATACTGCAGTATATTAAAATAATATCTTTTAAAAGGGGTCATGGCCATTAAGTAATCTGTTAAAATTAACATTGAATAAATTGTTAAATTTTGTTCTTTGGAAAAAGAAAAGAGTCTGTTCATTTGTCAATCATAAGCTTCTAATTAGTTGGAAGCAGAGAATTTCCATATTTCAGATTCCACGCCAGGCTGTACAGTCGGCAGATCAGGTAATCGGCTATCTTAGCGATAGCGAATACATGTAATCCGAATCCATCGGCCCAAGCTAGCTGGATGCCCATATAATTTTGACAGAATTAAATAGGGAAAAGTTAGTATTAGTTTATGTCACCTGTTCCTGGCGCCCACATCTTTCTATAAATTCGGAACAGGTCAAACTCACGACAACGTATTACGAAGTGAAGGATGAAGGTATATTCAATACATTAATAAAAAAGTGTGATTTTCAATTGAAAAATGTGAAAAATATCACTGACATAAAAAGGTAGCGAGTGATGTCAGATACTTTATAATCGTGCGTTTACTGATATCATTCAAATTAAATTCCGGGCATTAAACTTCTGGTCATTTGCACTCTCGCATACTCTGTCCCTAATTCCCCTTTGTGCAGATACATTCTCTTGTTGACGATATCTATTTATTCTCAATTATGACTCTTCAAGCTGATCACAAAATATGATTGTTTTCTTATATTCATGTTAGATTGTAATCAGCAAAGCGAAACAATTCAGATGTGCGAGCATACATGATGAACGTCAAGAACACAAGTTATTATATTCCTATTATTATATTATATTTCTTTACTCTCAGTGAAAAGTGATTATTCTCGTGATGATTCTTATAAGAATCTATCACAGCGAAAATAGCAAGTTAAAATAAATTCGAAAAACGCAATAATATAAATTTGTACGCACGGAAAATACTTTTCTTTCATGTCTTTTATTCCTAAGTTTTGTACATTTTTTACTGCTGGCTGTATGAACAATTGCTTTTAATATTATCCGTAACAGTTCACTCCCTTTGCTGAAAAAGCTCAACTATTTTTACTATTTTCGAATAAATTTGTTTAATTAAAACCACTGCCTTCTCTGGTTCTACATTTTCTCTGTTACGTTCGGTTTCATCTCGAACCGAACTTTTATTTCCGCTCTTCCTTACTTCCCCTTCGCCTGTCAGGAACAAAGCTGAAGCAGATGAATTGCCGCGAAGCCACATTTTCCATCCTCGAGCAGACCTCACTTCCCAGGTCTATCAATGCTGGCGGTTTCGTGAAATTAAAGGGGTATGTACAACGACCTTCATACGGTCCCTGGCTCAGGCCTGGCCTGGAGATACGAATGGATGAATAAACCAAGGGGCAAAGGAAGTCTTTACGTCTCTCTGTTTTCCTGCGTTACGTATATCAATAATGTTACAGGTCTTTTTGAAAAAAATGTTGGAAATAATAAATAAAAACAAGAGTCGACAAACGATCAATAAACATCATACCTACATATGAAGATAACATACTTAATATTTGTTTGTAATCGGTTTAAAAACGAATACCGTTTTTTATTAGATAACGTAGCACATGCATTTTGAATTGTATTTTCGCCTTCTCTCGAATAATGTAAAAAAACTTGGAATACTGCATCCTGAATATTTATGTTGTAACAATTTATCTGGTACCCGAAGAAATAAGCCATCCAAATCTGATGCCTTGAATGCTTTATAAACTTTCTAATAATTAAAGTTTAGTGAATCATCAGAAAGTGTTTGTGATAAAGTGTAAGATAGTTCATTCGTTAAATAAATAATAGCAAATTTACGGAGCTTTTCATCTTTGACGTATAGGAGCACGTTTACGTATCTGAAAGTATGTATACTTATCTTGGCTATGATTTGTAACGAGAACTACGGAAAAAGTATTTAAATTCAAACGTTATTTTTTAACGATCTACCCTGGCAAAGCAAATAGTCTATATAATCAGTAAATTAAAATAGCTATCCTTAAAATTCAGTTTATTTCGAAGTCTCCTCTATAAAGTTGGTGAAAGAGCTTTTTGAATTACGAAAAGGCTAGAATATTTTCTCAGTGAGCGTATTTTGCTGTGGAATAAGCAATAATAATTATTCCACATACCCCTTAACAAGTAGGGAATCACAAAGAAATCATTCGGTTTTATCTTGTGACATAACAATTTAATGTATTAATAACGTGAAAGTTCTGGTACGTTATTCGAAATCAGATATTCAAATATCTCTGCATTCAATTTCGTCTTTACACTCATGGAATGTAGTATTAATTTTAACTAATCTATCATTAGTATTCTGAGTATTAACTTACCTCTGCACACTACTTGTTTAGTAAACGTAATTTTTTTTCCATATTTATCTTTACAATTTCTTTGACGTTCAGAATCTAGGCTCCTCTTCATAAATTATTCTTCAAAATTCATGAAGTTAACGTTGACTGTTCACTCCGTAACGCACCGTTATCGCGAATGCTGTTTGCTCCACTTTCTAGCAGGGTGTGCGTTGTGACGTCGCAGTTCGTAATTAATTTTAGTAATGATGCATTTTGCGGGAAATAAAATGTGATTTGGGTAACATCATACAGACGCGCTGGGGAGTAAAATTACTACATCTAGATTTTGTCGCCTGCAACAACTGGAAAAAATACGCATGGTAAAGCCTTCCATATGGAATTATTAAGCTACTAGTAACCTACAGCAGCAAAATGCTGTTGAATAAAACTTTAAAAAATGGTTTTCCAAAACGTAGAACGCATTCTGACCGACAACAACAAATAAAATACTTTGGTAATGAGGCGGATTCCCCATATAATACTATTAGCATTTAACATAATCTGCCCACTTACATAATATCAATAATAAATATTAGATTTCTGTATTATTTTTTTTAGGTAAAATAATACATATTCCTCTTCTTTGTATTGTTCCATTGCTTTGCTCTTTTGTAAATTCTGTAATATAACAATTCTTGTTTATTATAAATATTTTTGTATTGCCGGCTAATATAAAACCAACATATCTTGACACATGAGTATCAACATACGACTGATACTTACGTTATCGTATGCCGACGGATCGTTCGTACGAATCGACGATTACAGGAAATCTTATCTAAATAAAATTATTTTGATTGATTGCAACTCATTAGCAAATAATAAGCCTTGTTTCAAATACACAAAATAGATAATGTATTCATTTATAAACTTGAAAGACACCAAACTATAAATTCGTTTATCTGAATTAATATCGTTTTTATGATAACCGGTTTTTTTCCAATTTCACTTAAATTGCTATTTTTGGATTATTACGTTCTTTATCTATTGGTCAAATAAATATAGTTCTTTACTGCTTACACTAAAATTCTTCGAGCGCTCTTAATAGCTTCTCCGATGATTCCGAATCGTAAGGAAATGTCCAAAGTTTCGTGGTGACTTATATCTTCTGTCATCGCCTAATTATCAACTAAACTTACTGCTATTATCCAGGCGTTGTCAGGAATATTACTGAATAGCAGTACATAATACTCTCTATCCAGTTCACCAAATCGTGACTAATTAGCATGTTCCGTAAAAATTACATTTCCCAATCAATTTACCTCAGATGGGTGCCTGGACTAGTTACTACCTAACATTTATGAATTAATTCTTTTGCAATTATAATCAGTAAAGATCTCATCCCTAATCTAAATATTTCACAAATCATGTTCCTCGTCCTCTATTCGAATATTAAATGTATATTACTATTCTTCTTCTTTTTCTTCTTCTTCTTCTTCTTCTTCTTCTTCTTCTTATTATTATTATTATTATTATTATTATTTTTATTATTCCACTACATCACGACTAAAGATGTTATGAGTAATGAGTATGAGAATAATATCTACTCCAGGTTGCAACCAGCAACCTAAGGAGCAGATCTAGGGACTGTCGGTGCCTCTACAATACTTTGCGCAAAATATGGGCTGTTCCAAATAAAGCTATTTCTTGCACTTCCCAGTCCTTTGAATGACCTGGAAGTTTACCCAAGTTCTTACACAAATTTTGCGGAACAAATCCCAGAGCTCCGATAACTATCGGTACGACCTGTGCTTTAACGCCCCACATTCGGCTGATCTCGATTTCCAAACTCTTGTATTTAAGACGTTTCTCTGCCTCCTTGGTAACGACGTTCTGATCGCAAGGTACAGCAACATCGACAAGTAAACACGATTTATTCTCCAAATCCCGGATGACTATATCCGGTTTGTTTGCTGCGATCGTGCGATCAGTTTGAATTTGTTGGTCGTACAATATCGTACACAATCCAACAGACGTCACCGGTTTCGGTGAGTGTTCGTACCACTTGGTGCATGTGTTCGGAACTTCGAGGGCGGTACAGATCTGCCAGTGGAGGTAGCTACACACCCTGTCGTGTCTTTTCAAGTATTCGGTCTTTGCTAGGATTGGACAAGCTGAGACAATATGATCAATGGTTTCTACGTGTTCCTGACAAATGCGGCATTTATCATCTTTTATTACTATTATTATTATTATTATTATTATTATTATTATTATTATTATCCGAATTTTTCACTCTCTGCACTATGTACAGGAACATTCACCTGACCATTGCTGGTCTAGGCTCGGTCGGTCTCGCAGAGACAAGACAAGAACGAATGTTACTTTGGACATTTCAATGAATCGTGTCCCAATCAGTCTTACATCTCAGGAATTCTCTTACTATCCTGCAGCTATCCAGTATTACTGTTTTCTGCATTTGTTCTACGCATGAGAATGGTAATTTCAACACTTGAATTGCGTGCATTACATGTTTTGGTACTAATCCTGTGGTGGACATTATAATCGTTTGTATGTCAATATTCTGAAGATTCCATTGGTGGTGAAGCTCTTGAGTCAACGGCACATATTTCTGAATTTTCAAGCTATGAACAGATTCTAGATTGTTATTGTTATTATTATTATTGTTATTATTATTATATTATTATTACTATTACATTTACGTTGTTCTCTATATTTTCAAAATAGAAATGAATAATATCATTCGTATGCATAATACCTTTGTAAATTTGACATTGGATCCTTCCTAATTAATTACGCCCACATCTATTACTCTTCCATCTAACACGAAAACGAGAACATACCTATCTGCTATCTGTTCAGTTTATTTATTTATTTACGTCAAAAACAGTTAAAAACTGCGTATGACGAGCTATAGGGAGAAGTGAATTTTGTGCATGTTTTCATAATTCTGTGGTCTCTATCCTAAACCATATTCTAGTCGAATTTTGAATACAGAAAAGAGAGTTTTTTTCGAGTTTTGTTGACAAAATATTCGCTTCTATATAATAAAATATATTTTCAAAGGTAAATTAGCTATAAATTTCTGCCCTGAACCCTCATGTTCTTCATGAAAGAATAATACTTTTTGCCGCGATAATATGAAAAACGATAATTTGAATAACTATATTTCCCACTGAAATTCAGAAGACGTGCACAAATAATGAAGTTACATTTATGTCCAGAAGCAAAAAGTTTGCCAATTAGCAACATAAAAGAGAGATTTTCTGTCGTCTGGCCATGACTACGCCGTCTGTGTACGTAGCTTCTCCATCTGCAATGAGCCTTGGCTTTCCATCTCCGCGAATTGTGGTATGAGAAATGGATGTACTTATATTCCCCGTGACTGCCATTTATTTACGTTCATTGTCGTAGCATCCCGTCTATGTTGCCAATATTGGAATTCGGCATTTACAAGTAAATTGAAATGAATATTATTTTAACTGTTTATTTTAATAGGGGAGGGTCGTTTGGCTTATTACAAATCACTTACAACAAATTGAGAATTTCAACAAATACAGTCTTCACGGATACTGTAAAAACTTGATATAGAGTATTCGGATATTCGGATATACATTACACCAGTTCTTTATATGTCAAAATATTAAAAAAAGTTGCTGTTCGATAACGCAACCCAAATAACAAATATTTAATAGGAGCGGCACTTCCTTAGAACCTTGCTGTCGCGTGACGTTACCCGTGTCGGAAGAAATGACTAATTGATAGCACGAGAATTCATTCTGCATGCGAAGTTTAAGCATAGGTGGAATAACACTATCGAATATTTGAATCTTGCATTCAAAACTGAAACTTTTATTGCTTTCGGATTTTTATCTCGAGATCCTGAATATCATATTACTCGTAGATATTTCTCACGTGACAGGAGGCTGCATAGTTTTCTTTCAATTTCTGAGTGCATTGGAAATTAGTAACATAGATATCTTCATTCATAAATAGATTTTGTGGAAAGTTCGAAACGGTGTAAAGAATAGATATATATGATACGAGAAGTTAAAGCTCGTAGGATTGCGACACGAGTCCGATAGGCCCAAAACAATGTCAATGGTAATAAGAAATTTACACACGAGTTTAACCGTACAAGAAGTAACATATTCACCCAAAATGTAAAGATTAAACATCTTTCAAGAGCTCATTCCAGTTGAAGAAATTGGACTTTCTAATCCCCTGAAAGGAAAAGTAATATTAAAACTCAAAGGACTCTTTGTTTGTGCAGTTACAGTAGAAGGCAGGCTGCGACATCATAGATCTCCTCAGTGCAGAAATTTTCAAGTTTTTCCATACTAAAACAACTGTTATCCACCATGATGTGTTTGTTTCCTTGGAAAGCATTTGTCAAATAACCGTGTTAATTCTCTGGATGATATTCGACAAAGCACAAGTTGTAAAGGTAAATACTAGGCAAATATCAAGAACATCTCGCTTGACTCGACTAACGAGTATTTGAAACGTTTTGGTTTCTCTGTTCACAACTCAGAAAAAATGATACATTTCTTTCTCTTTATCTACGATGCACTATTTTTTATTTGTGTGTATCTTTTTTTCTATTCTATATTCTTCTTACTAAAAGCTCTAAGATTCCCATTCAGTATTGTTGTTATCTTCCCAATGCAACCAATGTAATATGTATTTAAGATATATTTGCGACAAACATATTAAAGAACTTCCATATTCATTTTTAATATTTAGAGAAGGTTTTTGTTTGACGCATGCTTTGAGAGGGAATATTACATCCGAGAATTTATAAGGAAGGAGTTTTAGAAAATGAAAATGAAATGAAGACAGTGAATATCAATAGTTGTATGGGAGATTGTCGTGTCGTTTGTAAATTGAAACTTTTAACTGTTACATTCTATCGCAATGAATTGATTTAGTATCTTGTTCTATAATGAAGAATCCAAGCATCGCTTTCTCGCTTAGGAACAACTCACAAAACCGTGAATAATGAACTATCGTTTCGGGTCTCGAAGGACTCAACTTTTACTTTCTCGCCTTTCTACGTGTGTAGTAAAATTGTATGGCGGAAATAAGCAATTTTTCGACAGAAAACCCCTTATTGTGCGGACCTGATATAAAAAGTGGTTAAATCTTGTTGTGTATTCAAATTTTACATTTTGCGTGTCCTTGACATCGAAAAATTGGTTAATGGCAAAATGTGTGTCTCTCTTCGTCAACACTAACTCCTAAACCGATCAGACATTTTTTTCCAAAATTGACTTTTTCCTATAAATCTCGCCGAACTCAAGGCCTTACGAATATGAAACGGAAAGTAGATTTTGGGGAATTATTTGACACGAAGCCTAAACGGCATTTTCAATTTTTTCTCAAAAATGGCTCCAACATTTTTGGATGATTAATTATCCGATATAATAAACGACGTATAAAGTGGCCGAAAACGTTTAAAAACACCTGGAGTTTGGAATTAATAGAATTATTTCGCATTGTTGTCCGACAGTTTCTCACTGTATAGAACACAGATTTGGATTGTGAAATTCGTGTTCCCACTAGTTTCTAAGAATTTAGATTTTAAGAATTTCTATTTCTTAGCTTGAATTTTAAGCCATTACAACGCCCCAAATATATCATCGGTACAACCCTAAATACATCTTCATTAACCCATTAGTGCATGAAGTTTCCTGTCTTATTTTTTGGGGAAAAGATTGTATATCCATGTATTATACATCTAAAAGGCATACTATGTGAATTATCAAAATTTTATTCTGCACCGTTTCCAAGAAAAACGTGATCCCATAAATCGGATCACATGCACACAGTACTCTTAAGAGCAGCTGTGGGGCTGCCCGGTTATGCTTTCAGTAAAAAGGACACTAGTGAAATTCCTGTGTACTAAATCATTTATTACTCTAAAAATAAATTATATTTTAATCTTTTGGTCTATTTTGATGCCTAGACTACTTTTTACGTTATATTTATGTTACTGGGCAAACAAATGAAATTATTTCGATTCTGAAAAATGATGTTTATTCATAAGAGATACAATGAAATTCTTTCCTTTCATATTATAATATGCATGAAAGTCTTTGAAGCATTTGGAATGCAATCCCATATCATAGTTTTGGCACATGAATTATCTTTTACCATGACAGTGGCGAAGTTTCTTTTCTGTTGAAACAGGAATTATCCAGTGGTTTTTGCCGTCAAAACGAATGTCAGTATTTGGATCATTTGGCTGTTTTTCTTTTCTTTGTGTTTCATGAATGTTCAACAAGCTCAGGCAAATATCTCTTCGGAATTTAGAAAAACAATGGGACTTCTCATCATTTGGCAATATTCTTTTTTTTCAGGAGTCAGGTATTTACAACCGAAGTATCCAAAAATATGCAAATATAAGCCAATACTATTTTCTTTGTTGAATTCTAGTTCTGTAGTTCGCCATCATTTGGTCCATCAAAACCATCCCACCCATTCTTTTATTGTACGAACTAAAAACTACAAGCTGTCGAAAATTAATTTTTTACATTTTTTCTCTTTCGACCACCGCGCATAACTTTCCATTTCGTTTCCTTCATGATTTGTGGCAAAATACAACATAATTGCCTTCCCATCTAACAAGCATAATTTCTGCAGACGAGCGAAAATCATTGTTCACAATTGTTAGCGCCTTTTGTGTGTTCTTCTTCTAAAATGTTCAAAATTTCAGCAACAAATAGGTTGACAATACTTTTTCATTTAGAAGCAGTTGGTGGAAACATAGAGAGAAAAAACGTAGCCATTCTAATATATTGCAGTGAAAAGTGTCCCCTGTGCATGTGATCCGATATTTCGGATCACGAAAATTAATTTGAAATAGTTTAGTTATTTATAATTATTTTCTTAGAATACCAATTCAAATGGAAAAACTGAACCTTCATTATTTCATTTCATGTAAAATTTGTTCTTATCAATCAATGTTACATAGTATAATTAAATGAAAACTTACCAGCTACGTAAAATAACAAGACTGTAATGCGCCATCTTCCACTCTAATCGCTCTAAAACTAAAACTTCTGAAAGTTACAGCGCATACATTTAATTTATGACTTTCCAACAATGCGAGCGTTGATTCGTGTGTATCTCAAACATTTAAGTCTCCAATGACAGGCATTATTGACGCTTTTCTTAGCATCCGATTTATCGGATCACATACACTAATGGGTTAAACCCCTATTCTGTTGTTTCTTTTGCTCATTTTTGCTTCCCTTCCTTACGTACCTGAAAGTTTTTCAACATAAACAAGAAAATATGTCCTTACAATACGGTAGCTGCATTTTACATGTAACTACTACATTTTTGCCAATATTCAACTGAAACGGGTTGCATTCCTTCATGTGCACAAATCCGCAGTAAAGAGTGTGAGGTGTGCTGCGTGCCTGTGTCGCGTGCGCTGACGCGCTGCGCTGTGTTGCAGACCCGCTGTTCGTCATCATGGAGTTCGTGGCGCTGGGCAAGCTGCAGAGCTTCCTGCGCAGCTCGCGCGCCGAGCGTTGCTACGGCAACCTGCACGGCGCCAGCGCCTCGCTCACCTCGCGCGACCTCACCTCCTTCGCCTACCAGGTGGCGCGCGGCATGGACTTCCTCTCCTCCAAGGGCGTGAGTAGCCGAAACTATTATTAATCGATTAATTGGACGTATCAATCAATTAGTTAGTTGAAATTACCAATTGATTAATGAAAATTATGAATAGATTAACCGGAATTGTCGATCGATTAATTGGAATTATTGATCAATAACTGGTATTATTAATCTATCAATGGGTATCAATATTCGATTAACTAGAATTAGCAATTGCTTCATTGGAATTATTAATCGAATAATTCAAATTATTATTTCGAATATATGACTAAGTTTTTTTCAAGTAATTGGTTATAATTGGATTTAAGCAGAAAATAATCGATTAGTAATTTTAGAATATATTTTCAATTCAATGGTGTACATAAATTATTTAATATCGTGAATATATATGATACTTAAAAAATACTATTGTATTTAATACAGCATTTACAATTGTATTGAAAAGTGTCTACAAAATTGTAAACAACTTATCTCATAAATGAAGAGAGGACAGCGAGTTTAATAGGCTCATTTGCAATGTTGCTGGATTGTGGAATATTTTTTCCGTTTTGTATAAGATAAAATAATGTCAATGCAGTAGTTCTTTTCTGTACGGTGATTTCAACAAAAAATAAATAAATTATTATTTTTGTTAATTCAATAAAGTATTTTTCGCAATAATACGAATTAATCTTTTTTAAACATTTTTTAAATAAAAATAAATTTTGAAATTCACAAATGATGATGAAAACTAGTGTTGAGTTCTGGCATCCCCTGTAAGCATCCCACTATTCGAATGCACAATGTTCATTATTTTATTTTATTGGTGTCTTTAAACTATTTTAAATAACTTTTTAAACTCGTTATTGTTCTTCACTTATGTCAAAAGTTGTATTGCATGGGTTTTGACAACTGACTCTCTGACAACCTCCTCATCCCAAGTAACATTAAACTGTCTCGATTAATTGCTTATTTGCTTTATTATTAATTGCTCTTTTTATCAATAATAGGTTAATCAATATTGTTTCTATGTAGATTATAATTAATTGATTACAATTAATTCAAAGAGTTTTGCCATTACTAGGGTAATTTCACAGAGAGGCACTACTCCAGACACGATAAGTTAATGCCATTCCCCTCCTAGGACACAGAAACGAACTCTTTTCGAAGCGTCAATCTAAAAATTTACTAGGATTCATAGAACAGTTAAATATTGGGTGATATGAATAAAAATGAGCTATTACTTCTTTCTAGAGTTTACAAAGCAATTGCTTCAAACAGTATGAATAAAACACGTGAGTAATTGCTCTTATTTTGAGCAATTTCTCCATTGGTGAGTAACTGCTCGGCCGATGAGCAATTGCTTACTTTTGGTATGAATAAAATCGAGAATTTGCTTCTAGTGCGAAGCATTTACTTCGAAGTTTCGGAGCAACCTCTGTAGGTGACTCAAATCGTATTGAATGGATATAAGAGAGGTTATACCCGACTGTTGTGAGCTGGTTGTGGGGTTTTAGGTAATATGTGAATGAATGATGGAAGATTTCCTACGATTTCGCCAACTTTGCACGACTATTGTACCACTTAACCTAACACGGTCGACATCAACAGGAAGAAGCACGCGTCGCTATGATGGAACGGCCACGAGCGACGCACCATGCGCGACGCGCAGTAACGTAGACAGACAAAACAGATGAAAAGTGACCAATTGCAACAGATCAGTTAGTGAGCAATTACTCACAAAGGGAAGTAAATGCTTCGAGTTTCGCAAAAGTTTTTATTCATATGAAAATAAGGAATTGTTTATGAGAAGTAGTAGTTCCTACTTGTACTCGTGAGCAATTGCTATGGAGAACTTTACATTTTTATTCATATTGCCCATTGGTTCGGTCTCCGCAACATGAACGGTTAATGTGAATTAAATTACAGTAAATAAATTTAAGCTTCCTACAAGATAATTTTAAATAGAGCATCAATAAATTTGAAATATTTGAAAATAACAGGCCTGCGATGATATTATAGATATAAATGAAAAATAATTTATGCTATATTCAAGTTTAAATCTTTTTCGTAACCGACCATCTAATGACGACGAATAAACAACTTACATGGGTGATATTATATCCGTTTTGTCTCTTCTGAAATTACCTATTTTTATATTTTAAGACCCGTTTTTCTCCAAATTAGGCTATACTAAGAATCATTAAATATATGGGATGTTGATTCCTATTTTATACGTGGTAGGGCATTGTAAGCCCGAATTTTAGAGGCCGTGAAAACACCGTAAAGGAGTGAGACTCTCTCTACTTGAAGCTTTTAGTGCAAAAATATGTCCTTGCGCGATGATCGTAAAGTATTTAGGGTGCCCTGAAACGTTCCATTTTGTTGTATAAATTAATCCAAAATGAAAATAAAGATATATAGAGCTAATACATACTGTTCGTAAGTGGCATCCAATAAAAAGTAATTATCGTTGTATGAAAATCTACATTTATAGATGAAATATTATGATTCGTTTTTTAAAAAAAGGTGTACAAGAAATTTCGAGAAAGTCCCTTTTGCCCTGACAATATATCTTTTTTATTCTTTCTTTTTTTTTATTTCAGAAGTGTAATAAGAAAAATAACCTTACAAAGTAATGTCAATAATAATGATACGATCTTTTTCTTAACGTTTTTGCAAAACTATATTTATTGATTTAAATTTTTTCATAAATAATTTATGATAAATAATATGTAATTAGTAAATGGTAAATTGTATATTTAATCAGAGTTCCCTGTATCATCGACTTATATTTGAAGGAATTTAACAGTTAAAGAACGAAGCCCTCATGGTGTAGTTCATTTTTTAAGGTATCTTTTATATTGTCCTATATGAAGTTACCGCGGTTTTGGTCGAACTCTGTGTATTGTTGTCCTCGTAAGAATTTTTTATGTAAAGATGACAGTACGTTATCATTGGGCGAAACGAGAGAAAGAGTTGTTGCACGAAAAGAGCTTATCCCGGAAAAGCTTCTGCCGAACGGGAAGATAATAAATAATAATAATATTACAATAATAATAATAATAATAATAATAAAAGAAATAAAGCAATGCAAAGGGTGTTAAATGCACCTAAAAACCATAATGTTGAAACGAAAATGAAATTCATTTTTTTCTGTTACGTTATTGCTAGTTATTGCCTTGGATACATACTTCGATATACACTGCATAACGTTCCTGGATCGACAGGATCGTGGTAACGGAAATAGGAAAACAGTTGAATGATGCTACACGTTCTCTTATGGTAGGGAAATATAAGTGCAGACCGGGTCAAGTTAACATCTCGTTAATTTATAAATAGGTAAATCTGAATCATTAAAGTTGAAAAATGAAGCACTTTACCAAGTATACTAACTGGTTCTAATGATCTCGGGCGACAGAAAGCCCTCGGACATTTTCTCCCCGCTCGATCATTAGCACCCTTACAACGCCCTTGGTGCTTAAATAACTCTTTCTCGTAACCGTTTCTCGAGCGTGCCTTGTTCCCTCCACAGATCATCCACCGTGACCTGGCGGCGCGCAACGTGCTGGTGGGCGAGGGCCACGTGTGCAAGGTGGCCGACTTCGGCTTCGCGCGGGACGTCATCGCCAGCCACGTGTACGAGCGGAAGTCGGAGGGGCGCCTGCCCATCCGGTGGATGGCGCCGGAATCGCTCTACGACAACATCTTCTCCGTCAAGTCTGACGTCTGGAGCTTCGGCGTGCTCATGTGGGAGGTGCGTATTCCACTCACGATTTACGCTTAAAGATTGCCGTTCTTCCACGTGTTAAGAGGAAGCACTTCTGGCTGCTATCACGACTTACAAACCTGACGCCCACGCGCTAAGTTATAGGGGGACAAGTTTGAAATCTCCCTTTTGGGAGGCGCTTAGTTTCGCTGGCTTCTCCCACCGCTGCCACAGTGTCAGAGTATCTGACCTACTGCGCGCGCGCGATTCGTCGCCCTCCCCCAGCAAGGAGGAGCCATAAGTCATTAATGTCACTGCAGCCTTCGTTGTGAGACGTCATTGTCGTCCTCAGAGGAACTGCCCCGCCAAGAAACGATAAATGTGTCCACTTTTGCTTTCATCGTCATGTCTGTTTTCATATATTCTTCTTCCATTTTCTTAACGTGTTCACAACACTTCTTCCATTGATTTGAGCAATATTTAGAAAATAATATTCGGCATACATTTTCTTTAACTCATAGACGGGTACCGATGCTTTCTTTCGTAACATGATTGTTAATGGAACTCCAAACTAATTCGATAGAATTTTGATCGGGATGGTAAGGGGGAGCTTGATGTTCAGGTTATATTACCTGCAAACGGTTGTCCTAGTGTTAGAAACAAATACACACAATAATACGCCTGTGAATTTCACTTGAAATTAGGCCTACGCTAAGACACGCCACGCTGCACTACACTCGAAGACGAAAGGGACAGGACTGAGGAACAGGGGCGATGCTTCCTATACATATGTTTCTTTTACTGAACCTTAATATATTTAGAGTCAGCGTTTGTACACAGACAGCTGAAACTGTTTTGATTTGGATGGCTGTCACTTTTACTGCCGCGCGTTGGGCCCACGAACAAAGCAAACTGTCTATGCGTTCAGACCCCCCTCCCCTCGACCGTCCATGCCGCCTGGCGCGCAGAGCGAGTGAGAGAGCGATATTTTCAGGGGAAGTGAGCAGTTGATGGTGGGAATCACCCCTCCTCGCGCATGCGCATTCGAAGGGAGCTTTCTGTCCTGTCGGGGTCGGTCCTCACTCCCGCGCGCAGTCAACCTCAACGTGTCAATCAAACCTCAATGATTGTGCTCGAATAAGCCAAACGTTGGGTGTATGAAAATAGACCATTTGAATCAGCCAATCACAATGTTGTGACGGATTTTGTCTGCGCTCACCAAGATCAAAACAAAATACATGAGAATGAAAATGCCGCTCTTAAAATAAATCTGTTTTAACACGAATAGTGTGTTTATAAAATGTATAATTTTTATTTCTTAATGGAAACTCTTCATAACTTTGCAGAAGTATATTTTCATAAATATTTATAGCACATTTACAAATTTGTGTAATAACTGAATCTCCTTGGTGTTTGAAGCCCAGCTGTAGCTTATATAGCTTGGCGGTAAATTGGTCACTGAATGGGAACGTAATAAGGTGTAGTTTTATTGCATTATAATAATTATTGAAATTAACCATTACAAATATTACGAGAAAGGGCTGATATATTAATTATATCCGAGTATCATACTAATTCAGTTCAGAATCGTGAAAGGAAATTTATTTTTTATCATATAAATTGCACTCAAGCTTTTGGCAAAATGTTATAAACATTTCCTGAGACGTGAAAAGATTTAAGAAAGAAAATAAATGATATACGTTTCGAGAAATTTGTTTACTGTAAATTTAAATAATCCGAAAATGCGAATACTTTTTGAAAATAAATCTAAATCGTCTGATAATAAAGGACTATACAATTCACGTAATTTACGCCATATTCATCCTGCAAACTTTACTTTGGGTTCACATTGACAACAAGGTTGAAGTACAGTAGACTGGGCTCTGAAGAAATAGACATTAGTGTTGATATTTACTTTACCAAAACAGCTTTATCTGCTAAGGGCTATGAAAATAGAATGTTATAATAGTATAAAATTAAGATTAATCGGATAAGATACTGCCATTACACGAACTATCCACTAAAGCATTTGCGACGAGACACTATCACTTGTGAGAATCCTATAGCATTATTTAATGCAATCTACAACTACGATGACCTGCTATTTTCTTAGTAAATTCTGAAAATATTCCTCTTAAAACAGCCCTAGCTTGCCAGGAGGTGGTCCTAGATCTCTTGAGTTTTGTAAGTACTTCGCCATTTCATCTGTCAACGTCATTTACAACAGGGCCACCAGTGGTTCTTGGGTAGGTATTCTTTCGTCTAATTAAGGAGAAAGATGCGAATTACAAATACTTAACCTCGCTGCTCTATTGGTTTAGTTAATAGAAGGCATTGTGAGTCTTGCCATTAGCCAACGAAAGAGCTTTGTAATTTAAAATACGTGCACGGGAAAAAACCTAGATTTGCTCGTGAATAATAATCAGTGTTGCCACTATTGTATAAATGTTAAATAGCGTATTTGTCTACAGATTTTGTCTGTTGAGATACTTATATCGACATGAATTACGAAACTAACTCGTGTGTCACTAACATCGTAAGTAATGTATACGGATACAGTATTATATGCAATTTTAAAGAAACATTTTAAAGCAATAGAGGCAAATATAGTGTGACAGGAAAGTCTCTACCCAGTGGCACCTTGATGGTGAGAGGGCGTGCAACAGAAATTATGTCGGTAGCACGAGCAGCAGCTTGAAAACGTAAATTGAGTTACTTCCCACAACCATAATAGATGCTGAAAGTGGTGTCCCCTTCACTTGTTTTCCAGTGATTTGGTTGCTAACGTGAATGCAATTTTAATAGGAGGCCGTGATTCGGCTCGGCGAGGAGAGACTTTTCTGGCGCTCTGTATCATTACATCTTTCGGTCATGTATTTTCTGTGAATTTTTTTTTTCTTTTAATTCTGTTTACAAATTACTTTTCGAAAATATCATATTAGAACTCTGCTGAAAAATCTCTTGCTCAAAAATTTAAAGATAAATTGACCAATATTTTCCTAACAAATTCTAACAATGGCCGAGAGGTAGGTAAGAGAATAGTACGCTTAAAGAATAGAAGAGAAAATTAATTAAAGAATAGAATGAAGTGTTCAGGAAATCAAAATCAAGCTCAAAATTGAAAAACTATAATCACTGGAAAATGATACTGAATTGATAACATTGTAGTGCCAGAGAAAATGGATGATGAACCTTAAGAGATAAAGATGAGGATTCGATGCTTATTCACGATAAAGAAAGAAAAATGAGAAAACGAGAAACAAATTGTCCTGAAAACAAAACGTTCTCAAGGAAAGGCTACGAAGATCAGAAATTTAATAATGTGGTGAAAGAGAGAAAGCTGTATAACAGTTACTCAGCGCTGTTCTGGGAATCTGTCGAAAACGCAAGGAAAGTTGAAATCATAGTAGCCCTCTTTAACGATCTTTGATCTTTCAGAAGCGATCCCAGTCCTACACTCATTCATATTTTTTGAGCCTTGTGACAGAACAGTATACTGTCGGAAATGTCATTAAATCTAAGGTAGAGTATTGTATTGTATAGCAACTCAAATGTACCTTGTACATTAAAAAGAGCGTAATATATTTGTCGATTAAATTCAATGTATATGTTAAAATAAGTGTAGATTGAATGTAGAGGTTCTCCCGTTTCTCCTGTCTCTCATCTTTCATATTATATATACATGATCACCAAGTCCATCAAGATCATTCATTGATTCATGCATAATTAATTCGAGATTTGACAAGCTTTGACTATTGCATCCTAATGCACATGTGTTCATTAAATTTATTGTGCGTTCATGGTAATTAATGCACATTTCATTAAACTAATGTAGACATTTCTGACAGTGTAGAACTATATGATCCTACTGCTCGGTTAATACCTTTGGCGCGGAATCGTACGCGAGAGTACTAAATAATACAACGAATTCAATCTGCCTAGTGTGTCAGCTTTAGTTGCACATAAGCTCAAACCTTCATGTGTTTTTACAAACAGCTTCGATATAGTTTACGAGAACCGTGACCACATTTAACTTTTTCCTACACCGTGTTTTTCCCCTTCGTGGAATCATTTTTCAACGATTTATCAGATATTTCTATTGATCGTCTTTTATTTACTGTTCAATAATTTTTCATTTGCGCAATTCTGATAATTTTCATTAACGACATCTCGAAAATGGTTATTTGTCAGCTGTGTGAATAGAAATCGCGGAAATGTGGAACTATCGTGCCGTAGAATTTATATTTTTATAATAAACTTTGCTGAATATTTTCAAAATATAATCTTATTATTCTAGAATTATGATACGGAAAGGTACTACGCACAATTTCTCAAAAATTACTCAATTTATAATATATACGTACATGTTACACATGCCCCATATACTACGCACTATTACTACATACTTGCATCTAATCTTCATGAAAAAATTTCCGCAATCTGTGGTGTCAATTGTCGTTTTTCATTTAATATTATATTTCATTTTAAAATTATATTCACAATTATTACATATTATATTCCCTTTGTTGTTTTAGAAGTAGGTCCTTCCGAAATAATTTATTCAATTCAATTAAATTTTAAAATTCCATGTCTGTCATTTTGGCAGACATTTTCTCTGAAAAGGAATTTTTTAACATTAATCAATTTGGTCATAAATATAACTCATAGTCATTTGTTTTCATTGATTAATCACATAATCATTTGATTCATTGTACTGTACAATCTACATTCATAATTTAAACTCTCTTGAAATAATTGAAACTTTGAATATGTTGGGAACAACGGAAAATTACATAGCTGTCCAATATGACATGTACCTACTACTAGCATTGACTGTGATGTAGAAGATCCAGCATCCATGGCATCGTGTTCAATGAGGATGCGAGACATTATTTTCACGTCATATGCGTGTGCCTCTTTGACATTACTAAGGGCGCTCAGCCAAGTAAATGCTTGCTTTCTGGATGAAAGAGCTTTGGCTTGATTTTATGTTTGTGCCTTATTGTTAGTTTCACATCCTCACAAAGGTGATAATATTCTACAGTTAACTCCGGTTATAGTGAACTTAAGTTATTGGTCCCGTTTCACTTCCATTACGGATAAGCACAAGACGTTTATAATGAACCTGAACGTAAGCTATAGTGAACGTATGAAATACCACTTCCTGGAAATTAATTCCCTTCTGAGAAAGAATATATCGCCTCAGTGCCACAAATTCCCACGCTAGGTAGCTTGAAAAAAATATCGTCGGCCAGAGGTCGTAATCGAAGATCCCTTGAGGTGAAGATAGCGTACTGGGAATAGTGGTCCTTAACGATGACCTTATGCCACTCACTTTCCTGCGTGGGCTACAACTGGCGGCGGCGACGCGCGTTTGCTTCCTTCAGTATTAAGCTTGGCGTTATTTGATATTCCTGAGTTGTAAAGTATGAAGTACAACTTCCTGGAAAGCGCGTTGACTTGTACGTAGGCGACTGGAAGCTCGCGGCTTCCACAGCCTGGCGGTATCCGCCGTGCCGCGTCGAAAAGCCGATCAGTTTCATTAGCCGCTTGCGCCATCCCGCCGCCGAAAGGATTTCGTTTGTTATTAGGCAAGTAAAAGGGCCTTCGGAGAGTGGGACGGTTTTGCAACAATGGAAGAGGCATTAAAGGGTGTCTAGACTGCATTACGATTCTTAGAGAGAGGATAAGTATGCAGAATCAAGTATGGAGAGGATATACATTACTAATGAAAAATGTATAAAACAAAGAACTGAAAATAATTGATTTTATCAGGACAAATAAAGATACTGAAGTTTTCAGAACGTGCTGTTCATGTATTTTTCTGTATCCCTACATTAATAAAGTCAATCGTTTTGGAGAAATTCCATTTAATTTTGACATCATCGGTTATAGTGAAACTGATGTAGTGAACCGAAATTGTTAGTCCCCAGAAAATGTACATTGTTAACATTTTACAGCATTTTGTCAAATATTCACAACTCTTTGTCCTCGTTTCAAAATTTCGTGCGAAAAGAGAAAAACGAACTGAATCCACAAGTCTTCTGATTCCAGAGTCTTAGAAAGTATTCTTGGATTCGAAGACGAAGAGTGAACTGACCATGTTTTTTTCGTCCTGAGAAAATGTAGGTTCCAAACATGTTCCAGTCATGAGTGACCAAGCCAGGAGGAATGTATTTACTCTAGGGGCTGGCAGGTTCACCGAATTTTCTCTGCTGGTCCTTAAAATCGAGTAGAGCACGTGAGCTATCGTTTCCTGAACCCGTCACCCTTTTGGCTGTTCGTTACAGACCGCGTGCTTTATGTACTTGGTCGTATTTTTGGCTAATGCAGGACAATCTCCCCTACACATGGAACCAGCATATAGCGACGTCAGCAGCTTCTCTCTTCTACCTGCACGTTGTCACGTCGTAACAGACCGCACAAGCCTTTCTATGATCAGCGTATTAAATGATTTCTCAATGCTTGGCGCCCTTGTGCCACCGATCTGTTAGTGACGACTACCCGACTCAGGCTACTCAAATATCGCATCGTTAGCTGCCCGCTCCGACGTGGGGGCATTAGCAGATGAGCTGATTACTGCTTGGAGCGGTAGATTTAATCAGAAGGAAAATCTATAAATCAGCTGACGTAGCTGGGTGAGGGAAAAAGGATGTTAGTACTGATGGATTTGTTTAAATTAATTTAATTGTAACTCGTGTACTTCTACTTTTTCATTAAATTGAACTGCAATATGTATCTTCTTATGAAAATGCATTCCTTTCCTTTCGTAAGATATCAATGTCTTTTCTGAAAAAGTCAAAAAGGCGCCAGTAACACTGTGTCCTCCATGTAATGAAAAAAGAGGCGGCCTTAATTGCGCCAGTCAGATCGAAATCGAAGATGCGCAGATCTTAGCAGATTTTCCATCGTGCTATGATGATGTCAGGAATATATTTTTATATACAGTGTGAATCTGAAGGATATACCTTCATTATTATACCGAACAACAATACAGTATTCACTTTTTCTTCACAAGAAATTGATGGAGATCGGAATTTGTCGTTCCAATTTTTTAACACAGTAGTGAATTAGATGGGTTCTAGGTCGTTTTTCGTCAAAATACGTATCTAAACATGCTACCGGTTGAGTTAGCTCAGAGTCAGCATTGCTATTTTGTCTGCAGCGGATCTGACCAGGACTTCCTTGGGTTCACGCCCTGACGGTGGCCGATTGTCGATACTAGATCGAATGAAGCCGCTGTCAGGAGGAGAATGCTGGCGGTCACATGATTTGATCGGCAATTTTCCGTGAATTCTCCGATCAACACCAGGTCGGAGAGTGGATCAAACCCTAAGAAACAGGCCAGGGACATCGCACGATTTTTCGTTCCTCTTCCTTGTCCTATCCTCCCCCTTACGCGTAAACCCATTCATCCCATTTACCACAAAGTGACGATTGTCAAGAAATGTCACGTTTCTTATGTAGATCTTCTGTAGTCTTATAGTAAATAAGGATAAAACAATTAGTTAACTAAATCTACTACATCCTTTGCTCCCAAAATGTCGACTTTTGAGAAGTGCCACTTTTCTTATGCACCGCAAATGTATGGCATCATAGTAAATAAGAACCAGTCAATAAACTAAATCTACTCCATACCTATCCCCGAAATGACGATTTTTGAGAAGTGTCATTTTTCTTACGTGTGTATAGCAACTAAGGTGTGCGTTGTGCGCTGCGCAGGTGGTGACGCTGGGCTCGACGCCGTACCCGGGGCTGGCGGCGGCGGAGGTGATGCGGCGCGTGCGGGACGGCTACCGCCTGGACAAGCCGGAGCACTGCCGCCGGGAGCTCTACAACATCATGTACTACTGCTGGGACAAGGACCCGCAGGAGCGGCCGTCCTTCCGCGAGCTCGTGGCGCTGCTCGAGCCGTTGCTCATGACGGAGACGGACTACATCGAGCTCGAGCGCTTCCCGGACCACTCCTACTACAACATGGTCAGCCTCAGCGGCGAGAAGCTCTAGCGCGGGCACGTGCTGAGGCCGGTTGGAGGGCGGGGCAAGACGTGCAAGTTGCAGAGAGGGAGTGCAACCTTAGCGGTGTGAGGTATCATGCCTAGGATGACATCGAGTGACAACTAGGGCAAGGGAAAGTGTCATCGTCAGCGACAGTTTTTATTTTTTTATTTTATTATATTTTTTTAACTCCCGTCCACTCAGCAATGCCATTAGCGCCCAAGACCCTATACGTCTCAGACTTTGCCCCGGCGACAAGTTTTCTTTAGGTTAGGAAAAGTTCTTGAAGCGACGTTTAGAATGGAAAATGGTTCACGAAAATGTCAACTCGTTTACGATTTCTACTTTAATATAGCACTTTGAGGTGAGATCCTTTCTAGATTCGCGAACCACGTTGAGTGAGCAAGTGACTTCGAGCATTAACCAAAGGACGTAAACTCCAAATGTCGACTTAGTGAGAAATCGCATACCAAAAAGTCCCAATAGAATGCGACTGAACAGTTTGTGAGATTGACGTTAATATAACGAAACAAGAAACCGACCCAGCTGCTGCTTTCTGTTACGTCATAACGGTCAATTAATTTTCATCCAATGTCAACGAAGGATGTAAAATCAATGAAGCAAGAGTATTAGATATGTAAAAGCCGGTATACGCTGACAGTTTTTAATTTTTTATATGTAATGGGGTTTCAGTTAATTTTCATTGCAATTCCATTATAGGAGAATGCTTTGTCACGCAAAATAATGTCGGTTTAGTTAAGTATTTTGAACTTACAAACTTGCCTTGATAACATAAATTAATTGTTGGTAATTACATTAAATTAATGTATTACATGAATTTGGATTCATTTCAATCTGAAGCCATCCATGTAAATGGACAGTGAATGAATAGATCATCTCAGATCAGATACAACGAGAAAGATTGAACAAATTTCCATTTGTGTGCTTTACTCCCGCTCTGTTTTTCATATTACGTAGTAGTATCTGGTTTGCAGATTGTTGTTTTACTACTTCGTAGGCAAAGCTATAATATTCAGAGATAAAATTTTCATTCAATGTAATTGTTATAGGCTTTTAAATATGTGCTGTTAGACTTTATTTTGCTAATACAGGCATATTTTGGAGTATTTAGAGCTACTTGCATTTCCAGTGGAGTTTCTGCAATTCATTGTAATGCACACTTTAGACAATAAATACGCCGAAAGATGATCTCAATATTATGGTGTTTTCATTTCCTTCAGAAATATATTTAACAGGAAGAAATGAACTTGTTGAAGCAACTAGAAAGAAATTTCCCTACTTGGGTGGCTTGTAAAATATTTACATAATGCAAATTTGTTGTACGAAGTTTAAAAGAATGGTTTAATATCATTCGCCAGATCAGTCCAATGAGAGAACATCGTTTTGCGATATCTTTATTTTTAAGGCAGAAAATATGCAGTCATTTATACGTATATTACTTATTCTTAGATTTACAATCCACACTTTAAGACATTTAGATTGTGCCTTTTAACTGTGAATGGTGAAGTACCTTGTAAGTGAATGTTTGTTACAATTTTAAAATTTCAGCAAAGTTACCTGAAAAGGGGTTAATTTCACTCTGTATTCTTTTAACTCAGGCACTCAGCTAGAGAAGAAATATTATTTTTAAATATGATGATATATTGTGCAGCTATGGACTCTACTGACAAATCAAGTCATAATTTATGAATAATGTAAATAATAACGATAAATTAAGTACTATTATAATGTTTATTATGTGTATATTGATTTATAAGTTCATATTTTGTGTTATTTGTTACTATTATCTTATCTTTGTCCCTCTTAAATTACATGTAAAAAGTCAACTCTAAGATTTTGTTATTGTCAATAATAGTTCACCAAAATAAATGAAAATGTAGGGAAAGAAGCTTTGGTTTTAATTAAAAAATCAGATTAATTTCTGAAAAATTTCTAACATCAATATGTATTTACAATTATTCAAACTATGTTTGTTCAAGCAAATAAATAATTGCTTATTGTATATACATAGTATGACAGAATTGTGTATATAAGGGAAAAAAAATATTTCAACTGTAATTCATTCCTTTCAATTCACCAGAAAGTTCTCCATTGTTAATAGTTATTCGTTTTAATTTATAAAAGTAATTTTGTGATTGATTTTTGTGCTGTATTGATGTGTATATTTTCAATAAAAAAATCTGTAGGTTATTTGTTATAGTTTTTCTCTTAGACCCTTTGAACAATGTCATGAAAGTCATCATGAGAATATTATATGAACTAGCGTTCTGATTATGAACAGTTGTACTATTCAACTAATAGGTTACCTCACCCGATTCTAGGGGGACTGGCAAGTCGTCCAAACACCTTATATCACCGATGCTTGCCAGATATTAAATATATATTCATTTATCAATTTCGAAATACCTATCCTCGCAAAAGTATTCGATATGCTGTTCCTATTCAGAGTTATAATTCAAGCGCAAAAGAACAATTACAGAAACATACGGTACGTTTTTGAGGGTTTAGGCTGTTTTATGTACTTTTAACTATTCAGAACTTTCTGTTTCACCCTGCTTGGGAGCTATTTGCCGCCGTAACGTTTACAAAAGTATTTTGTTACAAAAATTAACTTACAATTTTGTAATTAGAGTTTAATTTCCAAATTAAGATGCGGGAAGAAAATGTATTGCACATGTAGAGAACATTTGAGAACTTTGATAAGGAAAATGAGGGGAAAAGTATGAAAAAGGTGTGGATGTGCAATACACGTGTTTTTTCGAAAAACTTGCAATTGTATGTGTTGGAAACGTGGGACATTGTATGTATGGAAACCTGCAGGAAACATGATGGGAGACTAGGAGTTAACATTTGAAGGACATGCGGGGAACAAACGAGGAACTTGCGAGGGACAAGTTGAAAACACGCGGGGATATGTGACGGTTTTTTTTTATTGTAGGTAAACATATGTGGGACCAGTTGGTCCCCTTTTTAATTTCTTCAAGCAATATTCTACAAAATGACACTCTTTAGAATCCAATTTTTATTTTTTGGAGATATAGCTCTTGGAGGTATAGCTCGGCAGTATACCCTGAAAATTAGAATCGAGTAGAAACTCAAAATCTAGGTAAAATTCAAATGACACATCAATAGGATCGTCATGGCAGGACTGCAGTGCTTTACCATACAGTTCAGGGGGTAGCAATTCGACACCATGTTTCAGTATGAAGCTATTTTCGCTTTCGAAACAATGTTTTCTAGGTGGGGTATGTTTGCATTGTTCCAGCTAGTATCCTCTAATTTACAAAAAATCAGCGTTAACTACAGAATGAATAATTCACATTTAGAAAACTAGAGTTTTTTATTTATTTATTTATTATGCGACAACAGCAAAGCTTATATGCGTACATCTACTATTACACAGCACTTCACATCATAAATCATAATACACAGTTTACCAGTTTATAATGTCACTTAGTGGGCATCAGGACACTAGAGTTTATCAGGATACATCAATTCCTTGGTTGGCTTGATCCAGTTTCTTCTTGAAGGTCATTACATTTCTCGCTGACACATGACTTTGTGGTAAGGTGTTCCAGGAATTTACGATTCTATTGGCAATAAATTGTGCACGGAAGTTGGTCTGCACTCTCTCTTTCTGCAATCTGCTTTTGTCGTTTTTTTCTTGCGCTTGCTGTACCTGGGACACAGTTGCTTGATCGAACATTAAACTAGCGAGAATGAGCAGCATATCGAAACTTTTCCTCTTCTTTAATGTCTTTATTCAACAACTACTTAAATGTTTCTTTAAAAGGGCATAACATAATAAAATTTCAAATGTCTTCAAAAACCACTTTCATTTCTTTCCCAATTTCTTCCACCACACCAATTCATTTCGGAGTGAATTTTAAATTCTTTTCTTAACGTTAGACATCATTAGTTTCGTCCGTTTAATGTCAGTGCCTTAGAAAGGAAGCAGCAGGGAGGAAAAGGTGAGCAGGAGGGGAAAAGTAGAAAAAGGCTGCTCTTGGAGAAAGTTAATTAACACAACGTCTGAAGCAACCCTAGTGCTTTGTATATTTTTGTGCACTGCGGAAGAAAGAAGACATAAACCAGAAAATTGAATATTTAAAAGAAGTTTGGACAATATAAAGACGCTAGATAAGTTTGTAGGGTTAAATTTCACACAATAGATGTTTTTCAATTTTATTCTTTCAAAATTTGAATCATCACAAGCTCTTATGTCAGTTGGTTCTATTGTAATTTCGGATCCTACCTGAGGATTTAGGAATCCTATCATGTAGCATGTGTGTGAAAATTGCTGCCAATGCGGTCTTTAGATCTGATATTCGACCCACATCAAATCCAATTCTAAATTGCTTAATCAACCTAGTCATTGAAGGATTGTCTACGACCATGATTCCTTCTTACTGTATTGGGCCTTTTATACTCACAACTCAATTGCTTTATTGCAGCGATGTGTTACAAAAGGAATTTTATTTTTGTATTCTCTGAAATTCTATCGAATTTGCGATCCAACAATTTCAAGCGCTAAACCATCATTTATGTAATAATATAATTTCATGATTTTACTCTATAAATATACACGATGTAATTTTACAGGGCTGTTTTCAAATACATTTTCTGTATTTAAATAAGAAATACTTCGAATACTGCAAGATATTTATAGTATTAAATCTTCAGTGGACGTATTTTTAATCATGATGTGGGTAGTCGTAATTACTTATTACCATACTCCTTATGAAACATATTATTGCTTTATGAACAATCCGTCTTTTCGTAAATATGTAGGCAAGTAAGGATATTCAAATCAGTAATCAATTGTAAAATATATAATATGTATGATATATAATATGTATAATATCTATGAAAAATGGTAAGTCAAGGGATCCAGACGATATTTCTACGGATTTAATTAAACTAGCAGGAAAGCCAATATTACCGTACCTAATTAGAATTTTTCACGTGTCTTAGAATAATTCAAAAGTACCTGAAGATTGGAAATTAGCCTTTGTCGTACCAATTTTTAAAAGTGGTGACAAAACTAAATTATGCAATTATAGGCCGGTAAGTCTTACGTCAGTGTTGTGCAAGCTTATGGAGCATATAGTTGGGAGTTACATTAAGAAAGAATGGGAAATTCAAAAATGGCTCTACGATGGGCAACACGGGTTCAGGAGTGGTTATTCATGCGAAAGTCTGGTAGTCACGCTATTTCAGGATCTAGCAGATGAAATTGACGCGGGCGGAAGTAGTAGTTACAGATTTTTAAAGCGTTTGATGTCGTTCCACACGATCGGCTTGTACAGAAATTAATGAATTCAGGCATAGATCCCAGGGTGGTGGCGTGGATTAGCGAGTTTCTGCAAGATAGAAAACAGAAAGTCCGAATTGGGGAAGAATTATCTTCCGGGGCAAGCGTTACGTCAGGAATACCGCAGGAGAGTGTCATTGGGGCCCTTCTATTTCTAGCTTTCAATGATCTGCCGGCGCAATTAACCTCAAATGTTCGGCTATTTGGAAATGACTGCATAATATATCGTAGTATTAATTCGCAAAGAGATGAAGAAATACTGCAACGGGATCTTGATGCGTTATATTACTGGGCGGAAAATAATGGAATGTCCATAAATAGTTCTAAAAGTAAATCCATCACATTTGGCAGAGGTCATAATTACAGTGAAACACATTACCGTTTAAATAATGACATTATTCCGAGAGTTTCCTTGTGCAAGTACCTAGGACTTCATTTCGACAGTAAATTAAACACGTAGATAAAAAAACACATAGATTTTGTTGTAGGGAAAGCTGGGAGATCTCTTCACATTGTAATACGCATCGTAAAAAAGAGTACCGTAAACGCGAGGGAAATTGCTTATTTATCTCTTGTTCGTCCAACAATGGAAAATGGAACAATTTGTTGGGATCCGCACAAGATTATGCAGTGTAAACACTTGGAAAGGATTCAGCATAGGGCAGCTAAATGTACTTTCAGGGACAACAAAACGGCAGGGTGGGATTCACTCAAAAACAGGCGAACAGTAGCAAGACTCTGCGCCTTGTATAAAGCTTATAATGGTCATCCAGCTTGGAAAGAAATTCATCGGCGGCTATGTATTCCTACATACATCAGTAGAGTGGATCACAGGCACAAAATAAATTTAAGACAGCAGAGAACGGATGTCGAAAAATTTTCTTTTACAAATCGAACGATTACGGAATGGATTAGATAGCCTGCAAAAACCTTTGAACCCTTTCCTCAAAGCGTACAACAGGTTTAGGATATTAATTTAGGGTATTATTAAGTAAATGAGGGAGAATAGTGGGTTATATAGCGACGCATAAGTATTCTATTGTGAAGTGAGGTGTAGTGCAGTGTATAGCAGAGAAATAAAGGAAATGTTTTCAGGACTTAGTGAAGTGCAGTGTGATCCTAGTGCAGTGTTTTTTATCCTTTTTCTTTTTTCTTTTCTCTATAAATGTAATTTAATGTTTTATGAATCAGTTTTTATATTATTATCATTATTTAACCATTATTTTTATTATTTTACCATTATTATTACTATAAATGGTATATAATTTGCTAGTTATATTACCTTATTCTTGTTATTATTATTATTATTATTATTATTATTATTATTATTATTATTGCTCCATATCACGACTACAGATGTTATGAGTCGGCTGAGTATAAAATCTACTCCAGGTTCCAACCAGCTAACTAAGGAGCAGATCTAGGGACTGTGGGTGCCTCTACAATACTTTGCGCAAAATGTGAGCTGTGCCAAATAAAGCAATTTCTTGCACTTCCCAGTCCTTTGAATGACCTGGACGTTTACCCATGTTCTTACACATATTTTGCGGAACAAATCCCAGAGCTCCGATAACTATCGGGACGACCGGTACTTTTACGCCCCACATTCGGCTGATTTCAATTTCCAAACTCTTGTATTTAAGACGTTTCTCTGCCTCCTTGGTTACGACATTTTGATCGCAAGGCACAGCAACATCCACAAGTAGACACGATTTGTTCTCCAAATCCCGGATAACAATATCCAGTTTGTTTGCTGCTATCGTGCGATTAGTTTGAATTTGTTGGTCATACAATATTGTACACAATCCAACCGATGTGACCGGTTTTGGTGAGTGTTAGTACCACTTGAGGCATGTTTTTGGAACTTCGAGGGCAGTAAGATCTACCAGTGGAGGTAACTACACACTCTGTCGTGTCTTTTTAAATATTCGGTCTTAATTGGCTACAATTGGACAAGCTGAGACAATATGATCAATGGTTTCTACTTGCTCCTGGCAAATTCGGCATTTGTCATCTTGGGAAATTTTGAGAACCGCTTTATCATATTGTCGTGTTCTCAACGCCTGATCTTGAGCAGCTACTAGAACTGCTTCTGATTCTGGCTTCATTCTTCCCCTTTTAAGCCACATAAATGATTGATCTTTATTGATCTGCACCTTGTCCATTCTTTTTAGATATTATCCATGGAAAGGTTTGTCCCTCCACGACTTCTTTAACATTTTTTGTGTCTTACATTTCATGTTTAGTAGTACCAGAAGTTCAGTGTTTGTGTTATTTGACGTGTCTTGATTGAAGATCTTGAATCACAGTGTGCATATCAAATTCAATGCTCTCTGATGTTGTCAGTTTGCCTCTTTTTAAATTGATATTTGCACATTTGTCAAGACCAAACTTCATGCAGATGTCATTGCTAAAGTCACTCACGGCAGACAGCATTTGGGAGAGAATCGCTTCTTTCTTAGCGAACACTTTCAGATCATCCATATAAAACAAATATGATACTGGACTTTCATCACCATGGAGCTTGTAACCAAAGTCAGCTCGCGACAACTGTCTCGATAGTGGGATCAAACTAATGCAAAACAGCAGAGGGGACAGTGAATCTCCTTGAAAAATACCGCTGTTGATCTGAATACTTCTGGTTTCTACTGCTTCCTTTCTCCTCTGTATTAGTAACCTGGTACTCCACGACTTCATGCTAGCCTTGAAAAATTCCATAAGTCTAGGATGAAATCGATAGATCTCCAGGGTCTTCAAAATCCAATCGTGTGGTACACTATCAAAGGCTTTTTGGTAGTCAATCCAAGCCAAATTACGTTTTCGTTTCTTTACATCATTCAAGATGACTATATTCAGTAGCAAGATTTCCTTACAGCCATAAGAACCTTTACGACATCCTTTTTGTTCAACTGGCATTAGATGATTCTTCTCTAGATGTCTGTACATTTTGTCAGCTATGGCTGAGGATATAACTTTGTACAGTAATGGCAGACAAGTGATTGGCCTGTAGTTCTTCGCCAAAGAGCTGTCTCCCTCTTTGGGTAGCAGATACGTGATGCCGTGTGTGAGCCATTCCGGGAGTTCCTTTGGATTTTCTCAAATTTTATTAATAGCCTTTGCTAAATGCGGATGTAATGCTGTTACTTTCTTAATCCAATAAATCTGGATCTTATCAGTCCCAGGGGATTTCCAGTTTCCCATGTTCTTAATTGCTTGGAAGAGGTCCTCTTCCGAGAATTCGTGAACATCTTCCACAGTTTGCACAAGTTCATTTGCAGTATCAACTTCAGATTAAAGACAAGATGCATATTTGTTGTAGAATCTGCTCTCTTCCCAGATTGCTGCCCAAAATGCCTCGACATCATCTTTTGAAGAAGTGACAGCATTGCCATTCGGTTTCTGAGTCAGATTGCGATTGAATTTCTTCACGTCTGTTTGAAACAACCGATTCTGTACACGGAAATCTATTCTGCGTTTGTAACTTCTATTTCTGAGCTCCCATTTTTCGCATTTGCATAGTAAAAGCACCACATCACCTTTAATTTATCCCGGATCCATCTCTGACGATGGATTCGAGCTACTGCCGGCTCTAGGTCCCTGGGACTAACATCCGTGGAATGGCCAGACGTCGACAAGGTGACATTAGCTCGGTTTCTGAGCAGGTATGGGACATTGGTAGAACAAGGCTAGTTAAGATTCATTACATTTCTTATTCTATCCATTTTGCTCATTGGTTTGAACTGAAGATTCGCAGGAGGCAAGTTCGAGTTCACAGATCACACTTAACCCTCGGGTTGTTTCCTGCCATCCGTTACTGCGACCCACAGTGGCCTCGGGGCATCCCCCCGTAGGGCCCAGCAAGGGTTCCCTCCGATCGCCAGTCGGCATTACTAAACCTTACGGGATTTTCACTGACGGGATTTTCACTGATGAAGGCAGCCTCCTTCGCTGGCTAATGCAAGGTTCGGGCGTCTACTCTAATCCGTGGCCTGGTGTGCCAACCCAGTTTCTCTCCTGTACCCTCTACGGGCCGACAACAGGAAGTCCAGAGGTCCATGACCCTTCCCTCTCTACTTACTTCCCACTCTCCTCAAAATGGAGTACTTCTTCGTCGGACCCCTCACCTTCAACCTATTCAGTAAGGGAGGCCCTACCAGTAGCTAGGCTACCACTGACATAGCTCTCAGGCTCATGGGGGTACTCAAGCTCCACCACCAACTGCAAGATCGTGTACTCCCTAGGTGAAGTTGTTGTTGTTGTTGTTGTTGTTGTTGTTATTATTATTATTATTATTATTATTATTACTTTCCCATTACATCACGACTAAAGATGTTATGAGTCGACTGAATATAAGATCTACTCCAGGTTGCAACCAGCTACCTAAGGAGCAGATCCGGTGACTATCAGTGCCTCTACAATACTTTACGCAAAATGTGGGCTGTTCCAAATAAAGCTATTTCTTGCACTTCCCAGTCTTTTGAATTACCTGGGAGTTTAGACAAGTTCTTACTCAAATTTTGCGGAACAAATCCCAGAGCTCCGATAACTATCGGGACGACCTGTGCTTTGACGCCCCACATTCGGGTGATCTCGATTTCCAAACTCTTGTATTTAAGACGTTTCTCTGCCTCCTTGGTAACGACGTTTTGATCGCAAGGTACAGCAACATCGATAAGTAAACACGATTTTTTCGCCAAATCCCGGATAACTATATCCGGTTTGTTTGCCGCTATCGTGCGATCAGTTTGAATTTGTTGGTCGTACAATATCGTACACAATCCAACAGACGTCACCGGTTTCGGTGAGTGTTCGTACCACTTGGGGCATGTGTTTGGAACTTCGAGGGCGGTACAGATCTTCCAGTGGAGGTAGCTACACACCCTGTCATGTCTTTTCAGGTATTCGGTCTTTGCTAGGATTGGACAAGCTGAGACAATATGAGCAATGGTTTCTACTTGCTCCTGGCAAATGCGGCATTTATCATCTTGGGAAAATTTTAGAACCGCTTTATCATAATGTCGTGTTCTCAACGCCTGATCTTGGGCAGCTATTACAAGTGCTTCCGATTCTGGCTTCATTCTTCCCCTTTTAAGCCACATAAATGATTGATCTTTATTGATCTGCACCTTGTCCATTCTTTTTAGGTATTGTCCGTGGAGTGGTTTGTCTCTCCACGATTTCTTTAACATTTTTTGTGTCTCACACTTCATGTTTAGCAGCATCAGAAGTTCAGTGTCTGTGTTATTCGACGTGTCTTGCCTAGTTTTCTTCGCAATGCTTCTTGCTACACTAACAATGCCTCTGTTTCCCATTCTTCGGTCAGATTTCATGACCTGCCTCATTAGAGGGTCGTCTTGATGGCTGACTACATACTTACCCAACCCGACTATTGCGTTGTGCCAGGAGGCCTCAATTTGTCTAGGCCTCTTACTCCTTCCTTACGTGCCACATAAAGTCTATGTATATCAGCTCGAGGGTGGGAAACATGATGCATTGTCAGCAGTTTTCTGGTTTTTCGATCCATGGTGCGAATTTCTTGCTCAGTCCAGTCCACTAGTCCAAAACTGTATTCGGCTACAGGTACCGCCAAACTACCTATTGCAGATATTTTATTCCTGGAATTCAGAGCGGACTGCAGGACCAGTCTCACTCTTCTATAATACTCCCTACGAATTCTCTCTTTCATTCTGTCATTCGAGATGGTTTCACATTCTTCAATGCCCAGATATTTGTAAGTTTTACCTGGCTCAAGATCTTGAATCACAGTGTGCGTATCAATTTCAATGTTCTCAGACGTTGTGAGTTTCCCTCTTTTTAAATTGATTTTTGCACACTTGTCAAGACCAAACTTCATGAGGATGTCATTGCTAAAGTCATTCACGACAGACAGCATTTGGGAGAGAATCGCTTCATTCTTGGCAAACACTTTCAGATCATCCATGTAAAACAAATGTGATACTGGCCTTTCATCACCATGGAGCTTAAAATCAAAGTCAGCTTGCGACAACTGTCTCGATAGTGGGATCAAACTAATGCAAAACAGCAGAGGGGATAGTGAATCTCCTTGAAAAATACCCCTGTTAATCTGAATACTTCTTGTTTCTACTGCTTTCCTTTCCTGCTGTGGATTAGTAACCTGGTACTCCACGACTTCATACTAGCCTTGCAAAACTCAACAAGTCTAGGATGAAATCGATAGATCTCCAGGGTCTTCAGAATCCAATCGTGTGGTACACTATCAAAGGCCTTTTGGTAGTCAATCCAAGCCATGCTCAAATTACGTTTGCGTTTCTTTACATCATTCAAGATGACTTTATTCAGTAGCAAGATTTCCTTACACCCATAAGAGCCTTTACGACATCCTTTTTGTTCAGCTGGCATTAGATGATTCTTATCTAGATGTCTATACATTTTGTCAGCTATAGCTGAAGTTATAACTTTGTACAGTACTGGCAGACAAGTAATTGGCCTGTAGTTCTTTGCCAAAGAGCTGTCTCCCGCTTTGGGTAGCAAATACGTGATGCCGCGTGTGAGCCATTCCGGGATTTCCTTTGGGTTTTCAAAAATTTTATTAACAGCCTTTGCTAGATGAGAATGTATTGCTGTTAATTTCTTAATCCAATAAATCTGGATCTTATCAATCCCGGGGGACTTCCAGTTTCCCATGTTCTTAATTGCTTGGAAGAGGTCCTCTTCCGAGAATTGGTGAACATCTTCCACTGTTTCTACAAGTTCATCGGCAGCATCAACTTCAGATTGAAGCCAAGATGCGTCTTTGTTGTAGGATCTGCTCTCTTCCCAGATTCCTGCCCAAAATGCTTCGACGTCATCTTTTGAAGGAGTAACAGCTTTGCCATTCGGTTTTTGAGTCAGATTGCGATAGAATCTCTTCACGTCTGTTTCAAACAACCGGTTCTGTACACGGAAATCTATTCTACGTTTGTACCTTCTTATTCGTTGAGCCCATGCTTGAATTTTCTCTTTTAGTTTCTCAACTACCATTAGCCTGCTGGTGTCATTTTCAATTTGGTATTTTTGTTCAACATTGAATATTTTTCGTTGAACTTTAGAGGTGTGCGTTGATTTAGAAGATGCCTCAGCTAAGAATGATATTTCACGCCGGGTGTCGGCTATCCGTTTCATAATTCTGTTCATCCATGGGGGTACAGAGCTGTTTACTCTGTTTTGCTGTCGGCCGTCGGTGTTCTTGGCTGGCCCCAAAATTATCTGAGATACTAGATATCCAGTTGCATATATGATGTGATTGATTTCAGTAATATCTAGATCTCTGCCTGGGGTCTCCACCAGCTCATTTAAGACAGAATTAACTGTTTCTATCACTCTTTTAGCTTTGGCATTTTCGTATATTCTCCTCAACGGTTCGCGAGATTCAACGGAAGTTGACTAACTCTTTCTATTTCGCGCCGAAGGAGATTTCGCATCATGTCCTTATCGTGTAATTCATTGCCAGATGAGTTTTCACCACTGACGTGTGTTTCACTGGAAAGCGATGAACCTTCCACGGGATCATCATTTTCAAGTTCTACATGTTCGTCATGTGGATTGTTCAAGCGAAGTACATATTCCGCATTTCTCTCAATGTCAGCAAGTTGATCTGCTGTGAATTTTCCACTGCTGAGTATGTATCGTCGTTGACTGGCAAGCTTCTTTGAGTCTAGGGTAGGTCTCATATCTGGGTTCCGCTCTCTCCATACCTTGAAAACTTCTATTTCAGAGCCCCCATTTTTCGCTTTTGCGTAGTAAAAGCACCACATCACCTCCATTAATTCATCCCGGGTCCATCTCTGACGATGGCTTCGAGCTACTGCCGGCTCTGGGTCCCTGGGACTAGCATCCGTGGGATGGCCAGACGTCGACAAGGTGACATTAGCTCGGTTTCTGAGCAGGTATGGGACATTGGTAGAACAAGGCACGTTAAGATTCATTACATTGCTTGTTCTATCCATTTTGCTCATTGGTTTGAATTGAAGATTCGCAGGACGCAAGTTCGAGTTCACAGATCACACTTAACCCTCGGGTTGTTTCCTGCCATCCGTTACTGCGACCCACAGTGGCCTCGGGGCATCCCCCCGCAGGGCCCAGCAAGGGGTCCCTCCGATCGCCAGTCGGCATTACTAAACCCTACGGGATTTTCACTGACTGCTGAAGGCAGCCTCCTTCGCTGGCTAATGCAAGGTTCGGGCCTCCACTCTAATCAGTGGCCTGGTGTGCCAAACCAGTTTCTCTCCTGTACCCTCTATGGGCCGACAACAGGAAGTCCAAAGGTTCATGACCCTTCCCTCTCTACTTACTTCCCACTCTCCTCAAAATGGAGTACTTCTTCGTCTGACCCCTCACCTTCAACCCATTCAGCAAGGGAGGCCCCACCGGTAGCTAGGCTACCACTGACATAGCTTTAAGGCTCATGGGGGTACTCAAGCTCCACCACCAACTGCAAGGTCGTGTACTCCCTAGGTGGAGTTATTATTATTATTATTATTATTATTATTATTATTATTATTATTATTATTATTATTGGTATTAGTGTTCTATGTTACTGACAGACTGTGTATATTTATGTTTTTGTAATTAGCTGGCACCGGGTTATGCCCAATTGCAGTTTATATAAATATAATCTAATGTATTGTCATATTGACATATTAAAAATTTAACGAAATTCTACATAAAATTGTATGTTTTATGTTTTAAAATAATATATTTATATATAATATATAAGAATATAAATATATATATAAATATATAATATATAATATATAAATAAATATAAATAATATATATACATAAACATGCAAGTAGATGTTTTTCATTAATTACTTTGAGATTTCGAAATCGTCGACTAGTGAAGTTACCAGGGCAGCGCTTGTTATATGACGTGATGTGGCGGTGTTTGTCCGAAGCTAGAGTTTGAGTTCTGGCGCCAACTTACACGTCGGCTTGTTGGCGTTTCAGTGTCTCCGACAGCGCCAATCTGGGACAAGCTCTCAACATCATGACTGGCCTCCCGAAGTTTGTGGTAGTGTAGTGCAGGCTGTTCCATCTCGGGCTCTCGCGGGCGCGCCCGCGAGCAAGCCCTCGAGCAATTGTGGCTAGCCCAGGAGGGGGTTGTGGAGGGGGAAGCGCTCTTCTCACTTGCGCTTTGCTTTTCATGTGAATAGAGTGATGGCTGGCAGATGAAGCCACAACCCCTTTTTCTGTTTCATCGGATACCTCGCCGTCGTCGGAGTTGCAGTTGGAGACAATCGATTTGCAGAACTCCTACTTCTAAAGGACATATTTTAATACCCTTAATTGGTCGCGATCATATCAGAATTGACAAGAGGAAGTCTTCCCCAAGCTTGATAATGTGCAGCTAGGATTATGTCTATGTCTGAGCCAACATATTATTGGGAACAGCTTTTCTCTGCAATGAAAAGAATAAAAATCAAAGAGAGAACCTAACTTCAAGACAAGACATTGGAGAGCGTTCTACGCATCGCAGCAGCCGAAGGACTGACACCAGATATTGCTTCTCTTGTTAAGAAAACTACATCGAAAATTAATTTCATACAATATTATTGTTGAATTGAAGCGAAGTTTCTTGTTAAACTTACAGATTTCTTTGTGAGTATGGGCCCCGGCGTGCCCTTTGCTCCCCACCCTAACCGCTCCCTGCTTTGGCTTTCAGCGACGAGTTGTCGCCAAAGGCCAAGACCAACACGCGCCCCGAGATCTCATATGTCGCCACGCGCGGCAGCGAGTGATGACAGCAGTCCGTGCCCGCCAGTCTCCGCCACTGTCCGCGGTGGCTCGCGGGCGCCCGCGTGCCCGCGCGAGGGCAACTGTGTTGGAAAAGCCTGGTGAAGTGCATGAGAGTGAAAGTGGGAGGGAACAAGCATGAGGAACGCGCGAGGTACGTGGCGCGTACGTTAAGTTACTTATCCGATATTTGCCATGCAGATGTGAGAAACCACGGAAAGCTGCAAATTGCATCCGCATGCCATTAGAATTCTCTATACAGTTATTGTATTTTATCTAGCTAACACCCTGTGTAACTAGTGCTGCTGAATCAGCACGTACTTTCTTGCCCGTACATCACGAAAAATTACGCGAAAAGTCCTCAAATTTTCGAAAAATTGTACCTGACCTTATTTCAAAATATATCTTTAAGATTTCATTTAGGTAAAAATCTCTATCTTCATAATTTTAGAAAGACACAAAAAAACTTTGAATTTTTACAATTTTCAAAAAATCTGCTCTGAGAGCATGGTTATACGTTATTCACACTGCCCAACAACAAAATTTAATTAAAAACGATGGAGTCATTTTTTTGAAAATGTTCCAAGGGCTACATGTAAAGTACTCTTCAAAATTAAAATATCGATTTCAAATTCAAGGGGCCATGACATAAGTTCAATCGAATGGATAATATCAATTTTGGAGAAAACTGGCTGAAGGGTTGTACCCGCTAGCGTTGTACACAGAAAGATGGACTGACGGATGGGCAGACGTTTTGCCGTCAATCGATTTTTGGATGTCAATGACCCACAAAGTATGGATACACCACGTGTTACATGATTGTTTCTAAATTTAGCGACTGAATTTACCCACTTTTTCGTTATCAGTTACGCAGTACGAGTTTTCTCCCGAAAGTTTGCCACTTTTCCCCGCAGCCATTGCAATATTGCATAACGTTCTCTCTACTGCATAAGCAGTAGCAAAGCTGCCACCGACAATACAAGAACAGTATAACCATGCTCTCAGAGGAACATTAGATGAAACAGTTGTTGCCATGAGCTAGGTTCAAACGCTGATGTTTTTAAACTCTCACCTTCTCTACGTTTTGTTGCACTTCGCGAACTTTTACTTACATAAAGCAGATTGCAAAAGTTGAAACATTTTGAGGGTATATTCTGGACTTGTTTCAGTGTAGGCATCAGATAACACAAGTTTCTTTGTGCGTTCCGGCACACCGAGGCACCCAGCTTATGCAGTTCCGTTAAGTGCTCTTGTTTCATTTCATGCATTTCCATGAGTTTTCCAAATGTCGATAGCGTTCCCTTTGGATGAGTTTAATGAGAAAGATAAAATATTCTGAGCAAAGCTTTCAGTCCTACTTTTTCAGTAAACTTTGTATCGCATATCGGTAATAATCGGATGTGATCTTCTGTACGATGACCTGCAAATTAGCTCGATCAGAAAGAATGCAAGATAGTGTAGAGAAGTTTTTGTATTTCTTGCACTGAGTTTAGGAAACGAGGAGTGGAAATGTTATTGTGCTTGTACAGTGGCCGCGCTAATGTATTCCAATTACCGTCGTCTTTGCCTTAAGAAAGTCAAAAAGGTAGTAAGTAAAGTATCTATACAGGATGAGTCAAAAAGGTCTTTACAACTTTCAAGGCAAATAAATGTTTATTAAGATAACTTACAGAATTGTGGCAGGTGCCATTTTGTGGTTACAGGCCTCAAGTTTGACTCACGTAGTATCGCAGAAGCACGTTCAGTCACCAGAAGCACCAACGTAGTTCATTCTAAAATGGCCAATTTCACTGGTGCGGAGCGAGCTAGCTGTGTGCTTTGGTTTTATAAAACAAACTCTGCAACTACATTTCAGCGTATATTTCGTACGATATATACTCCAAGCAGGCCTACAATTTACTATTTGCACAAGTGCTTTGTTGAAACTGGTTGTTCTCTTAGATATGATAAATTACCAGGTCTCACGCATTTTGATGATTCTGTCGTCGAACAGGGGAGGGAAAGCTTTGCCGGCAGTCCCAAGACATCAACGCGACATGCGTCTCGCAAGAATGGTATACAACAAAAGACTGTATGAAGAGTGTTACGTAAACACTTGCATTTGAACCGATACAAATTGACAATGGTACAAAAAGGTACTGATTTAGATAAAGTTGCCCGTGGAGAATTCTGTGCGAAAATGTTGAATCGGGTGAAGGAGGACGGGACATTCTTGCAAAATAATATTCAGTAATGAGCCTTCATTTCATCTCAATGGCAAGGTGAACATCCACAACTGTGGAATATGGGGCACCGAAAATCCACGTTAAACCGTTGAATACGTTCGTGACAGCCTAAAAGTGAAAGTGTGTAATGTCCTAAGCAAATTCAAAGTGTACAGCCCTTTCTTAGATGCCCTAAGAAAAATATCAATGGCACAGTGTCTCTGGACATGCTGGAAAATTTCTTAATTCCCCAGTTAGATGAAGATGAACAAGATGTTCCGTTTTACTTCCACCATGAGGGTGCACCACCTCACTTCTTCACTGGAGTTCGAGTGGTTCTGGATAATCGCTCCCCAGGCCGGTCAATTAGTCGAGCCAATTGCATTGCCACCTGCTCCCGAAATTTGACACCAACGAATTTCTTTCTCTGGGGTTTCATTGAAGACTGGATGCACGTTCTGCCCTTACCAAACAATTTACAAGGCCTTAAAACTCGAATCCACGCTGCCGTTGCAAAGGTTACGCCCGATTTGCTGGCGCGAGTGTGGGAGGAAATTGATTTTCGGTGGGATGTTTGCCGTATCACCAATTGCAGTCACATCGAACAAAATTAATACTTTGATATAAACCTTGAGGCCTTTCGCCACACAATGACACCTGTAACAATTCTGTAAGTCATCTCAAACATTTATGCGCCTTGAAATTGTAAAGTCCTTTTTGGCTCACTTGTATTTAACATTCGCCTGTTTACATTCAGAGTTGTGTACCGGTGCTAGAAATTCGTCGTAATTATCTTCGCCTTTCGAAACATTAAAACATTTTCTACTTTCTCCTCTTTCGTCCCTCCACATATCAGTATTTACTTTCACTCTTCCTGCTCAATTCAAATTACAATCGGCTTTGGTGGGTCAGGGCGTCAAATGATGTCACTGCAGTGCCTCTGACCGGGAGATCCAAGGGTTTGAGTCCCGGCAGTGCCAAAACTTTTTAAACTAGCTAGATATCTAGGCCAAGTTCAGCCCCTGTCTGAAAAATATTTTTAGCTACCGGCTGCTCTGATTGCTAGTTTTTCGTGGTTTCTCCGATCAACACCAGGCGAATGCCAGAGCAGCACCCTAACAAACGGGCCACGGACGGCGCCATCTTTCTTTCCTCTTTCTTGTTCTATCCTTACCCCTAACTGACAAACACACCTACACGCACTACACTATCACACATGTGGGGATGGTGTCCCACTGTTGGGAGATGCCTGGTTGGGGAAAACTACGTGAGATATCATGTTTGTCGATGCCGGATCTGACTATGCAGGGAAGGATCATCGCATTCTTCAGCGATAAAAACATGCATTACATTTACGGAACATTTTGATTTAACAGTTTATGCAATTTCTCCGTAGCAGTATCCCCAACATCCCTAAACATAAACTACAGACATTTTAATGTCTTCAACGATTTTTAATGTTTTCACTAAAGAACGACCTGTTAATTATAATTTCTGAAGGTAATGAAGATCATTGTTTCTACGTGTGTATGTATTCTTTCTTCTATATTCTCTAGAAATCCTAAAAAATTGATTTGATACTTCTTCGGACGGTTTATTTGTCGCTGCTAAAGCATGATACATTATACCATTAAAAATGGATGTTACATGCTTCAGTGATGGCTCAGTAACAAAAATGTACACCAAGTGTAATGTAATTTCTTTCCTTTCCCTAGCTTTGTCCCTTTGAGAAGTACAGGTAGATGCAAGATGGTGGCTCAGTTGAAACTTTTCAGAACATTTACTCTGCATAAATAAATTCAAGTTATGTAAAATAACATATTTCTTAAGGAGAGTATTATTATTTTGCTACAAGTTACCGTGTTTTGAAACAGATCTTACTCAATTTTTGACGCAAAATTCTATCAGTTTTAATTTAAGACAAGCGCACTTAACTAAAATGTATTTAAATAAACGGCCAGATTAAAACTATCTGGGCAGAAATATAGGCTCAAATATAACATTTAGTAGTAAAAATCAGGTTTAGTACAAACTCGTTCTGTCGTATTACTTTTTCTTGTTGATAAAAATATTCTTTTTACAGATACAGCGATGCTACTAGTATTTCAAATGAAATTAGAAGAAAAAATATGAAATACTCCACGATTTACAATTTTTTCAATAACATTAAAAAATAAGAGGTAAAATTCTGAAACTCGAGAAAAATGTTTGGATAGAAAACGCATACAATCACATAAAATAATTATTTAAAAACAATACCCCAAGCAATTTCTACAAAAACATTCTTGGACCTCCTGTCTCAAAACTGTTTAAAAAATGGTTAGTAGTATACAGAAAATAAATACTTTCAATTCAATAAAAATTGAAGTATTGTTCTTCCGTTTCATACCTATTTCATTGACCTGGTTTTATCCTTTTCTGAGTTTCTATATTTCAAATCATGTAATTTCTGCAGCAACATTAGACTTGAGCACTAAACATTTCGAATAAGAAAACACCACCAGTAGATATATATTTTTAATTCATTAAATTTTACAGTGTGGCATACTTCTTTATTTACAGCAATTGCAATAATTTCCATTTCCATACGTCCTCCAGACAACCATTTTTTCTAATACTTTGTTTGAGAAGTGTTGCACACGAAGCCTCAGAAGACGTCATTTTATACTTAACTTCACAACAAAGAAACTTGTGTTAATCCTCTGTTGCATGCACGCAGAAAGAGAGGCTGCACTTGATTATTTTCGTCTCTCATTGTTAGTTATCGAAGGATATTGAGTTTTGGCTTTGTGTTCTATATTCCGTAATATGGCGTTGAAAATTCATTTCACGATATTTGCTCACCGCACGTGTACTCGCGTCGCAAATCCAAGTAGTGTACCGGAAGGTTAAATGTGTAGTATAACAATAAGCACCATAGTCAACTACATGCTATCAGGATCTAAGATCAATATACTACTTACTGTACACAGAATATGCTTCAGATAATATTCACAAATTATACAGAGAAATAATAATAAAGTACTTAATATGCTAGTTAGAAGTCGAAATATGCAGTATTAATTTAAAAAACGTCCAAACACATTATGGACGAACTTCTCCAAAAAACTACCAAACATGCAAGGAAAAAGTAACCATTTTTTAAACGAATTTTTCATGAAACATATATTTACAAAGTTTGAAATTTCTACGACGCTTAAATAAAAAAAATGCATTTGCATGGAAATCCTGTCTCTAGTTATATTTCCAGTGCTCATTTCCCACTTTACATCTACAACTATATATTTTTCACTTGGAGAGTACATAAGTGGAACTCATTAGACATGACAAGTGAAGTAAAAGTACGCGAACGTATGGTCCCGCAAAGTAAATGCGATGGCCAGGCAACCACATTTATTTCATCATAACTGAAACATGGCAGAGTGATGTTTCTTTTTTCGTTTCTAATATAATTCCAGGGAGTTGTGTACTTACGCCGCTGATGCTTCCATCACCTGTAGAGACGGGGCACTGAATCTAGTGTCATTGGAGTGCTGCCGGAAGACGCCGCAGGGCGCAGGCCAGGCGACGGAAGGCAATTGATTGCTTGATTGATGATTCCGGGAGCATCAATCGCTAAGTGCGTACTGCTCGTTAGCGTAGTGCATTTTCTCTTCGGGAGGTGGTGGTGATAATCCCCCCTGTATGGCGAATTCCGACGCGGACGTCAGCTAGCGGGATTTTCCCCACACCAGGTATCTTCCACCAGCGGAGCATCGCCCCAGCCAAGACAAGCTCTAAGCTTTCACAAAGTCTTCCAACATATGTGGTAGTGCAAGTAATTGTGAGTGTAAGAAAGGGATGAGGATAAGATAACGAAGAGGAAAGAAAGACCGCGCAAGGTCCGTGACCCGTTTGTTAGTATACTGCTGCGGCATTCGCCTGGCGTAGATCGGAGAAACCAAGGAAAACTACTGAACCAAGAGCAGCTGGCTGCTAGAATTCTCTTCTAGACAGATTGCTAGGTCGAATTCAGACGCTAACTGGTGCCACCATCAGGACTGGAAACTAGGACCTCTCGGTCACAGGCAGTGCAGTGACATCAGCTGATATATCTCTCGGGGTCCGATACGCGAGGAGGGAGAAGGGCGGTCCAAGAGGCCTGCGGTGGGCGGCCAGCGAATGCCCTGGAAAAGAGGGGGTTGAGTCCCGTCCCAGCCCTGGCGCAAGCGAAGCTGGGCGATTCTCCGGCCGGAGGTGTTCGAAAGTAGCAGATTTACCCGCGGAAAATTGAAAGCTCAACATTCCACATTTTCAGAAACGCTCAAACTGAATTTTCTCATAAATACCTCCAATTTTTTCTTCGAACATTTCGAACGGGTAGTGCTAATTGCACTCTTTTAATACGACGTAATGTTCATTCTGGCGTATTTTGTTTTTTTTAAAAAATTATATAAATGTAATTTTTTGAAAGATCTGTCACACCGTTAATATACACGTTTCACACAGTTTGTGAACACAATTGTTTTTATGAGTTAAAGTGATTAAAATGACTTCAAATAATGTTTTTCGAAAACACAAATGATTCCTGTGAAAAAGCTTTAAATTTCGTATTTACAGTAGCCCTTAAACGCCATTATCTTAAAAACGGCTCCAAATTTTTCAAATAAATTTGCCATTGACGACAGGGTTTCACTGTTCTTTAATATTCTAAAAATAATATTTCAGTTCTAGTATTAAGAAACCGAAAAATTAAGAAAATGTTTAAAACAAGTAATTTGGGCGGCTAAAGAGGGCAGCTGGCAAGAGTATATGGCAAGTTCGAATAGCTAGCTGAGACCAAAGCAAATAGAAAACGAATACGGGAAATTCTGCGCTATTCTTTAGCACCACTAGTTTATTCATAAAATATTTAAAAATTATACAGGCTGGTACAGGATTTACAATGTTTTTCATCGTAGCCTTTCTTTCCGTCTCTACGAGATTGGTGCTGTTTTTTATTGTTTTTTTCAACATTCCATTTATGTCATTATTTGGCTATTTTACTGCCGGATGCTCTTCTTGACGCCAACCACAGGCACATGACACATAGAAAACGCACATCACGATTTCGAAATGTTTTTACGCCCGCATGCCCTTCCTGACGCTAAATAAAAGAACATTACAATAAACAACATTGACAACATATACAATCACGAAACACACACAACCATGGCTGAGGCGGGATTCGAACCAATTATCTTTCGGCACTACTGTTTTAGCAATCTCGGCTTTCCCGATCAGCCAGTATAGGATTTACATATTTTTTGAGATTTCTCATCTATAAGACTTGCACGAAAACTTTGCTTACATACGTTAAGCAAGAGGACAGCATCCGCCACCCATTGAGCTGTATTACGCATGTTAACATAAGGCGTTTGAACATGAGAAGGGCATTTGTCGCTGGAAAATTCCCCTCTTCTGTTGCTGCGTTCTGTTCCACTGGTTCCGGACACAGGCAGTCGACGCTGTAGCGACAAGCCTTTGCCTCCTACAAGGATATAGAAACAGTCCAGACAGTGAGGCTGTCGAATGCTTCGCAACCACCACTGAAGGTGAGTGCTAACAGGGAATGACGCGCACCGGCGCGGCATATACTTAGGTTTTTATAACATGGCGTTTCAATGTTTCTCCTCACGATGGAATATGTCACAGCTTTTAGCGTCTTTCTCTGTCGTGCCGCTACATGTCGCTTAATCGACATCTATCAAGCAGCGCGCGACATCTAGCGGCACGACCGAGAAAGACGCGAAAATCCATGACATATTCCATCGCAATGATAGACCTCGTCGCGCCATGTTATAAAAACCTAAGTATAGTACGCAGCAATTAGCGTGAGTCACGTCGCCGAGAATCATATCCATAGTTTCTTTGTTGTTCCTTTTGTTCATTTGTTTCTTTGTTTTTGTTCATTGTTGCTTTTTGTAATGACTGGTTTGAAAATATGTTTTCATTTATCTTACTATCTTACTATAGTGTTTTTTTTGTCAATTTTTGCAAAACTATGTATTCTTGTAATTGGACTTCTGTAATTTAGTTTTTTTATTTCATTTGAAACTGTTGTTTTTATTATTTCGTATGTTTTTTCTTGTAATGCCTACCGTAAGTGGGGCTTTGCCCTGTGTCGGGTAATTAAAAAAATAAAAAGTTACACCAGAACAGGATACAGTACTGGTTAAAGAATATGTGATCTTTTTCTTGGAAGTAAAGAGTGTTTTTTGCGTTTGAGTATGTTCTTGTAGACCACCAGATGATGCATTCGGTTTTGTGTGTTGTGCTGATACGTGTGAACGCCTCTGTAAGCGCTTCCTTGGAGAGCAAAGGCAATTCGGAGAGAAACGTGTCGCAGTTCGTGTGGAACTGAGAGGCGACCCTGTTTGGCATCAAAGCGTCACGTCGCAGGGAATGCTGGCGGTGGGGCCCAGAGGGGAGACGGCTACACGGGAATTGTATCTACCGTCCGGCGACTACTACACACGAACAGCTAAAGACTGCCTGGAACGAATGAAATTCTGTAGGCGTTTAAGATGACAACCAAGGCAGTCGTTTGAGGTCATCAGACTGATACTACAATGCTCATTTATAGTTGTTGAGTACAAGACTGTACTTGGTGTAATATTTAGCACCTCTTATAAACAACACGAATGTGAATTCAGGAACTACATGCAAACAGGTGACGGAGCATACAAAGAGAAAACAGTTGACCATAAAATGTACATTTTGATGACACATTTTCTAATGTAATTGCAGTAATGATTTGACAACGCGCCGTACCACAGTAATTCAATTTCATAGTTATTTATGTATCTATGGCGTTAAGAAGTTTTTGCCCCGAAGGCGACTGCCAAACCCGAGGGCCTTTGGTCCTCGAGTTTGGAAGTCGTCCTCGGGACAAAAATATCTATGAGCGTCCTTGGTGCAAACAAAACTTAATAGTTTACTAGTTTGTGGCTGAATAAAACGAATGTTCGAAACATTTTATAACTTGTCTTGCGTCTAAAGTGAAATGACGCATTGTAATCGTCATTTGTGAATATGACGTCAAATAAACAAAAGAAAATGTGTATCTGATTACTGAATTGAACTATGAAGTAATTAGATACACATATTTACACACCATTATTTATGCTATATTTATCATCATCGTTATTATTATTATTATTATTATTATTATTATTTTTATTACTGTATCTATTTACTGCATTCTCGTTGGACTGCTACGTTCGCACAAAATGAAAGAATGTTGTCAAGTTCCTGCGTAAATTCTCGCAGAAACTAACAAAGCAGCGGCCAGTGATTTCAAGTAAAATATCTAGAAAGACATGAAAATGATTGTGGTTTATTTGAGAGTTATATTGAAAATAAGACTGTGAATGGCGCTGATGAATCGGTACTTTAGTTTATTTACCTCTATCACCAAAAGTTATTTAGAATATTTCATAACTTCAAAAAATAACATTTCGATGATCTTAGCCAACGCGCCTTATACATCGTATTACTACTAGTGGTACTGCTACTCAAGAAGCACATACTACATCTCGAAAAATAAAGGATGATGCGTAACAGTGAATGAGTGACCGATGGCAATTATAAATTCACGGGAACATTTCAAAATTGAAATTTTCATGACAATTAAGCAAAATACGGTTTATAACGAGCCATTTTACTTACTTGAACGTAATGTCATTTTTTATTGTATTTGCTTGTATCTTAACTTTAATAAGACGAATTCATAACTAGTGGTGTTACAGAATGGCACAGACTTTCCCATATTAGTTTTCTATTTCCTTGGGTCTTCGCTAGCTATTCGGAATATCCACAAACTCCTTCTTGCCAGATGTCATCTATCACCACCAAAAGTACATTTTTTTGTCATTTTCTTAATTTTTAGGTTCCCTATTGGTAGAACGGAAACATTAATTTTAGAATATTAAAGAACACAAAAACCTAGCTCTAAATGGCAATTTTTCTTTAAAAATTATGTGCCGTTTAAAAGAAAATGGCGTTTTAGCGCTACTGAAAATGCGACATTTGAAGCTCATTTTCACAGAAAAGTTTTGAGTTTTCAAAATACTTTATTTGAAGTTATTTAAAGCACTTACTATCACAAATATAATTATGTTTACTAATTGCTGGTTATGTGCATATTAAAGATGTGAGACAGCTTTCAAATAATTACAGTTATGTAATTCTTGAAAAAACAAAAAAAACTCAAAATAAACTTTACGCTATACTAATGAGTGTAATTAGCACTATCCGTTACAAAAGTTTCAAGAAAAAATTTGCAGTCGTATATGAGAAAATGGCGTTTGAGCGTTTCTGAAAATGCGAAATTTTGAGCTACTTTTCACAGAAAACGGTTGTGTTTTCGAGAAACTTTACTGGACATTATTTAAGCACATGTACTCGTAAATATAATAATCGCCGCTAATGTAAATATTATCGACGTGAGAAACATGTGAAAAAATGTACATTTTTGTAATAAAGTAAAAATGTATATGTTGTGTTAGTATTAGAGCGAGCCATGAAGTATTCAAAATGCCCGAGGGCATAAATAACCAGAAAGACCCGCAAGGGTATTAACAATACTGTTACGTGTGTTGTGTGAGGTGCGTAAACGCACAGCAATGAACCAGTAAACTATAAAAATATTTTTATGGCCGTTCAGGCGATGAGGAAACCCGCAACACATACATGCTATGCTGGATGCCCTTACGCTTCATTCATGGGTTGTATCGAACTTCACTTCTCGCAGCTTTCTACCATCTTGCTTTGAAGTGAAAGTCACCCGCTAAATGTTATAAAGAGTCAATGTATGTACAAGTGAATCATGAAAATCATGAGAAATCAGTAGTAGTTTCTATTTTTCCTCCAAACAATATAAGTGTAGTGCAAAAGAGGAATGTGTCAACCACTGACTAAGATTACACTGCTGCGAGTTACCGATACCTGTTAATTCGGCCTCTGATTATAAGGATGATTTAGACTGGTTTAAAGCGCCATTATCTGTAAAATACTGGATATTCAAATTCTAATGAAGTAATTCGTTCATAAGTTATCCGATAATGACGACACCATTTTCAATTAAATGAAAGCATGTTGACCGTATTTTGTAAGATCAGGGAAATTAAAAATATAACATTGTCGAAACTACGAGTATAAAGGAATAATGCGACTTCATTCTCTGTCCACTTCGAAACCTTTTAGTTCGTGTTTTCTGTTTGTCACAGCGATTGATTATGTACAATGTAATGGAAACAAAAAGAGATAATTTTTATTGCTATTATTAGTTGTTTGATCTTCACAATGTAAAGGAAATGAATGGCATGAAAAAATAAATTATTCTGAAGCAATGTAGTGGAAATGGCTCAAGCAAAAGGAACTGTAACAAGTCATTGATTTGTGAGTAAACTGTATAGATCGAATAAAGAGTACTCAAGTGTTTAATCCGGGCATGTCCAAGACGCAGGCAAGGTAACTTGCTTTCTTGTTTGTGAGCATTTCGTCGGGAGCAATTGGCGCGTGGTTTAGAGTAAGGATAGTGGAAAATTATCCAGGGTAGCGGTATGTTACTGGAACCTGTCCTATAATTCTATTGGAAAAGTCTTTCGAGAAGCTAGTTGAAAGTTATTGCTCCCAAAGCAATAATAATTCCCATTTTATACACCAAAGCAAAGGAATGATCCATTAAAATGTAATACACAAATCATTCTGTCATTTGAGAGTAAAAAGGCCTTAAAAAACGTTCCTTTGTTTTTTGAATTGCATTTTCTTCAAAATAACATTGAGTTGGACTGGATTGATTCGACTTGTTGTAACATAAGAAGACTGTAGAGAATTATTGTTTATTAAGACAAATATGAAAATTAAATAACTTTCTGTAAATTATTTTCCAACTTCTACTTTAGCATTGTTGATGTAACTTCTGAAAGAGTATTTTTTCTAATTCTACCAACCCAAAATAAATGCAAATGGCAACTGTAATAGGTAAGCCCTTCTATACAGTTTCAAATAAAATAATTAAATTAATTTGATTATTAATATTATTGCACTCGTTTACTTACGAGTGCAATAATTTCCTACGTTCAGGTTAGAAGATCTTGCCTATGAAAAATGCTGTCAGCACGCACGAGAGACCTATTAATATATTTCACAAGAAGGCTATATACTGCCAAAATGAGAATGATTAATAAAACATAACACAAAACAAAAACGACCAAAGAATCCGTCATTCAAACATATTCCTGTCCATTAGCAAAACTTACTACACAGAAAATAGCAGGAAAGAGGAGGAAATAAGAGAAAATAAAGTAATAAGCAGTAAAATATATCTAGAAAATTCAAATCTCGTTTGTTTGGTAGAAAATATGTTATACTACTGGTGCGCTTTGCGCATTCCCATTTACAACCCGTTTGTGTACCCCCTTTATAGCTTTGGAGGGAAATATAGGAATAGTCAGGGGAAATTGTCAAATGCTCGCAGGAACGCTGGACATCCCAGGTGGGCAAGTCGCTCGTGAGGGCGCAGTTTGTCATGCTTCGTTTAATCGAAGAGAATTATGAGCAAAGAGAAGTATCGGTTTGCGTTGAAGAGAATTTCAATTAAACAATTGTCAGCAACTCCTTGTCGGTGTCATTCATTTTTATCATCATCATCATCATCATCATCACCACCACTGCTATCACTTTGTGTTTTCGCAGAAACAGTCGTTAATTTTTCGCTCTCGTAGGGCATGGACATTTGATTACTCCACTGACTCATTAAAATCTGAGACACTTGAATCCCTACCCAATTACTTCTTTTAAACGCCGAGGCCAAACTTCTCGCCAAATTGCACGAGCATCGAGAGAATAAAGAGGGCGAAAAAATCCCGCTTCTCAGAATCATCCCTGGGGTACGCCTTCACCGGGAAACAACGCACCGTCCCCAGACATGTCGTGCCTGGCCTGTTGCTTCGTCGCACAGGGGGGGGAGGCGAGGAAAGACGAAGACTCGGTTGGGAGGGGGTGAGGGCGGAGGGCAAGGGCAGGAGCGGGGGTTGATCGATGTGCGCAGGGCCGACGGAGGCAGCGGCGGCGGCGGCCGCGTCGGATGCTGGGCGCGCGCGAACGCCTGGACCGCCGCAGTTGGTCGGCCGCCGCGCTGCCGTCCGCTCGTCCGCTGGACCGCCGCTCGCGCGCGCGCCCCGTCGCCCCGTCGTCGCGTCGTCCAGTGCCGTCGCCCGCGTCGCTCGTCGCCGCCACGGGGTCGCGCGTCCCGCCCGTCGATCGCCACCGCCCCCGCCCCCGTGCCGCCGGCGTTGCCGCTGTCCCTTTTATTTCGTCCGTGTAGTTGTTTGACGTTTACCGTTGTTGTCTCCGATCGGACGCAGTTTAGAGTGCCGAAGAAGTTGTGTGTTTGGCGAGAGGACAGTTGCAGACGCAAAGTTTGGAGTAGAGGTGTTGGTGTTCGCTGGCGAGTAGCTGTCTATTAGAAACACTCGAGCGCGATAAGAGTCTTCAAGCGATCGGCGAGAAGTGAAAGGTAAAAACTTTGATGTGCCTCTAGAGTGTTATCGTCTGCAAGTGTTGTGTTTTTTACAGCACCGGCTTTCAACATTTTTATACTCCAGAACTTTTTCTGCAATAAAAGAAACTTCCATACTCCGAAAAATCCTTCCTGACATATACGCGTCAGATACATTTTCGCCAAACATATTTCTCTCGTATGAAAACGCTCACATACTTTGTTAAAGTTGTTTACACGAAAAATTACATTCTATTAAGAAATGCAGGCCACGTTTTAAAAAACTATATGATACATATTGCGTAATAAATTTAAAACGTTGAAGTACTACAGAAGAAGATAAACACGCCATCATATACAGCGAGGATTAGGCCTTTAGGCCTGTTCCGTCTCCAAGAGCTTCATTTGGTCATTCCAACGCAGTCGTGGACGTCCTACATTTCTTGTGCTTACGGGTCAGTATTCAGTACTTTGAAGAGGGATGCGCGAACTATCCATTCTTTGAAGATGGTCAAATCATTGGGATCTATGTGAATCTAGAATTTGGCATATATTACAAACTTGAAGTTCCGACCTAATGTATTCATTTTTCTTGTGCATTTTTTTTATCTTAGCATTTTTCTAAATCTACAAATGCTAAGATAAATAGAGGAATAAGTAAGTGAGAAGAAAACATCACAGTTAATATTGGTGACAATCTAAATATTTCTTATCCACAACCATTTTTCGTTTAAATCAAGATTCCTGTATGAAACAGTATTCATTAACGTATTGTTTAATAGCAGTGTGAATAAATGATCCCAAATGACCCCCAGAAACACGACGCAATTGCGTATGAAAACAGAATGTTCGGTTTGAGCAGCTTAACTGATAGACGCCAATGTTCTCACCCAGAGAAAAACTTAGCAAGTGTAATTCTCAATTAATTACGGCCTACATTTCGAAAAATAGCAATAAAATGCATTTTATTTAACCCTTTTCCTATTTTGTATCAATTTCTGAACGTATAAATTAAAATGCAGATGAAGAAAACTTATTTCAGTTCTACTTTCCAATGCCAACCAAACGTCACTTACAAACCCTCAGTTGGCAATTTGGAACTATTTGCACAAGAATTACGAATATATACAAAATAAAATTACCAAATGGAAAATCATTTTAATTGAAACTTTTCTCTCAGCTCGGATTTAAAATAACGTAAAACATAAATGGTTGCTTTTAAAATAACTTTTTTCAAAACTTGACTGTTTAAAATACCCACACAATGTAGCAGTTTCTAACACACATCTTAATCAATTATTATTATGCCAGTTTTACTGAACTTGGATAAAAGAAGAAATGGTTTCTTTCATGAATAAAGGAATGCGAATATAATTCGTTGAAACATATAATACATGACTAAAGTTTTGCTTTCCATGCTTCTGACATTACATAAATTACTTAAATCTTAAAGGATATTATTCAGCCAAAGTTAACCGTGCTTCTCTTACAAAACATCAGAATTACCCGCATGTCCCTATTTATTAATGCTGAAAAAACATCAAATATTAAAGTGGTAGTTATCTATTTAAATGAATTTTCACAAAAAATTCGAAATGTTAATTAAAACAGACTTAAAAATAATACGGAAAGTAAGACTCTTATTTTAATTATATCAGTGTTCTTTATCAATAGATCTCATCATATACCTTACAATTTTTATATCTCAATAAAGTTTTTCATATTTTCTTTCTGGATTAACAATTAATATTTATTCTACAACACCAAATAGTTTTAATTACACTGCTCTTTAATTAATTATGTAACTTTTTATACTCACTACTGATTTTGTGGGAAAATATAAATTGTGTTAGCAATATTTATTATATTACAGACTCTTTGAAACAAATTCCCATTTCACTCAAAACATTTAATTGTGTTTTCGTTGTCGGGATTGCATTATTTAAAAAGACATGCAAAATCTGATGCTGATGTAGAAGCATTAAAATTATTTCTTGATCCGAAGTATTCTTAATATCTTTGATTTCATGACCCCGAATTTATTTTTCGGAGAAAACCCACACAATTGTAATCAATTTGCCACATATATTTTCACCTTCTCACCAGTCATTTATATGTATGTATAGTAAGTACGTATATGTATGTCGTATGTATGTATGTGTAGTAATGTATGAATATTCGTAAAGAATTTTTTTTCATAAAATATTTAATTCTGTGTTTTGATAAACATATTAATTTCATTTTTCATGTTTCATTGATTCAACATGGACATAAAAAGTTTCAGTTAATATTTAGAAGTACTATTATTTATAATGAACGGGTTAAAGAAGGACACTAAAGCTGTTTATTACACGATAACTATTAATGAGGACTTTCAAATGTTACATATTTTCTTCCTCGACAATCTCTCATTGATTGCTCTAATTCCTTCCTAACTAACGACGCATTTAAAGATAATATGAAGTTTGATAATTGTTAGTCAATGAATATTTAATTATCCGACGCAAATTTTCCCATTATTTGCATTACGATAAGAAAACCGCTCCGACAAAACTTTTAAGAACTGTTGACATAAAGGTGCAACACATGCTTTCTCTCTCATCATCAATTCACAGAATCTATCTTAAGATGGCTAAAATGTCTAAGTGGGTGTCTAATTAGAAGTGCACTGCTCAAAGATAACTTTATATATATACTTACCATACCTCTTTGCTACTCCTAAGGGGATGCAAAAACTTTTAAAAAGTTCTCGTAACAAAAGGAAAGTACCAAAAGCCATACAAAAAAGCAAAACATACAAAATGTTATATTTTACATGTTTTTGTTGTGGTTTCTAACAATTTTCAATTTTTTTGACCAATTGTACATTTTTCACTCATAATATACTTACGTATCTCAAATATTCATTGTTCAAAAAATAAAAAATTCGCAATATATCTTTCTAATGTTATTTACATTATTATTGCAAAACAAATTCAAACTTGTTCAAATAATAAAATTTTGTAACTTTAAAAAAAGGCATTTTGTATGTTCCCTCGTTTGTTGCTTATGTTTACGCACCCGTTATAGGTGCGTCGTTTGGTAACGTGCGTCATAAAGCGGAGTGCTAAGTACACAACTTTTCAAATTAACGTTTACGAATGTTAATGACCACAACCAAAACAAATTTAGTATTTATACAGATATAATTCCTTGATTAGTCAACAAATACGTTTAGTAGGTCTTATTATATTATAGCAGGTTTTATTTCTCTTCTGGTTGAATTACAGAAATGTATTATGCCCGCTTTCCGGATACATCAAAACACCTGTGAGATTGCCTTAGAAAGAATTTAGTGTTTCCGACAACTACTTCGGTCATTAGTTCCGTCAGAGTAGGCCATGTCATAACCCGGAAATGTATGGATTCTACCCGCTCTGGAACACGAAATCTGTGGGCAACCTGCACGTCAGCCTGCAGGGTTCCCTAGCCCAAATATCGGGGTGCCGCTCCAGGCAAGACCACCTCTAAGATCCCATCTGGTCACGCGACAAGTGGTGGAGGAGTACATTGTACGCAGTAAGTGGAAAAGTCCGTGTAAGGAAATAGGTGGGGACAAAGATACCAAAGTGATCTGGAACAGTCTGTGGAACGTTTTTTACGATACTACTGGCGCATTCGTTTCGTATTAATCGGAAAGCCTTCGATCAGAGAAGTCAGCCGCTAGAACTCTACGAGACAGCGACTTTGTAGACAAGACGAACTGTAACTGAATTATTCAAGTCAGTGCATCATTCAAAAGCAAGACAATGAGAGATTTTGTTCGGCCTTATACGATCGCTAAATTATCACGAATGTTTGATTCCATAGCTCCGTCAGTTAGAGCATTAGTCTGGCTAACAGAAGGTCCTGGTCTCGCATCCCCGTGGAATTAAATATTTGAACTTCGTGACAATTCATTTTAAGTATTAAAATATTTGTTTTAAAACAAAATAATGCTGATGTAACCTCTTTCATTTCGTTTTGAAAGATGATCAAGAATATCATGGAAAAATATACACTGTTTTCATATCCAAAGTTTCACTGAAACACTTGGACAAAATGTTTTTTGTAAAAATATCATTTGAGAAAACCACACATTTCTGAAAATGTGTGGTTTTCTATTGATTTTTATTAGATTTCAGATTTCAGATTTGAGATTTCAAGGAAAGTCTTAAGAAATTACAGTATTTAAAGCATGCGTATTAACAAAATCAATAAATTATAAAAATGCCTGGACATATCATTGACGATAAAATATTTTCAAAAACGGCTCTGATATCATTGAATAGGAACATTGGGTTCTATCCGGAAACAATTTATGAAGAAAAAATTGTAGTCATTTTTGAGAAAATATTTTTATGTAACGGCATGTTTTTAATTCCCACTTCTTGAGAAAAACAACTCATATTTAGAAAAGTGTACCTAAAACTAATTAAATATCTAATTTGGCGAACAGATATCAACGACAAAAAATCTGTCTTCAATAATACAGTGGCACGAGTCAAAATTTTTAAACGTTTTGAAAATTATGAGGTAATAGCGAAAAGTTGGATCTATGCCAATTCTGTTCAAGAAAAATGAAGAAAAACTTTGGACATGTTTAAAGAAACTGACATGTTTTAAAGAAACAACATTTTTTTGAATCAGGGGACCACAAAACGGATACTTTCGTTATAATCTCAAAATGAATTTTTAGCAGAATTACATAACTTTCCCTTTACTACGTAAAAAACCTATTATTCGAGAAAGTAAATGAAAATAAAGAATAAGATATGGAACGACAAACTGAAGACTGATTCTAAGTAATGGATATTTTCTCTTTTTTCTCGGATAAATCGGCTTATAGTAAATAAATACTCACTATGCTGCAAATCATTGCTAAACTGCAAAAAACGAACCACTTTGCGCAATGAAACTTTCCTTTAAAGTCGAGATAGGGAGGTGTAATTTAAAAGTGATACCTTGCAATAAAATTAAATGTCAGTAAATTTGTAAGGTTCTTGTAACTGGAGAGATAGAATGTACTCTATAAGATAAAGCTTCCTTTTACCGTTAATTACATTTATTAGTTTACATAAACATTCTGTAGTTTCTAATGTTTCTGCAGAATATCGCATCGGTTCCTGGAAGTAAGTCACGCATACATGACAATACACTTACCACCCATTACTCATCACCGATCACAGCCTTCAAGATCACGTCATAATTAATCAAGTGAAAGCGTTCTCATGTAAAGCAACATCATGTTTCAAGTGCTAAGGAAATAGTATATTAACGAAACAAGGGCTGCGTCGTTGACAAACATGTAGAATTCAAAGGTTTCTCTCCTTCCCTGCCCCGCAACGCATTTTTACTTCTTCTTTTTTCATAAATGGTACATAGTTGTAAAATTGTTACATACTTAGAAAAGGTTCTTATGAAAAAAATAATCATTGTCTTCCCGTTCATCTCTAGTTTTGGACTATTATTCCACAAAAGACAGCTCCAAAATTGGTGGGAATGAGCGGCATAAACCTCTTAGTGTTATTTCTCAACAATTAATTATTCAGATGTTTAAAAAAAGTGCATGTCATCTTGAAAGATATGCAATTGAATGAATAATCAATAATCAATAGGGTTGAAGTAGGTATCGGAAAGTCGGATAATATACTAAACATTTCTGATAACATGGATGCACGTCAAAAAATAGATATTTGTGGAATGTGGATGTAGAAAAGTGGGATACATTCAACACATTCACTATAGCAAAAAATATAAAATTCTCAAAATATTGTTCCATGTCACGAAGTATTAAGTATCGAAGGCAAATAAGGAAGATTTATTAATTCCGAAACAATACAATCACTACACACTGTAAACCCAGAATGCAACATCTTTCCGAAAATGTAGTATAAATGTTTATTTATCAAGATCAGTATACTGTAGGGAAATGTGGCAAAGAAATCCTCACGTCCACCTCACTTTTAAAATCGCAATGAACCACATATTTATAACCATTGATTTTTTTGTGAAAGGATACATGTGTCGATTGCTAAACATTGCATTTATATACACTCACTTATCTTTGCATTTAAAAAATCTTCAAACTAAAAAAAATGATTATTTTGCTTCGCTAAAAACTGCCTGACATTCACATGTTTTCTCGAAGAGGAAATACGGAATTTTTTTCAATAGATTTATTACAATTCTCACAATGAGATATTTTACGGAACGGCAGATAAGCGTTCATTCCATTAATTTTATGATTTTATTAAAATTTAATGTTTTACTATAAAATAGGTCAATATTAGCAAGCAAAGTAACAACTGTAGCAATTTAATGAAAGCAACCATTACGAAAATTTGGTTGAGGGGAATGTCCAAACTTTCTTGTAAACGAAAATCGTTAAGAGTTCTAAATACAAAGATTTTTGCAATTTTCTAAAGGTTAGAGGTTTTAATGAAAATCAAAACTATATCGTTATTATAAATGTACTTCCTTCATCATTAACAAACCATTGTAACAAAAGAGATTTCAAACATTTTACCTTAATGGATTCAGTGAAATTATCAAATTTCGTTCTAAATAAAAACCCTTAGTGTTTTATATGTCAAGATTTTTCAAATGTCATAGATGTTAATGAAAATCAGAACTACAATATACGTACATAAATTCACTTTCTTCTATACAAGCAACAAATCAATTAAGAAAAATTGCAGCACGTTTTTCAGAAAATTTTGATTATATCTGATGTTCATAGTGTAAAGAACACTTCAAAATTAAACTATATTAATGATCATTAAATCGGCACAAGCAGACCAATACTCACTTCACTTATTTAACAAGCTTCAGCTCAAAAGTTTCTAATCTGACAGAGTTATGAGTGACGTATTCATCCATACATATACAAATCGATACTCTGGAAGAAAATTCCATGCATCGTTTCTCCTCATTCACCAATCTCAACCATCTTTCGAGAAGCACTAACCTAACTTTGATTTGATTTAATTTGATTTATTTGGTCAAGAAACAGTAAAAATTTATGTGAAGTATTGGGAGGAGATTATATTAATCTTGACGTGTGTGCGCAGCTGCAAGGAGCCTACAACACAGATTTTACGACCAATATTCGAGATAATATTGTTAAAGTGATTGCAAAACTTCCTCTTCCTATATTATGGTAAAGAGAGGAATATGAAAAAAGAATCGTTACGATTCCCTTGACGTAATACATGTTCACAAGATCACAACAAGATGTACATTAAATCTGAAAACAAAAACCCTCACTTTCTCATTACTCACTTGTAGCAATTTAGGTTATCTAAAGTCGAACTTTTCTTAACCGAAATCAGTTTATTAATAATATTTATTGGAACACGAATAAGTATTACTAGAGCTTTAAAAATCCAAGTTCCACCATTTACAACAATAATGTGTTTGTGACGTATGTAAAATTAGAACTAATTTGTGAGCTGCTATAAACCACTATCAATATCAGTACCTACGTGACCTTTTGCGACGCGAATGGTAAAAAATAAATAGTTCATAGCAAATTTGCAAAGTGAACTAATTTTATAAGCTATTCGCACTATATGTATTGTGCTTAAGGAATTAAGGCTTTCTTGTATTAGACAAAACGCAAACAATGTGACTCTGCGAATATACTCTCCTACACTTTGTGACTATGCGTTCAAGATTTGGCAATTTCAAACAATGTCAAAATAAAAAAAAATATTGATAATAAAAATGCATATGGTGTTGACCTGGGATTGAAAATCTTATGAAGCTAGATGGTCAAAATGTAAATATAACAGCTAATAGATAATTGTTGCGACGATAAAGCATTTCTTACATACACAGTATTGCAAACCAAAATGCTCAACAATAAGATTACTCTTAATCAGTGGATGAAAATGAAACAAATATTTAAAAAAATAATCTTCCCAAAGATTTTGATATCGTGCATCTGAACATTTTGCTTTCAAGTTTATCCTCATATGGAATTTCAAGTATTGCCCTAGACTGTACTCGAATATCCTTTTACCTTAAACAACAATTGCATATACAGTACTGTCAGGGAAGAATATTATTTATTCATCTTTCGAATTTTTTGCAAATGGAGCATGGGGCACCGTCGAGTTCAATCTTAGCCCTATCCTTTTTCTTCTATACGTGAACGATATGTCTTTGTCCATTCAAAATGGGGGTAAAGTTCCCTTTAGTGATGACACGAGTAATCTTTGTACAAAAGAACCGACAACAAAAAAATAGTATGATTTCATAATTTCAAATTGGTTTTGCAATAAAAAACCATTAGTTATGGAAAAACCGTTTCAATGGAGTTGTAAATTACAAAGCGGATTTCGCATGCGCTATTTAAAACTCACAATACGCAAATATCTGCTGTAAAGCTAACAAACGTTCTAGGTCTCTCAATTCAGTCAAACCACAAATGCAATATCCAAATAAATGAATTAAACACTAAAATGAAGTTCACGCATTGCGAATTCTGTCAAAGTCAGTCAGCTTTCATGAAGCACTTGCCTGTATTTTCAAATGTACATTCCCTGAGATATGGCATAATATAGTGAGAAGCTCATGCTACAGTTCGCAGTCTTTTAGATTACAGAAAAATATATGAATAATAAGTAAATGTCATCAACATGATTCCTACAAGCCTTTTTTCATTAAACATGAAGCATTACCATTGTCTCGACTATTTATTTACAAATATGTAGTTTTTGTCAAAGCAGATTTAGGGTCGGGAACACATTTTAATGCAATGATGGAATTAAACTATTCATATCGATACACGAAAGTGTTAAGTAAAATGTTGTTTGCTGCGTACATGTTTTCACACAATTATAGACTGTGATCATAAAAAAGATAAAGATAATCAATGAATTACTTAACATTTGTACTGTATAATTTCAAAAAATACTAAATATGCATATTTTAGGAAATGTACTTAACTTCCGGGTCAACGAACCCCATGTCGATCCTCAATATTACGTTTTCCAAATCTTGTGAACTTCGCTTTGTTGGTAATATTATTCATCACACAACTATTTGAAGTACAAATGGGGAAGTTATTCTGGGCCTCAAGAAAATGCGAGGATATTACAGTTCTCTCCTATACGTCACTTACGCCTTTCTTATTCCTTGACGAAAATAAGTTTAAAAATCGACAAATTTACCTTAATTTTTACATTCTTAAAATGATTGATACTTCTGAGCGGCATAGTTTAATAAAATACTTCGCACCAACTCCGCATGGAAAATAATGTTTTCTTCATTTCCATCTTAAATGAGCGGTCCTCTTCAGTAACTTATTTGCTGACAGATGTGATCTTCATGCCCTGCATTTATCACAAATGCTAAATAACACAATCATTATTGATTGATAGATAATTTTGTTTTCGGGATGTGACAAATGATGTCCTCATTGGTCGTATTAGCATAGAGTATATTACATCATAAGAGGTGGAGATGTTTCTTCCCCGATTGATCGTAAGATTCGGCTCGGACTTACACGTCGGCTGGCGAGGTTATTCCGCTTGAAATCTCCTTCCACGGACCACCAACGGGAATGTTAGAAACCCACGACTGGCCGGCTGACATGTATGGGAGTGCAGTGCATGTACATGTAAAGCATGTGTATATTCCGGCGGCGGGAACGTGAAAAATCCTCACGTCAGTGGGAGCGTTGGGTCTAATAGACCCGCTGTTCGTAAAGCATTATTACACAAATATATTATGAAGAAAAAGATGCAAATAATTCATAGATCCAATATAAAGCACAAAATATATCCCATTTTTTTAAAGTATCAGACTAGTGAACAAAAATAAAATTCAAAGTGAAGGAAGATCAAACAAAGAAAGTGTAGCATTAAGTTAACAACTGCAATATTAACAAAATATATCTGCATGTCTAATACAAACATAATGGAAGCATTTTTACGGTAAGGTTCTATATAAGGTTTTTTAATATGTTTTATGGAAGCGTTTTTTACAAATTGTTTTTCGATAATTTTGTTGTTTTTTCAAGTGTTTTGTGGCCCACAAAAAGTGTTAATAATTTATATTTCTTAACCTTAAAAATTATGTCGACTTTATAAAAATTTGACAGAATTATAAGTAGTATAAATATATTACTTGTAAACGGCTCAGATTCTATTTCCTGATTCTCAGGTTCAGCTTTTTCAATTTATTTTTCAGAATCTGAATTCTCAACGAGAAATTTTTAGTTCGAATGATGAATCAGCAATTTCATCATTTTCTAAAAGATTGTTTAAATATAGAAATATATAGACCAATATCTTTCGGGCTTAGTGCATTAAAAATAATGCATTAAGCCGGCCATGTTGTCAAAATGTCACGTGAACGGGAACGTTGGGTCGGACCCATCAACATCTTTGAGCAGGAATAGCACATCATATTTTTGTGATAATTGTCGTCATCTGTTCAGAAAGATTCAATTTGAAGGTAGACTGGTGGATAAGTTTAGAACCGATTTCGTTCACTTGATAGACCGCTTCAAAGATGTCACAGGGTCTGACAGACTAAACTTTCCTACTGCAGGGGTGAGGATAGAACAAGGAAGAGGTAGTACTTCGCGCCCAGAACTTGGCTCATTTGTTAGGTGACTGCTCTGGCATTCACCTGGTATCGATCGAAGAATACACGTAAAAACTACCAATCAGAGCAGTCGACCGCTAGATTTACCCTTCAGACAGTGGCTGAATTCGATCTAACTAGCGTCGACAAATCACAATCGCTGGAACTACAGTAATCCCTCATCATTCGCGAGAGTTAGCTTCCCAGAAATCATCGCAAATGTTAAATCCGCGAATATTGCGTATATCTTTTAATGAAGGAAGTTGGGCTAGGTTCATGGATATCGAAAACCTGCTTAAAAAAAAAAGAAAAAATCTGACAATCAATTACAGTAGAAATGAGTAAGCGCTACTACAGACAGAATTCACAATTAATTCCCCAAAATGAAGAAATAAAGTAATGTTTTAAACTTATTTCAAAATTGAAAGTGATATAGGATTTGGTAACTTTTTTGTTTCATCACCCTGCTCGTTGTTCCAAAGAAGTAAGAATTGCTGCTTGTATTCTCTCTGAAATTTCGAAGTTATTTCCATGTTCGAATCACATTTGAATTCAGTTCCACCAGAGCTTGTTGATTTTAGAACGTCATTAACAGTTTTGACATTGAAGTTGCGCCAGGTCGTAGTTTCGCTTCCGTTACTTCATCATTACTTTCGAAGAGGTTTTCTTCATTGATGATAGCGCGAAACACTTCTACAATGAGCTCATTATAATGAGAGGTGCATGGAATGTTTTTTTCTATTAATTTGACCAAAACTCTTACCTGTAATTTGAAAACTGAATTGAATTATTTTACAATTGTGTTATCCTATAAATGTGAATTGAAATTCAATCTTCCCAATTTTTGCAGAAATAAATACTTTGAACTTCGACGTCTGCCGAGTTCGTTTCCCAGATGACGCTGATAAAGGAAATGAAATGTTCTCGCTTAAAAAAATGTACTACGACCAAAAGACGCATTCGCGGATGTTAAAGTTGCGAATGTTGAAACTGGCAGTGATTGGCATGAAGTTGACCCAAGACAGTTGCTCTGGGTAATTTTACTCTGGTAGCTACAACTTGCTCCACACCCCACCTACTTGGGAATGAATTAAATGAAAGGAACTATGAGAGGACAAAATGAGTGGTTATTGAATCTTCACTGTCTGCTTTAATACTAATTTATTGAACAAATTTACAATAAGTGAAATTTACCTATGCGCGTGATTTTTTCGTATTTACCATTTATAACTATTACTAATTTATAATATTTTCATGCTTGGAATGATCTTTGAATGATTTACATGTGAAAGCAATTTGAACTTACATTGAACAGTTTGTTCACGTTTCCTTTGGACTTGGATTTGATCTGTTGACTTCATTTACACCTTTCGAGAAATAGTTTTTGTACCATACCTTCGTTAGAGACCTTGCAAATACCTCGATTACCCTTTTGAAGCTTGTAACTGCCTGGATGATACCGATGATTACGGATAATTACCACGTGTAACTTTGAAACACTGCACTCACTGAAACAAATTTACACTTTGGTTGCTGATGGGAATGTTACTGAATGTTTGATAATACGATTACTGAATTTTTGATAGTATTGGGTGTCGATGTGACACCTGGCACTTGTTGTAAGCGCACGCAAAATTTATAAATTGTTCATTTGTTAGAGAGACGTTTGTAGCATGGTGCTTGACCGGCCATGTTCGGCGCATACACTGGCTGCCTATTCCGTTTTTTAGCGGAGCGCGGTGAGGGGGAGAACATGAGTAGGAGGAAGGCTCGCGCCCCTCTCCCTTGTCCTTCGTTCGGGAGGCAAGGCAGTTCGCACCGGTGTTACGACTGGTCGTTTGTGACAGGTAGTATTTCTCTAATCGCGAATGTTCGGAACTCGCGAATAGCGAATTCGCGGATGTCCGTGAAGTTGGCACCACCACCAAAGCGAAAACAATTTAAACAATTACCATTCGTTTGTACCTCGTTTGTACCTCGTTTGTACCCGTTTGTTCCACAATAACATTCGTTTGTACCAAAGCCACATAAAAGATACAGCACTTACAATTGTGGTGGTGCCAACTTCACGCTCGCACCGCCACCATCGTAAAAAAAATTGGAAACATAGTAGATCGTTTGTACCACGTTTGTACCGGATTGCTCCACCACAATTTTGGTTCGTACCAGAAAATTGGTGAAGATATAGCCATTTTATTGTTCCGCGAGAGGCTTACGCCAACATTAACATCTAACGTATAACCTTGACAGTATGTAAACGTGAAACCACTCATAATTGCTTGTACCTGGGTTGTACCGGATTGTTCCACCGAAATATGCGTTTTTGTACCAGACCATTAGTCAAAATAGAGCGATTTTAAGAACGCGGAGAGGAGGCCCACACCAACAATACAACATAGGGCGTCACCGTCACCGTCAAAATTTGTTCAACCATTCTTAACCGATTGTACCTGGATAGTACAAGAATGTTCCACTGAAATATGCGTTTGTACCAGAACATTGGTTAACATAGAGCGATTTTAAGATCGCGGAGAGGAGATTCACACTAACAATACAACGAACGGCATCACCGTCACCGTAAAAATTTGTTGAACCATTCGTAATCGATTGTACCTGGATTTTACTGGATTGTTCCACCGAAATATGCGTTTGTACCAGAACATTGGTTAACATAGAGCGATTTTAAGATCGCGGAGAGGAGATTCACACTAACAATACAACGAACGGCATCACCGTCACCGTAAAAATTTGTTGAACCATTCGTAATCGATTGTACCTGGATTTTACTGGATTGTTCCACCGAAATATGCGTTTGTACCAGAGAAGATAGTTAACATACAGTAATTTTAAGGTCGCCGCGGAGGCGCACGCCAACACTAACATGTAGCGTAAAAATTTGACAGTAAATAAATGTGAAACCATTTTTAATTGATTGTACCTGGATTGTACCGAATTGTTCTATCAAATCCACAAAACATTTTGTGGAATTGATAGCCAACGTTAGATTAGAAGTAATTTTGTTTGAGGTATTCAGTTCATTATTACTTAACATTACTGCATGTTGGAATATGAAATTCAATTCTGAAGTACGAGTCTATTCGATACGGATTTCATTCACAAAACGTTGGTGGTACCTGCCCTAGACGAAAATAGCCAAGACACTCCTGGAGATTAACTCGCGGTCGGATGCTTTGGGAATACTCACAAGAATAATGTTACCGCCGGAACACAGCCCACAGCTCATGGGAGAGGGTGAGCTTGTCTCCTCATGTTTGGGTATTTTCCTGTAAGCTCTTAATATACTTTCTTACAGTTGACCAGCCCTTGCTACAAGCAAATAGTTATGAATAGGGGCGTATTTTCATGACCTAAAATATCGCCAAAAATTATCAATAATATGCGTCTAAAATGTTTTAAAAATGCCCTAAAAGCAAAGAAAATGGCGTATAAAATGTTATTAAGAAGAGTTCGGATGAACAACTTATGCTTTTTGATTCATTACTGATATAATCGAGACTACTTCTATTCGTTCAAGTGAACCCATCTTTCAATGATGTTTCGGTTTCGACTGTTCTTTTCCAGAAAACCTCTGTGTTTACTTATCCCGGCTAAAATTGATGTAATCAGCGAAAAATGCATTTGGCTCGTGCGACATCAGCCGCCACTAGAATTAAACCCGTACCACCAAAATACTATATTGATGTAGATGGCGTTGAATGAACCCCGTGTAGTTTATAAAAAACAGCAAAGCGCAAAATGCGACTCGCTAGCAACAATACCAAACTAGCAAAATCCAACATTATTGTCTTGAATATTGGCGGAATCTACAGAAGTATAATGACGGTGTAGTTCCGTATTATAGCGACGTAAGTGACATTTTTCAAAAGTAGTTAGTTGGCTGGCCAGCACTGTAACCCGTGGTTATTTTCAATCTACGATACAATAATTTTCTTCTATAAGGATGGCACTCAAACTGTCGACTAACGAGCAATAAGAAATGAAATTCGCGCGTGTTATAAATTTGTAAGATTCGAAGTATTTCATGGGTATTTTTTTAAGTAAATTTGTAAATATCCTTGAAACATTAAATTTGAAGAATTATAAGTGAATTAGAAGAAAACCAGAACTGTAAGTGGCAAAATATAAGTGGTTAGTTCGCAACGCTGACAAAACATCTAAATTGAACGAAGAGGACTGAACCGAAGAAAAAAAGAAAAGTTAAATAACCGAAGATAGTTCAAAGCGTAGGCAACGCCACATTCAGGTAGTATTGAGTATTTAAAATGTGAATATTGCTGCAAAAATATTTATCTATTGTATTAATCAATATGTTCTGAAATTAATGCTTACTTTGCAGTATAGTTTGAAAATATTAAGGAACACCATGTTAGTATTTGCTGATTTTATCATGTCATCAAATTGTTCATCTTTTATTCATCAACGTAATGTACACTGTTTACTAGAAACAGCATGTAAACTACAAGTTGTTATAATCTTTCGATATCAGACATTATTAATCAAAGAACAAATGTATATAACAGAAGCGCCAGTCACGTTATTAATAACTTAAGGAACATTACGTATTAATACACATGTCCTTCTCCACTTTCAAAGTGCGATAACGTAAGCCATATATCTATATAAGAGACCATATACCTATTGAAGAGACCATTGGAGGAGAATTTTAAGTAATTAAGCAATATTTGAAATATCTTGCGAGGCTCGAACGACGCAGCAATCAACAGATAGTCTCATCAAGATTCTGAAAATTGTGTGTGGAAAATACAGTACACGACGGGGGTGGAGAAACGCCCCCTTTTGTTCGCCGGCCCGCTCTCCTAAATGAGCAACGTTATTCTGTAAGGTTTTTCCTGCGCACGATACTTGAGTTCATTCGCCCAGCCGAAGGGAGGGGGGGGAGCTCGCTTTGTACGCGACAGGTAGCATTGAGGGATTGAAAGGGTTGGAGGATGCTGCAGGTAGAAACATCGATTCCCCGATCGATCGAAGCCATCAGTGTTTGAAACATAATGTTCATTTTGGAGGATACTTTAAATGAAGTCCCGGCAATATGTGACTCCATTTTAGAAGAGCTATGAATTGGATTTAAGTTTAATTTTTATAGGTTGATTGAAAGAATGAACCAAATTAGCGGCAGATTTTATGATGATATTTTTAAGTAACAGTCAAAATCCCTCAAAATGATATTATCTTGATATTTATATGTAAGTTCTGAAAGGGATTTCTCCAATGACGATGACATTTTCGTATTTGGAGACAAATACAGTATTGCACCAACATTACTTTGTCTGCAATGATGTAACGCGGACACTGTGATTGGAAATCTAATATTTCTATCGTATATTATTTTCTCGTGTACGTACATACTGTGATATACCAATATATTATATATTTAGACAGTAACATTTGCTGTAAATGGGTTGGGATGAAAGGGTACGCAAATGGGAATATACAACCTTAATGACGCAACGCCGGCGTAGCGATTGGCAAGGTCAATAAACTGCATTCACGCCTTGAATAGGTGGGCGCCACATCTTTAATATGCACATTACCAGCAATTTGTAAACATTATTATATATATGAGAGTACCTGCTTCAAATAACTTCAAATGAAATATTTTGAAAACTCAAAAATTATCTGTGAAAATGAGATTCAAATTTCGCATTTTTAGTAGCGCGAAAACGCCATTTTCTCTTAAACGGCACATAATTTTTAAAAGAAAATTGCCATTTATGACTATGTTTTTGTGTTCTTTAATATTCTAAAATTAATATTTCCGTTCTACTTATAGGAAACCAAAAATGAAGAAAATGACAAAAAAAATGTTATTTTGGCTGGTAGATGACAGCTGGCAACAAAGAGTATGTGGCAATTCCGAATAGCCAGCGAAGTTTCAAGGAAATACAAAACTAATACGGGAAAGTCTGTTCCATTCTGTAGCACCACTAGTTTATTATTAGGGTAGAAGAATTATGGTTAGCGCGAGACTTCCGTCGCCGCAATTACATTTACTATACCTTTATTAATTTTTTTTAATACAAACCAAAGATTTTGTAAAACTATCCGTTACAAATCATTACGCCTGCTTTCTCATATATTTACTGTGGGAATTGTGACATTGTTAGTGCAAAGCAATCGTTGCCTCATTAAAATTTGAATTGTTTTTGATTCATATGCAAAAAGCTTGAAAGCTTCCGTCTCCCCCAAGCACGAATTCCCAAAGCCTCCTTCACGTTTAGTCCGTCTCATTACGATTAGGCCTTGGACAGATATGTTTAATGTCATTGATATATAGCAAAGAATCCCTACGTTTGTTGACGCGTCGCCTTGACAACGTCAACTCTTTGGTTCTGAATGTCCAAATATATCTGTTTCTTCTCGTACGTTTCATGAAAAATATGTCGTGGGGTCTTTTGGTATATCACAGTATATTCAATTACTTTGTATCATTGAAAAACTTATTTTTCTAAGTTATACTTTGATGTGTTTCTGGTTTATGTGAATGGCAAAATAACATGAATTAAAAACCTGAATTCATATTAGTGTCTCTCGGGGCTAGTAGAGATAGGTTGTAAGGGACACGTTGTGACAGTGTCACTACCTGGTCCAATATTGGGTGAAAGTAATAATTTCAATTCCAGGAAGTGTAGTGAGGAATTACAAAGCTTAGCATATGATTTTGCCATGGAAAAAAACTCAAAAGCCAGAAAAATGGATAACAAAGAAGTCTGCAAGTGGTGTTTGGATGACGAAGTATATATAGCGACACACTAAAATTTCTCTTCGTATTCCTGAAGCTACTAATTTGAATAGAAATACAAGTTTCAATGAACATAATATTGACATTTTTTCAATCATTTGGCCCCTGATTTCGAAAAATATGGTTTCAAAGCAAATGAACTTTGGAGCGAAGTCGGGGTAGGAACAGTACAAAAGCAATAGGTCAAGCTGCTAATGACAGCGAAGGCAATATTGCTCTTTCTGTTGTAGAAGATGGGCTACCCACACCCGAGGTTATGCCTTTGGAAATCAGACATATTCCAAGAGAAGGTCCTTGAGGAATAAGCTTAAGAGAACAAAGACTTTGAAATTTGACATTTTAACTAGCAGTCCTTTTAAAGAAGGAATTTGATTATAGTAACAAGGAAGAATAGAGAAAATATCTATACTAAAGAAGAAGGAAGAACAAAAAGAAGCTTGTCATAAAGCAATGTTTTTAAGAAATATCTAGATGTATTATGACGAAAAAATGCAAAATACATCACAGATCTCCGAAGATGAAAAGTGTATATTCCTTATTTGTTTAAAACCATTTCAAACATGGAGAACTGGGTGCTGTGTATAACTTGTAAGAAATGGGCTCATGTAAACTGTACTAAAAATGCAGTACATTTATGTTTATAGTCACTGCCATTCGCTTGATGAAAACAATTAAGATTAAATAAAAGTTAACATACAAATGAATTAGTATTGTAGAGATGTTTGTTGGATTTGAATATATCAATGTTCTAGTTTCTTTTACATGTGTCACAACGTGCCCCAGTCCAGTCACAACTTGCCCCGCAGAATGGAAGGTTGTAACAAAATGCACTGCTACAGAAAATTGTTTATATATCATTAAAAACATGTATTTTTAATACAATTAAATGGAAATTTATAAAAAGAGTCATTTTATCTGTTCCATTTATTGTAAGCTTTAAATTATGGTCCACACACCTTCAAAAATTAAATAAATTAAAATTGCCACAACTAACCCCGGTCTCCCCTTAATAACGAATACGAGCTTCTTGCCTTGTAGCATTTACGTTTTGATATAAGCATTTACAAATCATAATGGAACGTCGGCGTTCATAACAAAGGTCTCACGACGTACTTCTGTGGACGCTTCTTAAAATCTACGAGTAGACAGCGCCAAGCAAGTGTCTCCTGTGAGAGTCAATTTATTTAGGTGTATCCTAAAAGCCTTCAAAATTTATTTTGTAACTCCATATCATACATATTCAATCCATTAAATTTAGTATTTAATTGTACAAATGAGTAAGCGCCCCATCGGGACGTCAAGGGTCACCGGTTGGTGGCTGGATAAAAGCACTAGCAAAAAAATATTGACCCCTACGGACCGCAAAAAAATACTCTGCGACCAGGGTCTGCATTGCACCTCATAATGTTTGTTAGGTTTAAATCAGTTTGTTTTATTGCAACTGCTTCCCTCTTAAACAGATCAAATGGATGAATCATACGTAACATTTCAACATATTAACAGTTCTGCATTTTGCAATCGAATAGAAATGTAAATAAGCAAATGTAAAATGAATGAATAGTATCCATGAAAAGCGTATATGCGTACGTGAGTATCAACATTGTGGAGAATAAAATTATGTTGTCAAAGCAATATACAATTCCCTATAATTAATTTCAGCCGCGGGCAACTAATTCTCTCACAAGAGAAAATGATTTTTCTACTGAAAACATTGTACACGTTTTAACACACAATTTATAGTTTCCTTAAGTCTGGAAACTAGACCTTTGATCTTTTCACACTAGACCATTACAAAAGACTCCACAAATTAGGCTTTAGTTATAGAAGCAACTTCATCTCCCTGAAGCTCGAAGTTTCAATTAAGGAAGACTTGGGGAAGCTAGCCGAAGTGTGATAAAGGGTTGTTAACCCCGATTCCTTGTTAAACCAATGAATTACACATTCAATATCCTTACCGACAAAGTACGATGTTTAATTATTTTAAGATTAGAAGGCTATTCCCAAACGTTTGCTACTAATGTTCTCTAGAAATAAATAAACACAACTTCACAATTTTACTTCCATGTAACTAAATATATAAAGTATGAAAATAAGTATTGGTGCACAACAAGTGGTGCTACAGAATAACAAATTGGCGTTTCTAAAACGCCAAGCTTTTTTTAGACTAATTTCAAGATTAAGCCCTATGTTCACCACACTCTACATTTGAGTAAACTTTTCAACGTGCTGGCAAAGTTTGGGAAAGCAGGGGTCGCAGACAAGTTTTTTTAACAGTTACTACTATAATAACTGTATTTTGAAAATAAAAATTGAAAAAGAGAGCATTTCCTTTCAACAAACAAATGTTAAGGGAGTACGACTGAGAGAAAAGTGTTCCCTCAGCAGACATTTGTTAACAAGTTTTTTCTCCTCACACTGGCATTTTATTAATAGTAGTTTTAATACGTTTTTAGCACTACGAGGCTATTTTTTCTTGCAATTAAAATTACACAATTGTGTAATTCTTAAAATTACACAATTGTGTAAAGAAAATATTTTAAAAAAATAATTGAGATAGAAAACGATTAATGAGTTTACAGACCAATGAACGAAACTTCGTTGATGATTTTAGAGAACCTTTTAGTTACCCCACTGACTGTTTTTATAAACTCTTCACGATTACAATGTGTATAAACATTAACACAGTTGTGAAATTCATGTTCGATAAGGTCATACGACAGGAAATATCGTCGTATAATAAGGAATGCGAATTTCAAAGCAGCCAAGTATGCGTGCATAATATTAAGTTATTCACTGGTCCCAAGAGACAATTTTCCGTTTTCCAAACAACAGCTTCATCCGTGAAAACAACTTCAACTGGAAAACTGAAAAATTAGAGAGCTTATACTCATAAATCAACCGCGGGCGCTTAATATTGACTTCACATGTGTGCTTTTCGCTATCGTCATACCACAGATAACGTACAACTGCTATGGAAAATAAATATTCCTTTTATGACAAACTGCAGTATCAATATGACGTATGAATAAACCTACCAAGAAATGTTTCGTCATTTTTAACATTGTGTTCATACTATTCAATCGATTTATATTTATTTGTAAAATAGTCCAACCGATTTCCACTAGTGGTTTGAAACCCGTCGATAGATTTGAAACCACTTATGATAAGATTCTGTTAGTAGGAATCCTAACTCCAACAATACTTTAATCATTGAATTTTTGATTCATTGGCCTAGATGGCTAAGAATTGATGACTTTACGATACATTAAATACGAACAAAAAGTACGTAAAATATGTGTGAGTCTATTAGTAATATATGCAATTACTATTCAGTTAGTGAATACTTTTTACTTTCTCGCAACCTCTTAACACAGTAGAGAGAAAGTTATATAATAATGTTATGGAAGTTATATAAACAATTCACAACTAACTGTGGTTTTCGTCGTCTCTTCTGCAGAGGAAATGCTGAGCACAACTACTTTGGTTTACGAGTCTTAGTAAGTGGATAAAGAAAAAGCTTTTGATTCCATTTACAAAGAAAAGCCATTCAAGAGAAAAGCTATAGGATATAACGTATTCCAAAGGCTGTCCTAGTCATCTTATTAAAACCACACGGAATCTTTACAAAAACAATAATACAAATAAATGACACGTACAGCAATACATCTTTTGTCAATCAAGGCGTCAAACAAGGAAGTCCATTATCACCGGTATTGTTTAATACAATATATACATAGATTCAGCTACAGAAGAATGGTGAACATCATCACCTAGAATAAATATAGGTAATATGCCCTTCAAGACTATGCTATTTGCAGATAATTAACTACTTGTTGCAGAATTTGAAAATGAATTACAAATAGCGGCTTACAAATTACCAAAAGATATCACCTGATGCAATATCACCTGAAGATATCAGTTATGAACTGTAAAACCATGGCGTTTGTAGGTACAGAACATTCTAGGTGCAAAACATTTCTAAATAATAAAAGTTTAGAACAAGTTTGCAGCTTTTATTACATATGCTGCAGTGTGTCATATCTAATAGAAAGCGACCTAGAGTCAAATTTGGTAGATTCCAGAGAATGTGTGGAACAATAAAAAAAACATTAAAAAATAAAGCTCCAAGAGGCAGTTACAATTTTTATAAAACTCGTGCAGACCCAATAATAGCACATGGATGCGAAAATTATCATCAAATAGAAATCATTAAATAGATCATCAAAAAGAAAAACTCAGGTAGTGACTTGCGAAATGAAGTTCCTACGAAGAGTTGCTAACTATACTATATTAAATCATAATAAACACGTGGATAAACCACAAGAACTAAATATTTTTAATCTCCTAGAAAGAGTCGAAAAAACAAAAAAATCTGGTGCGTCCGTATTGCGAGAATTAACGACGTCAGACTCACTATATAAATAATAAATTATGTACCTGCTGGCAGAAGGAGAGTTCAAAGATCAGAGCCTCGAGTCGAGACAGTTCGATAGGGGAACATCCATTTTGGAAAAAAATCCTAAGCATGGTTTAGGCGCTAGTGGTGGTCACAAACAGGCAGACGGACGGACGGATGCACGGTCGTTTTCAAAAAAAAAAACAACACTTTTTCGGTATCATGGGATCCCAAAATGTGTATTTCCATGGAAATCTCGAAATCGATTTTCACGCAGCATTACATAAATCTCTCTATTGTACGTATATTACTCCGTGCTTGCGTAGAAATACGATATTTTAAAATGGCGAAAAGCCAGGAAATCGCAAACTGCCATCTGCAAAAACAAAGATGCAAAGGCGTCAAGAGCGCCAGGAGTCGATATGACGACTCTGAACGTTCTAGTGTTTCGGGCTCCAGTTCCCCGGAGTTCGCTCGATTGTGACTAAAGAGTTAACGGGCGCGTCTCGAGTCTCCTTTCTGAGGACTGCGGCTCGGGAGCGGCAGCGGCGTCCGAGGCGAGATGTCCCAGCGCTGTCCAATTAGCGCTGACTTTAGCGAAACGCCTTCTCTGTGCGTCGCGAGCGGCGAGGAGACGACTACCCCCTGGCAGTTCCAACGAAGGCTCTATGACCCCTTTGGCGTCGATCTGATTGAATGTTTACTACTGCTCGAGCTCTTCTCCTGTATTTGCTTTGTGGATATCTCGAAATGTTCCTCCGTGCGTTCGTTTGTATGGTTCGGATCTGCTTTCCTCACAGTTATCGAAAGTAAATTCTCTTATATCAGCGGACTCTTCAGAAACTTTGTGTGAGGTTAAAAATACTCTTTGCACCTACCTAACGTAAATATTTGTACGTTAAACTTGAAATCCTTTATCAGAGTCAGTAGGTCGTGCAACTTTCTTCTGAGATTGTACAGTAATATACATACTATTAAAATTACCTTCAAATATAATCGAGTCTGAGTGATATTAAAGGGGTATTATTGCATAACCATGATTATGATGACATCTTAATATACATTATCCATATCTTAATTCTGAATACCTGAATCTTTTGAATAACTACATGTGAGGAGATCCCAACGTGATAGTGAAAAAAAACGATTTTGGACTAAATTTGACCATAGATACCACCAGATATGTAACATGCGAGAGAACATGTGGTGAACGTAAGAGAAAACATGTGGTGAGCATTCGGAGAACACGGGATGAATACGCGAGGGGAATATATCGGTTAGTTGATTGATTGATAGTGATTCCGGGCGCGTAAAGCACTGAGCACATTATTCCCGTAAGTGTAGTGCAAATAGGGGGATGGTGGTGACGCGGAACGATAGAGGGCGAGATCTGGCGCCGACTTACCGTCAACTCCGGGGTTTTTCCCAAATAGATGTCACTCACCAGCGGGAGACCACCCCAACCGGGACAAGCTGTAAGTCCCCGACCGGTCTCCCGGCATGTGTAGTAGTGGAGTGCATGCTCGTGTAAGTAAGTGATGAGCATAGGACAAGGATGAGGCAGGAAAGATCGCGGGCAGTCTGTGGCCCATCTTATTAGGGTACTGCTCCGGCATTCGCTTGGTGTTGATCGGAGAAACCTCGAAAAACTACCAATCAGAGCAGCCAGCCGCTAGAATTCTCCTCCAGACAGCGACTGAATCCGATCTAGCTGACAAGCTAGTATCGAAAATCCTACCACCGTCGGGACTCCAGTTTAGGACCTTCCGGTCAGAGGCACTGCAATGGCATCAGTTGATGCACTGTGGGAATATATCGGGGAGCTTTCGGAGAATCAAGAGGGTATCTGGGAGAACGATGTATTTTGCTCTTGTGGTGACCTCTTCACCGACGCAGGGTGGTCAGGAAGCAGAAATCTACGTAAAATTATATTATGTTAATAGACCTGTCATTAACGGCCCATAATGCATCAATTTACATTTCAGGTTTTGCCTTTCAGTTATAACTAACTTCACGTGATGAATGTTCGTAAAGGCAACCCTGTAGTTTTGTAGCGTACATACAAAGGCCAGACCACGAGACCGCAATTGGTAATCATTTGCAATTCAAATTTGCAACAAAACATCAACACCTTGCTGTACTACAGATCAATTTTGCCCTATCTCCATTCATAATCCTGCGTTGTTTGCGGAGCGCACGTGAGCTATTGGTGACTCCACAGATCCAATGTTCTTTAATTAAAAACATTTTGTTGAAATACATATAAACTGACTAATAAACGATCGTGCACGGCGCAGATTACTTGTTGATTTAAAATTCTCAATTAATGTGAATCGGATTTAAAATAAAATTAGTTGGCGGATTTGCAAATACAATATATTGGAATATTGAGATAACAAGTGGTGCAACACAAAGGTGCAACACAATATTCTCGCACTAGTTAGTTTTCTAATCTCTTTATTTTAGGGTAGCTTTTTGGTATTGCCCCACCCTGTTACCAGCCTTTATCGATGCTTACAAGACACTTTTTTACGTTTTCACTTAGTTTTTCAGACCCATATTAGAAGAATTGAAATATGACTCTGAGGATAAATTACATGAGAAAAACATGATTCTGTGTGTAAATTTTCATTCAAAACTTTGAAGCCCTTGGAAAAAACTGTTACTGTTTCTGAAACTGCACAACTTTGAGCTCATATTTACAAAAATTGATTTATCGAGAAAAATTATACAAAATAACTCAAACCACTTGTGTTTAAAACGCAATGATGTAAAAATCCACGTAGTAGAAATATTAACGACATGAGAGGTATTAAAAACATTACATTTGTGTAGTTTTTGAAAAATCAAAAGAATGCATGACTTTTTTGTCACGTCATTCAGTCCATTAGGATTATTCCCATACAAAAGTTAAAGACAAATTTTGAACCTATTAAAGAGAAAATCTCGTTTTTAAAATTGCCTTTATTTAACGCAAAACTACGCAGAAACTGCTCATATATTGAAAAGTTTGTATTCATGATTGTGCGTGAACTAAAAACGACCTCACGTGCTCTGAATTATGAAGGGCCCTATTAAATATCTAATTTATTAAAACAATTTTCATTTCAAGAAAAATATCCATCTTCAATATTACACTTGTCGGAAAATGGCAAATAAATTAATCTGTTGCAATTTTTGAACATTCAGAGAATTCAACAACACTGGAAACTGCACCATTTGTATATACTTCTCTCCATTTCTGTGAAAAATATAATCCAAAACTTTGCAGCCAGCAGTTTTTTTTTAGAAATTTTAAAATGTTCTTGAGGGTTCATCTAAAGCTCTACAAAATTATAATAGCTGTTTCAGATGTAATGCTCATGGTATCAGTCAGGTAAACCGATGAATATCAAGTTTGGTGAAAATCCTGTTTACTGTTTATCCGGTAGCCTTGTTCATAATCAGAATGACGGGCGTTCGGACAGACTTACCCACTGGACCTTCGGGCGGACAGCAGTATGTTTGCCGTCAATAGATGTTTTCGTTATCAAAGACTCGCATCACATTGATTCTGAGTACGCAACGTGTTGGAGGTAATTTCCTATATGTGGGAGCAAGATTCATCTACTTTTTCGTTACTTTGGACCGGTAATAAGAAATGTCCGTGAAAAATTTGCCGCTTTGTGGAGCACGTTTACAATAGTTTCTCTTCTTATAAAGTAAGCACGAGAACGTAGAAATCATCTCGAATTAATTTTTACTTTGCACATGCTAGTTGAAAGTAGAGTAACTTAGATGGACGTAATGGGCGAAATGATTCTATTTCAGAAGTTTAACTAACAGCATGAAATTGTAGGACTTCAATTAAAATATTTTGTGGAGTTTAATTGATGTATCTTTTATTTATGACATAGTACTTTAATATATTTTCCTTGACCCCAGGGTAGAATATTCATGTCGACAACATCTTTACAAGATTTCCTGCAAGCAGTTATACGACAAGTGTACTTTCTGACCTTTTAATTGAAGTGTGAATCGAGGGAAAATTTTTATTGTATAGTTACTGGCACTTGTCACATAATTTGAATGTGGTAAGAAGAAATGAAACGGAGAACATTTTATGTGTTAAATAATTGCAAAAGAATTTTAGAACTGATTTAACCTTCAATTTGTCATTACTATAAAAATGTATTGATATAATGGTGTTGTAAAACTTCTGAAATTTAGGTAGTCAACACCACCTGAATTTGTTTCACCATCTCTGACTACATTATTCCACAAGCCGTCTTATTCCAATACTTGGGAAAAATTCAAGTTACTTGGAGTGGTAAAATGTAAATTTTTTACTGAATTTTTATTTCCATATTTTATCGCAGGCTATTCCTAGAACATAAGGAAAGGAAATGTGTAGTAATAAATGCCTTCAAATTGTCTTTGATGTCCAGGGAAATGTTTTAGAGCAGTGCCAGTGTACGAACATGTTCATCTCGAACGTTTAAAACAGCTGCAACCGCGCAAACAGAAAGTTCGTATCATTCAGCTACTTCATTCGCGAACGTTTCAACTGCGCCCGTTTTTTTCCTTGCACTGAAAAGAAATAAAACAATAGCTTTAGTAACAGATGATGAGCGTTTGAAAGAAAAATTGCAGCAGGAGAAAAGAAGTTGATCTCAGGAATAATACCAAACAGAAAAATTGAAGAAAATGCAAACGAGTGGTTAGTTCGTACGAAAAGTCATTATTTTGATTCTGAATCTCAAGTAATTTGGATTGTAATATATATGCCCATATAATAATAGTTACTACTGTTTTCTATTTTCTACCAAAATTTGATTTCAAATATTCCCCAGCAGAAATTTATTATTTGCTCAGCTTGCGATATTCTCTAAAACATACATTATACATTGTCATAACACAAATAATTGCGCGTAAATGTCGCACAAAAAGTTATTTCATAAACCAATATTTTGGTAAATTACTAGATTTTTAATAATCAAATACTCTCGCTTCTAAGTAGCAGCGATTCTAATCTTCAGTTTTTCTAATCTTAAATGGTTACAACTTTCTTTAACTGTCCATAAAATGTCTCCTGCTTTTGTTGCAGAAGTATTTGTTCCGCGATAGAGATCGGTGTGAATCTTATATATTATTTCTCAAAGGGCTGTTTGGTCTTTTCAATAAATTGGGCGACATACGAAACCGATCTGTATAAAGAAGCAATGGATTGAAAAATCGTGTTTCTTTTCACCTTCACATGGGACATTCGTATTGAAAAAGGGCGTTAAAAATACCTAAATATTAAAAAAAGTAGTAATTCGGGATCTGTAATATCCGATTGCCGCGCGATCTTTCGGAAGAAAATTACACTCGGACGGTGGCGGGAAATAAGCAAAATAAGCAATATGCAATCTCAAGCATTTTTGTTTGTTTCAATTTAGTGTAGGTTGTGTAAGCACGTGAACGTGATTTTGTACATTGAATAGAAATCTTGAAATATGAGAGGTTAGTTATCTTAGTGAGGTTAGGTCGTTTATAATGCTGGAATACAAAAAAAGAATTTATTTAAGCAGAAAACAGTTTGGTTATTTGACTAACCGTGCGATTTAATCGCACGGGTTCTCACTAGTATATATATACTCCGGTTATAACAGGAAGTCCTTTCAAGGACACATAAATGTGTAATTAAAGAGCTTTAAATTTAGTTGGTGTAGGAATATGTATCTGTTAGTGGAAGTCCTTATTAAGAGCCTTTGACATTGGGGGACAGGTGAAATGCACCGGTTGCATCAACCTAGCTACACCCCTGACCCTGATGATGAATGACAGATAAGAAAGAAGAGCAGCAAATTTGTAATTTATTACGTTTTGTCGCTTTACATCAGAAAAAAATAATTATGAAGTTCATTTAATAGCTTTTACAATGTGATATTACTTATACCTATCAATCTACTGTTCATATTCAGCTCCAGACTCCCAATTGACTCCTTGACAATCATTGTCTCCATTCAAAATTTCCTCGGCACCCAAGAGATTGATACCGACCCTCTCGTAGACCTCCTGCCATGGAGAATACTCTCAAGTACTCTAGAAAAGGCCTGCACAGCATCTTGCACCCTGGCTGACCTCGAGAGCCGCGCGCGAGCAACTTGAGTGCAAACCCAGGCCGCTTGGATGGGTGGGGATAATACTTATTCTAGAAGAGGAGGGCGGGCGCAAATGAGAATGCGTAAATCGTACCGCAGGGCGTAAATTGAAAGATCAATTGCGAAAGTGACGCACTATTACATACAGTCCACATATCATTACCTTTTATTTGGGAAATGTTTGTTGCCGATGTATGACAATAAGGAGTAACAACCTAAAAGGAATTAGACATTCATATTTGATTTGGATATCGGTATTATAATTGCTTGTAGGATTGATAATTTACTTTGTTATGATGTAATCGCTGTGCTACTAAATACAGAATTGTAATATTGAATGTTTTTGTTTGATAATAACAATAACAAATTATTTTTCAATAATTCTATTTAATTGATTAAGACGGTTCTGTCATCGCTAAAAAATATGATTCTTAAAAAATCATGATTAGTCTCTGCTCTAATTTCGGACAAGAGTACATTATATATTCCTAATTTCAAATCATCGAACACTATTTATTCATAATCGTACATGACATCGTATAAAAAAGATTCAGCCCTTTACGTTATTTTTAACAAGACTCACAATTATGTTATGAATATGATTGACAATAAAATATCGCAAAAAGGGTTTTCTCATTGGTATCTCTTATTCAGCTTCATAATCAGTGAAAATGGTCACAAATATATGTGCTGTCATAAATTATCCTTCTTGGAATTGGCTGTATTTATTTTTTATATCAATCTCGATGTGAGAGACTGCTCTCAATTTCCTCTGTTGTGCTATCATTTGGAGACTACAGCATTTATTGGGAAAAATCAATTATTAATTTGTACATTTTTGTTAGTTAAAATTACATAATACATTTTTAAAAGAGGCCACTGATTTAAAATATTGTATATGAATTAAAATGAGCATGAAGTAAAAAATAAAAATATGTCGATATATTGCGTTGTACAGAAGCACATGAACAGTAAAATACGGTCCTTGAAGCTCGAAATATTGCCCATTTAAATAAGTGGGCAAATCATTTCACAGCAAGGATTATTGCATTAGATACCCAGGCATTCAATCGGCGCGCCGCGTCGACCCCACTCCGGTTTCTCCTCTCCCCCCAAAGCTGGATTTCCCCCACTACTTGCACTTTCGTAGCTGTCGCGGGCAGAAGGCTGGCTCCTATACTGCGATTTTCGTAACTTTGTCGCAGACAGAAATCAGCTTTTCACAGTGCCATCCAATCCGGAGCTTGAACGTCACCATAGTGACGTCACTGTCGCGAAATATAAGCTCCTGATTGGATGGCAGCGAAAGAGTTGATTCCTGTCAGGGACAAAGTTACGAAAATCGCAGTATAAGTTCAGAATGCCCGCGGGAGCAGGCATTGTGCAGGTCTGCTCCAGAAGGTCGGTCGGTCTGTCTGTACTGGCACAACAGATCCTAAAGGGGGCCAAGGCCTACCAGTGGCGTCCCGGCCTTATGGGTTAAGGGGTTCGTGTCTTAAGAAGGTAGGAAATCTTAAATTTTGAAAGTAAAAAAAATGTGTGTTACTCAAACCACTCTATTTCCTAGAAAAAACATGCCGTATGTTATTTGAAAGAACGAATTTTTTACCGCAACTATACACGTACTCTTATTTTCAAGAGTATTTACAACCTAACTATATGATTCCTTCTATAAATTCTGCAATTTTGAAATAATGTCATGTACATTTTTTTCGGAAATATGAGTATTTTTAAGTAATTGTCTGTGAATTTTCGTCAATTGAAAAAAAATATTAAAACGGCTACAAGTTTTTCTTTAAATTTTCTCGCCGTATGTATGAACGACAAAATGAGATGTGCTACTCCCATTTCAGTCGAACTGTGTTTGCCCAAAACTACAAATACAAAAATTGGGATTAGTTAAGATAATAATAGATTTATTAGTTGAATGTCCTTTCACAAGTGATCTAAAAAAACAACTAAATTTGATACTGACACCCATTCTTTATTAAATTCTACTTTGCAGTGTCACAAAATTATTGAATTTCTGTGTTACAAAATTAGAAAAATACGAGGGGCGTTCCGAAAGTAATGCCTCCCATTTTTTACGTAGGCGTATGATCTCAAAAACAAATGTGAGTGCTGCCATAGTGAAATATGAACTCTCTCATTAAAGTTCGTTTAATTTCGTTGCTATTTGTCAGATAGAAGCATAGTTACAGAACGCTGAGTTTAGCCGAAACGCGCGTCAAAAGCAAAAATATGTGACTGAATTTCTTACTTCCGAGGAAAGTGCACGCATCGACATCATCAATCTCCTGCTGAACATTTACGGGAAGGATACAGTGGATGTTACGACAGTGTGGCGACGATGGGTGGTGCGTTCCAGCGGTAGTGACGGTGACGTGAATGACAAACCACGTTGCTGTCATCCACGCACAGCTGCCACACCACGGAATGATGGAGCGTCTCGTTCAGTTCTTCCGCGTGAATAGGTTCATGGGGGTATATGTGTTGGGTAACTGCGTATGGCGCTGGACATTGTCTGCAATGCGTTAGAGGTAACGTTGAGTAAATTGAGTTACCGAAAATTGTGCCCAAGGTGTGTCTCGCGATCACTCACCAAGGAACACCAACACCACCGAAAGGAACGTTTTGAGAAGGTTTCGACCCAATACGAAGCTGAAGGTGGCGGTTTTCTAGATCGAATAATCACTGATTACGAGACATGATGTCACCATTATGAGCCAGAAATGAAACGACAACCCATCGAATGACACCATAAAAATTCTCCGTACAGGTCAACTCGGCTGGTAGAGACTTTTACCAGCGTGGCATGCAGGCTCTTGTTCATCGGTTAATAAAATGTGTAGAAAAAAAGGAGGACTATATTGAAAAATAGTTTCGTGTTCAAAAAACTCTGTTCTAACACATTGTATTAAGCTTGTTTTTTTTATTTACTGTAGTTATCATACAAATAAATAGGAGGCATTACTTTCGGAACGACCTACGTATATACAGTATTTCCTTCCTTGTTACACAAAATTTCAACGTTTGTAATATTAACTGTATTTATTATTGAATTTTTAAAATTTTAAAAGAAAATTATGTTAAATGTAATAAAAAATGTAAATTACATTACAATGTAAAATTGTAAAAGAGATTTGATCGCTTATGACCAAGCAGTTGCAGAGCGATGTACAATAAATTAATAAATAAAAAAGATAGAGATTTTTTGTTTGAAATGAAGTATCTTATAAAATATCAGGCATTTGAAAAAGATCATGTACATTTGTTTGAAAATAATGAGAAATTACAACAAATTCTAAACAACAGCTCCAATTCTTTCTTGGAAATTATTTCCAAGAATAGAACAAAGGACCCCTAAAAGAATGGGGCAGGTTGTTTCGGTGAACTCTCTGAGTTTACAAAAACTAAAAAAGTTACAAATAATGCGTGAGAGTATGTGGTATTATAGTATCTCTAGTTTTATGATCGTTTGTATTTTTGGTACTTTTTTTCCTGAAAGTATTTCTTCACAATACTTTCTCGTATTTTCTATTGAAAAGGAATAGCGTTTCTTCGCCATTATTACTTGTGCATTACTTCTTTTCAGAGAAGAGAGTGATAACGTGACCCGCATAAAAGGGATTCGAATAATGAACTGGGGAGAGAGGTGGATTCAAATGAGATGAAAGCTGAGCTGTGTAAAGCAGGTTTATCATTCACAGAGACGAGGGACCTCAATTAACAAGTCCTAGATGCCTGAGGGAAATCTGGGAAGAAGGTTGGGACTTTTCTATTGACAGTCGAGATGCGGCCTGAGTTAATCCAAATATTCAAATGTACTGATTGGTAGGTAATTAGCACTGGATTGAAGGTGTCAGTAGATTTCACTTTACCGGATTATTAAGCATTTCTTATCCACTTCACTACAGACTTTCCTTGAAAACCAACCACCTTTTGGAGTCATCGTCACTACAGAGAAAGAGTTGGTTTTAGCAACAACAAGAAAAAGGAATTCCTCCAATTGCAGAATGAATGCCGAAGTATGAAAGACCGCTATAGTTATCCCAGTCCCTAAACCTGGAAAAGACCAAACAAAAAGTTCATGTAAACAATAACCCAGTCATTAGGGTTATTATTTGCATATTAACAATCATATTTATTCACTTGTGTCTCAAAATGAATACACTTTTTGTAAGATTGTTGAGAATACAGGTAATTAAAGCATACTCGTAGTTATCGGAAATGAAATATTAGGATTAAAATAAGTACATATTTTATGGTATAACAATCGTAGCATAAAATATAAAGTTTGATTTTAGAATGTTATTTTTTTGAAATTTTCTAAAATGAAAAAAGATGGACGAAAATGTTACCAGCAGGGACAATTTTCCGTCCTTTGCTGCATACATAAAAATACAGAAAATTAGAGCAGTTTTTGAGAAAATGATTGTTTAAGAAATTGCGTATTTTCACTTAAAATTGAGCGAAAACTACTAATATTTTTACAAAATTGTACATTACCTTATTTTGAGATATTTCTTTGAACAACAGATTTCATTCAAGAATAAATCTCTATCTTTAATGTTGTTGTAGAAAGACAGTGAAAAATTTCGAACTTTCACAAGTTTTAAACGGAAATGAGGCCAGCACCATTTTTAGACAGTTCCCTACGCTTTTCGAAGAAAACAACAACAAAATTTTGAGTAATTTTTGAAATAATATTGAAAATCTTCTTGATGCTTCCTATGAAATACTCCCAAAAATTAAAATATCCGTTTCAAATTCGCAAGATCTTGAGTTCGTTCGGATCGAAATGAAATAAAAATGAAAATGAAATAATCAAATCAAATCAAAAATGAAATAAATAAATAAATAGAAATTACAATTACATGCAGCAGAAAAATATCCGTGTAGGTGCATGCAAAAGATTCGAATAATGCATCATAATGTGCAATCTCTTTCAAAAAAAATTGAATTTATCGAGGCAGCGTTACAATGTGATCTAAGACAAATAGATGTTTTTTGCTTTACAGAACATTGGTTGTCTCAAAATGATATAAACACACTCCAAATTCTTAGCTTTTACTTTGCAGGATCATATTGTAGAGCGAGGGAATCAAATAAGGGCTCTGCTTACGGAGGTTCGTGTATTTACATAAGTTATATTGATTCTACCTTCTTGTCAGAATTCAATTTATATGCAGTTGAAAAAAATTTTTGAAACAAAAGTAGGACATCTTACTACGGTCAAAATTATCTTACTTTGCATTTACAGACCTCCAACAAAGCGAGCTTCAGATTATTTCACTTTCTTGGAAAATCTAGAGATAATTCTGAACAAAATTCGTAAACTCTCTTTTAAATCGTAAACTCTCTTTTAATATGTGGAGACTTCAATATTGATTTTCTGAGCGAATCCCACGAAAAAGAGCAGTTTCTCAATTTACTTCATTCTTTTAATTTAGATATTACAGATATACACTCTCTGTTATAGTGAATGTACCTACACGGAATACACTTAAATCACAAAGAGCATTAGATCAAACTATAATTAACAAAACAACAACTACATATGAAATAATAACGAATAATCTAGGTTACAGTGACCACGATGCACAAATTCTTATAATTACTAAGAACATAACACTGACACAATAAATAATTCACGCATGTACCGAGCATTCACTAAAGCTAATATAAAATTATTTATGGACTACTTGATGAAGGAATCATGGGACGCAGTTTATAACGTTGTTGACACAAATGAAAAATATAATTTATTTTTCTCCAAGCTTTCAAATCATTTTAACGCATGCTTTCCACTTAAAAAGAGAAAATTAAAATTTTCAAGCAAAAGTAACACACAAGAATCACACAAGGAATTAGAACATCGTGTAAAAACAAACGTACGCTTTACTTTATGTCTAAACATTATAACGTATCACCCGGTTTCCATATATACTTCCGAGAATACAAACGAATTTAAGAAAATTAATAGTTCAGGCAAAAATAATAAAAAATAGTCAGGACGTTTTGAGTGCCAGTAACAAAACTAAAGCAATGTGGGATATCGTAAAAAATACAACCACATCATCTCGATACCTTGTGGAGAATGTTATTTTAAAGTATAATGAAAGAGAAACGAGTAATCTGGAAAAAGTTGCCAATCTCTTCAACAAACACTTTTCTATAATTGCGTCTGATCTCACGAAGGGACTAAAACCACAAAATTCAACATCTAACACTTCCCAAAAAATTTCCAATACGATGTTTATTTCCGATACTTCTACCAAAGAAATCCTCAGAATAGTAAACTAAAAAATAAATATTCATCTGGTTTAGATGAATTTACGGATTGTTTATTAAACATTTGTGCACCTGCCTTTATACATCCGATAACTCACATTTGCAATGCTTCTTTATGTACAGGAATACTTCCAGATATTTTCAAAACAGCAAAAATTAAGCCACTTTTTAAAAAAGGGAACAAAAATGATATTAAAAATTACCGGGCAATTTCTCTTTTGTCAGTTTTCTCAAAAATATTAGGAAGGCTTTTCCACTTACGAATGGAAACTTTTCTCAGGAAAAACAAAGCGTTTTCAGACTCACAACACGGTTTTAGAAAATCAAAATTTACGGAAACTGCCATTTTTTCTTTTCTCAAAGACGTTGCTTCATCAATAGACCAAAATGAAGTACCCATTGGAATATTCTTAGATCTTTCGAAAGCTTTTGACGTTGTTGACCACATCATCTTGCTCTCAAAATTACCTTCGTATGGAATTCATGGTATTGCCCTAGATTGGATAACTTCGTACCTTAAATATCGGACTCAGGGAGTAGAAATACCATACTGGCACGAAAGGACATTACATAATTATGTTTCCAATTCTTTGCCAATTGAGCATGGGGTCCCGCAAGGTTCGATCTTAGGTCCTATTCTCTCTCTCTGTTGTATGTAAACGATATTCCCTCGTCTATTAAAAATGGAAAATGGTTCTGTTTGCTGATGACACGAATGTTCTTTGCAAAACAAGCAGTAAATAGTACGATTTCAGAAGTTTCCAATTGGTTTAATAATAAAAAATTAATTATTAACGAAAGAAAACCTGTTTCAATGCATTTTTGCATTTCAAATCGGAAATCGCATGTTCCATTGAAAATGAACAATTGCGACAATTGAGGCAACAAAATTTTTAGGTCTTTCAATTCAATCAAACCTCAAATGGAATGTACATATAACGGAATTAAACACTAAATTAAGTTCAGTATGTTACGCATTCAGAATTCTTTCAAATTCTGTCAGCCTTCATGCAGCTCGTTACGTTTATTTTGCAAATGTACATTCCCGCCTGAGATATGGCATAATATGGTGGGGAAGCACATCCTGTGGTATTCGGACCTTCAGATTGCAAAAGAAAAGTATTCGAATTATGAAAAAATGCCTTCCACGTGATCCCTGTAAGCCTCTTTTCATTGAGCTGGGAATCTTACCATTGCCTTGTCTATTTATTTACGAATCTGTAATATTTGTCAAAAATGACCTACTTAACGGAGGGAACATATTTTCATGCAATATTGATATTTATAATTACAACACACGCCGTAGAAATCACGTGCATCAAGTGTCAGTATCAACAGCTCAGTACAAGAAATCAACAAACAATACATGTACGTTACTTTACAACGCATTGCCAGATGACATTAAACAATTAAAGTAAGTACACAAATTTAAGTTAAAAGTAAAATCTTTTCAGATGCAAAACTGTTTCTATACAATTAGAGACTACACTGATCGTGAAAAAGAAAAATAATGTTTATTGTAACAAAATAATGATATATAATGAATTAGTTTAAGTTTGTATTGAATACATTACAAAAAAAATATTTAATACGCCTGTAACAAGTAATGTACTTCAGCTTCCGGGTCAATGACCCCCATCTCGATGAGGTTTTTGTCCAGCTTCATTGATCCATTGAGCAAATGCTGAGAAGGCCGCTTGTTTTGCTTCTGGACGTAAATGTAGCTTCACTGTGCGCACGTTTTGTTGAGCACCCCTTTTGCTTGTAGTTCATTTACCGTTAAAATAGATTTTCTATAACACGGGAACAAACATTTTTCAAATATTTTTATTTTTCTAAAATAAATTTTTTCTAAATAAATTTTTTCGTTTTCTATTTTCGTAGGGTGTTTTTTTTGTTTTTTATTCTGGGCCTCAAGAAAATGGGCGCCGATAAATCTCTTTCCCCACACGTCATAAACAGTTTTTACTGTTTTTTTGACAAATAAATAAATAGATCGATTGAATTTGGGAAAAAATCGTCGTAAATTTATGGGTTAGCGCCCTTTATGCGTTACAGTTGGGCAGAGACGAACGGACAGATTGACAAAGCGACAAATTGACAACGCGACAGATTGATATAGCGACAGACTGACATAGTGACAGGTGACAGTGACAGACTGTGGCAGTGGCAGATTTAGGGGAAGTAATCAACTACTATAAGCAAAAAAAGTATCTTGACGGAACAGTTGTTTTCGAAGCAAAATTTAAGAAAATACGAAATAATTCCTCCCAATGTCGCACTGAACAGTGACATGATAAAAAGTTTTCAAATATTTTTCAATGCTTGTTTCTTTCTAATTTTTATTTCTTTAATTATCTGAGTCAAAGGTAGGATAAGTCTTAGATTATTAGACTGCTTAACAACAGGATCAGTAGTTTCGTTCCCTCCAATATTGTATAAAGCTTTTCCTGATTTCAGATTAACGGTTATTATTTCTGGCGGTGGGATTAAGTAATTCTTAGAGGCTATTTGCTGCTTGAAATATTTTCAGCCATATCATGTTATGATATTTATTCAGATTCAGATTATTGTACAGAGTACATGCCAAACTAAAGCTGATAAAATTAAAATACAGAATTATATAATTCTGTATTTTGACTCTCGAGAACTTCATTATCTCGACCCTCAATAATAGAATTATATCATTGTTAGAAATAACAAATTATAACTTTGTTGGATATGAGATCGTTCCAAAATGCTTTACTTCAGGGAATGTTCAGGGAATGCAAACAATTAGACAAAGTACGTAGTGCTCTAGAGAATATGGTTCTATCAGTATACTAATACTACCAAAGCTTATAATTTCTCTCAAACTTTCAATTTCATTTGCCCGTGGCTGTATGTAAGTACAGTAGGCCTTCAAGCACAATCGTTTATAGGGCAATCCTTCAGAAAAAATCTTTAACATTAAAAACACTAATTTTAATAGAATAAATCATTTAACAAATACAGATATAAATTAATAAATTGCTTACAAAGTGGAAATTACATTTTTACTTTTTCATTTACAAATACATGTTTAGTTTTTTATTCTTCCATTCAATTTATTTTTAAATTCAAATATTATAGCTCAATAAACTATTTGCTTAATATTCAGATAAAGACATTTTATGACGTTTTTATGAACATTTATTTTAAAAATATTGGTACGGAGGTGAGAGTTCCAAGCCTTCTTATTTTGCTAGTAGGGAAATCCAACTCCGCGTTTACCTATATTTTGAATGGTTGATAATAACACCAGCAAAAATATTTTATCATTTAAACACATGCCACTAAAATTTCATTGCGGTACTGACCTACGCTAAAGGCTGCTGCTTTGGGTCTTGTGTAAAGCAATCCACGGAGTATCTTGCATAATAAAAGAGAATATTAATCATTTTCGAATAATTTATCATTCCAATATCCAATAAATAGATAATCTATGTTCAGAAGCAAAACTCAAAAAGCTTCCATAAGGTACAATACGAAATAATAATGAACTAAAGATGTAAAAAATCTGTAAACTCTCAGGATCATCCATTTGTTCGTAGAGAGTAGTATCAAAGTGATTCATTTAAAATATTAATTGAATTGAGTTTTTCATTCAGATTGCACAAATCATTGTATCCATCGCATTTCAGCTTTGCTGAATATCTGGTTAATATCAAAGGCAATGTTCTCAGAAGTGAGATCTTGTAATTGCACCCAGAGGAATGCAAGATCTCTGGCCGAAGACTTGTCACTCAATGTGAATGAAGCGCGCTATGCTCTCTGTGTTGCCGAACTGCTCGTTACAGTCCCTATAATCTAGGAAGCGCGCGAACGTCTCCCTGATTTGATTTGATTTCTTTGGTCACAAAACAGTGAAAACTATATATGACGTATGGGGAAGAAATTTATTTGCGCACATTTTCTTAAGTTCCACAATCCCTTCAAAACATTTTAACTATAAATACGGTGGTTGAAAGATGAATAAAATATAAAAAAAGATATAGTAATAAAATTTTAAAAAGCGCGAGATTAGCAACATTTGAAAAACTGGATATTGGAAAAACTGGACCCCTTCGGAATGGCTTATAATTTTGAAAAACTCACCCATTTGAAACGGTAGATGATCTTCAAATTATTGAGTCTTTAGATGCTAGCTACCTAAGAGTTTTTTTAAAAAATGTCAACAGTTTTAGTTTTCTCACAATTTGTAAATTTCAGGTCGGATCTTTTAGGTCACCATAAGATCCATGTTAAAGCAACATACTTTACGGTCTCATTACGCGAAAACCAGAGACTATCATTTAAAGTGTACCCAGCAGTAGTTTTCACTGATGCGTGAAACACAATTCCCAATTTCGTGATGAGTGAATTAGGATTTTGTACACAAAAATGCGGAAAATAATTGCTCATTGCACTCCTGTTCATAGCATTCTTCGGCATATCCAAGGGAAATATATATTTTCTCTTAAATGCAACATAATCCTTCTGAGCTTCTCATCCCTTCAAAAGCGCTGCTCCAGAGACAACATAAATTGCTTCGCTCTGTATTAGGATCTACCCAATACCAAGGGATCTGTTTTAAAAGCAGAGATGTAGAAAAATGTACACTAGGTGTTCTTCCGGTTGTAGCTAAAAAATTATTTTCAACACGGTGAATTGAGTTCTTAGAATTTAAAAGAGGTGTCGACTTGTTTCTTAAAAAAAAACAACAGAATCTATGCGTATCGTATTCTACATTATTCGTCAGTGTGGCCTCTTCCTCCAGAAGGAAAATACATTTAGTACTACGCCCTTCCACGAATTCACATGTCTGAACTGACTGCTATCACAAAGCGTAGTAGGTTATCAAAGGTGAGAGGAATGGCACTAGGCAGAGAAATTTTAGTTTTGAAAACATTAAAGAAAAAGGCAGAGTTAATAAAATGCCAACTTTGTTTGAAACAAAAATAATCATCTGCTAGCTTGAGATGCAGGAGAATTTTTAATTTCGATATGTCCAATAAGATTTGAGACAAAATTAATGAAATTGAAGGCACTATTAAACATTGAACTCTTGTCTGTCCCAGTCAGTCAACCAGTCCCAGTCAGTCTCAGTCAGTCAGTCAACCAGTCCCAGTCAGTCTCAGTCAGTCAGTGTCGGTCAGTCTGCATCAGCCTGCCTCAGACTGCTCCCACCTGCCTCTGCCTGCCTCTGCATGTCTCTGCATGCCTCTGCCTGTCTCTGCATGTCTCTGCATGCCTCTGCATGCCTCTGCATGCCTCTGCATGCCTCTGCATGCCGCTGCATGCCTCTGCATGCCTCTGCATGTTGCTGCCTGGAGCTGCCTGCCTCTGCCTCATTTTTTCTTTAGCGAGTTTGCCTTTGCCTTTAGCGAGTTTTCACTCATTTGCAGGAATTAATTAAATATTACTAGCGTACCCCTGCGAGAACTCTTGCATAATCTCTTGTTAAATCCCACCCTTTCCCTATCCATTTGTCTATCCGTTCCATATTCTTTGTCAATTAGGTTTTAGGTTTATCGTGATAGTCACAAAAATATTAGCTTTTTACTTTTGAGAAAGCTACGTGTCGGAACCCGTTGACTTAAAAATTTCATCGAATGATAACGAAAATATTGGTACGGGTAAAACACAAACACAGTCTTCACTCTTCACTGAACACCCACATCCTTCCACAATTAAGTACACAACACTTATAGACTATGAAAAAACGTTAATTGAATAGTTTCACTACACGCATAAGAGACAATCTTCATAGGTATAGGTATCAACCAACTATAATGGCACTTCTAGTTGTGGCTGGAGAGCAAATCTTGAATTAATGATGATGCAAATAAACCTCGTCAGAATGCACAAACTACGGTGTTAACAGAAAGCGTAAATAAAGATTGTCAAATCTAAGCCTTCTAAGCGTGTCACCACAAAAATTGCTACCAGCAGGAAGGACTGAAATATTGAGGTGGCCTTGATAGTATTGAAGCGTGGAACCAAAATTTAATTGAATGGATCTAAAAATGTCTTATATTATAGATTATAGTGTGAGAAACGTTTCTTTGAGGCCTTTGGCCTCAAAATTTTACTTTTTAAGGCTCTAAAACGCTTTGTTTATGAGTTATTTGCCGATGTAGGTTAACATGTGATGCGGGTTGCATTTTACATGAATATTTCGATGCGTTTTTTAAAGAAATCATGCATATTTTTAAAGTCAAAATGGAATTCGTCAAGTCTCCGTGAAATTCTCTTTCTTTGGAGCCCTCATTTATAAAGATTGGTTGCGTGTGAGAGTCGGAACCCAAAGGTATACTACTGAAATAATACAGGAGACGATTATTCATTTGTTTTGGTATAGATCGTCATTTCTTCTTAAATAATATAACAAACACATTAAGGTGCAATATTTTTATTGACTATCACCTTTTATTTACTTTTTCTACTCCCATTGTATGACGCTGTCTTTGGAAGGCTGCAACTAGTTGCATAATGATGGTCATTTCGATACAGTTTTCATTATGATACAGGTTCTTGACCAATCACAGAGACGCTTGCAAACCAAGTATTGTCACTTCATTAATCAGTGAGAATCGTTGCAGTAAATGTTTCGTTCGAGTGTGTATATTAAAATTGCATTTAATATTGTATTAAGCTTCTCAGTCTTAATTTATTTTATTCGTATAATGTTTACGTGAAATATTGTTCAAAATAAATTGGATCGTAGTTTCACTTTGATCTTATTTGACTAGCGCAGTGGTAGATATTGAAGAGAACTTTCAGTGAGGTTAAAAGATCTGAACGCAAGTCATTTTGCGTTATTTGCTGCTGTGGTTGTCCTTAAAAACCGTCCAATTCTTTAGTTGAAAATATTTAGTGAATAGTGGTTCTTTCTGATGGTGTTGACGTTTCCAGAAATGAGAGAAAATGCGAAAATACGGACATCGGAATATTATTGCCGCAACTTTTGTAGTTACTCGCCGGCGCTCTGGTAAAACACAGCCTCCTGCGGGTGTATGGTAGTGAGGTGTCCGCTAGGTGGCCTTGGCTGAATCTTGCATGTCGGCTGCCACGATTCAGTGGAGAAGTTTAACTTATAAAAGTCACCATAAGTCGTAGAAAAAGTGCCGTATGAAACTCGATGTAATGGGTATTAATACACTCGTGTAAAGTTTACGATACTCGCTCGTTCCTCGCTCGTATCGTAATTTCACACTCGTGTATTAATACCCATCATTACATCATCGTTTCATAATGTACTATTATTCAACTACACATCGTTACGTTTCGGAGAAAATATTATCTCCATCTTCAGACATCTAAAATTTCACATTTATACATTTTGGTATTGTACTTGATTCATTACATAAGTATTATCATTGTATACATACATATTCATTACATTCATAGTTAACACTTGTGACCTCCCACTCGTTGTCAGTTATGTTAATCGCAAGTGAACATCTCTAGTTGAAAGTCAGCGGTGAGGTACATCGTCTATAAATTTTAAATAAAACAATATAAACTGACATAAAATAACATAAAACAACATGAAATAACAAACTGACCGTAAAAAGATTGGACCTTAATGTGTTTTATTATTGTTATTACTATTATTATTTATTATTTTGATTAGCGAATCGGCCTTCATGGGGCCACGCGATACGTGCATCCCACCGGGGCTCAGACATGATTGTAGAGGTAGGTGCTCCTTAAGGTGGAATCAACATTTTCATGTCGATTCCATTGTTGTATCCCAAGGGTGTTAGCCCTGGGGAGAGGGATAAAATTATGATGATGAATGATGAAATAGACACACACAAACATACAGAAACACACACAACACAACCATGCCCGAGGCGTGCCTTGAACCCATAATCCTGTAGTCCGAGACTGCTACTGCACTACTGTCTAAGCGATCTCGGCTTTCGGATCTGAATTTATTATTATTATTATTATTATTATTATTATTATTATTATTATTATTATTGACTGGAGACAGGAAACTGTGTGCGAGAGGAGTCTGTAGTATCTGTGCAATTGGATAACTGGCTTCCTACATCCAGAACAATGGTTCAGGCACCGACACGGTGCTTGGGGATGTTACGAGCAAATATGAAATGGTACAATGTCGAGATAGTTCTGTGCGATGTTCAGGAAGGGCGAGGTTGCGCTTCACTGCGAACTCTCCAGGGGGAGCGGTAGGAACAGGGAGAGGCTCCAGAATCCCAACGACTGTTTCGGCACCGATAGAGGGCGGCCGAGAAGAGGGTATCCACGACGGGAAAGCTATCCACGAATCAGGAGAATAAGGAACCAAGACAAGAAAGTCTGTGCTCTTTTGTGGAACTATTGGTTTTTTACGATTCACATCACCCTGGAATCGTCGGAATAAAACTTTACAGCCTATGCAATATAAAAGATCGTCAGATGAAAAGAGGATGAACGAGAATCAGAACACACACATTTTTAGAACGTTAAATGAGGAAGAAGTGAAATGCAAGGGAGAGAAAAATAATGAACGAAGCTTTACCAATCGAATCCGACGCGAACGGTTTCTGAGTCAAGTGAAGCGAGAGGCAAAATTGATTGGTTATTTGGTGGCACGTGTTGATTAGCATGTTACAGGAAATAGGCCTCCTCTCAGCCCTTCACGCAAACCTGCCTACTCAACAGCTTTTTGCAGGCGGAGAGCGGAGGAAGTTGGCAAAATCACACAAATTTCCGCTGATGTTTCTTTGACGGGAGGAATGAATCAGCTCCAGAGGTGGAGTCTATTTATCGACGAGAGAGACGGATTATAGCGTGACGTCAAGTTGGCAAACGAACTGAGATCAACTCGTTTAACGTCTAAAAACTCATCGGAAAGGTAATTTGCACTTCAATCTAGTCTAATTGGTCATATCCCTGGTCAAACTCAAAAATGCCTAACGGTGAAATTAACGTTGTCCAGCGAAACTGCGGACTGAATATATATTTTCGGTAAAATAAAAATGAGAGGGGAATTTTTACCAGACATTCGCGGTCAAAATTTATTTTTTTACTGAAATATTGAGAAAGTGGGGAATGAATCCTATCAATCATGCTTGCCAAATTCAATTTTCTGCAAATTTTCAGTCAAAAATTTTCGTGTTCACCAAATTCAATTGCCCGAATTTTCAGTCACAATGCAATGAACTGTTGTTTCTCGGAATTAGAGAGCTCCTGAATTAACTTGGCAAATGCAAAACGATCATTTCGAAGAATTTCAGCAATTTTTTGAACATTTTTTTCTACTTGAACAGTCGCTGATGCTCCTGGATGTGGATAGTTTTCAATGCTCTCTCTCCCATCACGAAATCTTGCATATCTTATAAAAAGGTTTTACAAATCATTTCTTCACTCCATAAACACGTAGTATAATTTAAAAAGTTTCTGTGGCCTCTTTGAAACATCTTAACCTCTTTGAAACAATGTTCCCAAGTTGCCCTACTGCTCTTTTCATGATCGAGGGCTGAAATATACAGTTAGTTTTGTTTACTAAGAGTCTGTGATGCCAGCACTGTGCCTTTTAAAACGGAAGTCAGTCGAAATACCAAGCTTCTTAATTCCTGCATCAGATCACATATGGCTGTAGTAGTTCCGCGAATACAAAGTAAGTCACGTTTCTGTGGAACGGGCCGTGTATTGTTTGAACTTGCTTGAAAGTTGCACTCTACGTAACTCGCCGCGCAGTCAAGTATTAAGAGCATCTTCACGGCATATTCTGTCCTTGCGATTGTGAAATATCAGCCAGTATTATTTCTTGAACGGTAACTGAAACAAGTAAATCAAATTTCTTCAAGACTAGGTCTGAGGCAAAAATCTCTATCATCAATTTTGCAGTTTTGAAATAGTTTTTGCAATTTTCAAAAAATTGGGCTTTTGATTCGTGTATCATTCTCTCAAGCGACCTTTGCAATTCCCAACAAAAAATTTAATCAAAAAATTTGAAGCCATTTTTTTGAAAACTTTGAAAATGTCCAAGGAACTTCATATAAAGTACCCCCCCTAAGTTAAAATATCGGTTTCAAATTCAAGAAGCCCCGACATCAACCAAATCGACTGGGGAATATCAATTTTGAAGAAAATCGGCTGAAGGGTTTAGGCACTAGCGTTGACCACAGACAGACGTTTCACGTTAATCGAGTTTTCGGTATCAAGAAGCAACAAAACATGTTTTTTGGGTACGCCACGTGTTAGAGGATTTTTTCTAAATTTGCCAACAGGTTATCCACTTTTTCGTTGGCAGACATCTGCTATAAGGATTTTTCTGGATAATTCGCCGCATGATAACGTATCTTTCTCTTCTTACAAAATATTCTTAAGGCGGTAAAGAAAAAATCCCCTAACACTTGGTGTAGCCTGAATCCCTGTTTTGTGGGTCCTTGATACCGAAAAACCAATTGGATGCAAAACGTCCGTCTCTCCGTCCGTCCGTGAACACCAGTAGCTCCTAACCGTGCGTAGGATTTTTTTCCAAATTCAAGAAACCCCTGCCCATCTGGTTGGAGTCGAAGTTTTGATATTTTGAAGATTCTTTAAAATTTTTGGGTACTTTACATGAAACCCCAGAAACATTTTCAACATTTTTTCGAAAACGGCTCCCAATTTTTTCTTTAAAATTCTTGTAGAAAAGAGAAGTCTTGTAAGAATGAAATTCTTGTAAGAATACACGTATTAAAGTAGCATAGGTCCGATTTCCAGGGTTAACTCCGAATTTTCGAAAATTGTAAAAGTTTGAATTTTTCGACGGCTTTTTACGGCGCCAGAAGATAGGAATTTTTCCTCCAAATAAAATTTGTTCTCCATTGTGAGTTCTTTCATTTAGATCATATACTTTTTAAAAAATAGTAGTTTTTGCGTAAAATCAGGGGCAATATTTGCAATTAAAAAAAATACAAAAAACAAGATTTTCTCAAATATGTCTCGAATGTTTTCTTTAAACTTTTGGTAAGGATAGTGTCTAACGTACTCTGTGAGATGATATAAATGCCATATTCCGCTATTCTTTCGTTTTCCCAAAAATTACAAAAATGAAATTTTTTGACTTTTCTCTCACGTCGTCAATATACATGTTGGCGGCGATTCGTTCACATTATATTTATGAGTAAATGTGCTTTAAATAACGTCTCAAACTTTCTCGAAAATGCTCAAGGCTAATATAAATATTACCGACGTGACAGACAAGTCGAAAAAAATACATTTTAGTAATCTTTGAAAACACAAAAGAATAGAGCAATATGGTGTTATGTTATCTTATAGAGGACTTTTACCACTATCCCTACCAAAAGTTGAAAGAAAAAAATTGGAGCCATTTTTGAGAAAATTTTGTTTTTGTAATTATTTAAAATTGCAAATATTTCGCGCAATATTGTCAGAAAACTACTGAAGTTTGCAAGAAATGCACAGGACCTTAATGAAAGAATTCATTTTGGAGAACAAATTTTATTTGAAGGAAAAAATCTCTATCTTGAATATTGTAGTTGGAGGAAGACGCCGAAAAAAATCCAAACTTTTGCAATTTTCGAAAATTCAGAGCTAAACGTGAAAATGGGACCTACCTTTATAAGTGTATTTTATTCTATTCTTATAACATGTTTAAAGGGAAAAAATTGGAGCCGCTTTCAAGAAAATTTTGAAAATGTTCGGGGAGCTTCATGTAAAGTATCTCCAAATTTTGAAGAAAGTATTTCAAAATCGGTGCTCCTCGAGTGGAAGAAATCATACTTATGGTTTAGGTACTAGTGTTGTTCACACCCTGCCAGCCGGACGGAGGAACGTTTGGAAAAGAACCACTTTTTCAGTTTCAGGGGTTCAACGTGTATTTCCGTTGAAAACTAGAAACAGATTTTCCGCAGCATTACATAACTTTCCCTAAATTACGTATATTACTCCGTATATACGTACGTATGCGAAAAATAAAACCAAGAAAAGTTTTTAAAAAATTTACTTTGGGCGGCGATAGATGGCAGCTGACAAGAGAATGTGGCAAGTCCGAATAGCTAGCCGAGAGAAAAGGAAATAAGAAACTAATACGGGAAAGTCTGTGCCATTCTGCAGAATAACCAGTTATTTTGTTGATCAACGTACCGTTTTACAAGTTAAGATAATCTGTACAGTTGCTAGCTATGCTGTCAAAGCCTCAGACAAGTCTTAACTATACAGTTGCATGAATAATCTCCTAATCGAATGCATGGCGTGTAATTATTAATTCGGCCTGTCACTTAACAGCTGCCATTTCTTACCCCTCTACTAAACAAAACAAACATGATTACAGTAATCTTAGTTACATCAGTTGTAAAAGTATTCGAACCAAACGCCTATTCGGGCAAGCAAGGATAATTTCACACAAACTTCTTTGATTACTCACAAAGGAGCTTTCAACTTTTGAATGTTTCTATCATAATTAGTGGTAACACATTTTTGAAGTAAGATTAGTATAGAAGATAGAACTCAAACCTGAGCCTCCATTTTCTTCTCGAACATTTTTTAACTCAATTTTTCACACAATTAAATCAAAAATTTTGCAATTCTCACCTATCTTAGTTAAACGTTATATTCTACTTAAAATTATTGGCCAAATAATTTAAGAATAAAATATTTTATTTTGTAAAAACTACCTTTGTGCATTTATAAAAAATGTGTCGTAATGTGAGCCACTCACAAACTAAATGGAAAATCTTTAATTAGATTGAACTTAGTATAATTTTACAAAAATACAAGTTTAACATCATCTACATAAGAAACTGTCTTATATATTTCTTGCACAAAGTCCATTTATTCAAGTGCAACGTAAGTCACATATATAAGCAACTTTTTTCGCACCGCACATTCTACATGAGCCCAGAGTGAACACATTAGGCATATCACCTTTAGTTCTCTTACTGATCTTTGAAAATTTGCACTGCAAGTCATGCACTCTACGTCTTCTTCACCTCGGTAAGGAGAACATCCCTGGTAGAGCTTCCAATTCCGAAGAGCCAGACACATGTTTAATTCCTTACAGAGTGTGGAATCTTCTTTTTTCTTTTTGTTTAAAATCAGAATTTCCTTACATCTCTCTTTTCAACTTCTCTAGGATTAAATTCTGAAAATTTCTCTTGACCTCTTTCATCCTCCTGCCCTCTCGAACTGATAGACTTCAGAGTACGCTCTTGCCTTTTGTTACGACGACTGCCAGATACCTTAATTGTTTTATTTTACAAGACGAAAAATTGGGGATCCGCGTTAGGACCATTTGGGGGCTTGTATTAGACACCAGCGTGATTATGTTTAAAATGACAAAATCATTTTTACAAGGCAAGTAAAATAAATTGCATTACCCTGCATCAATAGCTTGTAATGTCCCCTTCAAAGTAATGTAATCGTTAGAAAACTTACCGATGAAGCAGCGAAATCAGACAACTAAAAATAAGCAGTTGAAAAAACTTCGCTTTTCCCTGTTTTCACTAATAGCCGACTGTCACCACCGCTGTGAATGGCACTATCGCTTGACTGGGTTGCAGTCTTGCAAAGAACTACTATTTTGTTACGTTTCGAATATGGAACAACATCTACAGGACTGTAAAGCGAAGTGCTCGCAGTAGCAACCGGGCCCTGGTTTGGGTATTTTGCTCCATTAAATAAATGCTAGTACAGAAACGCAACACGGTCTTCTGAATGCATAAAAATTAGGATTTAAACAATTTTATCATTTAAATATAAGCAACACTAAAGACAGTTTTGTATGAAACTAATATATTTGAAGCAAATACGTCAAAACAAATTTTGTAAGGAAAACCTGTAATTTCTCCAGACAAAAACTCCCGGTTATACTTCAGCAATGATATTCTTGAGGTAACTTGCCTTTCTTCAAACATTGTAGACTCCCCAAGGTGTACCAGTTAGACATTTCATATTCCGGTCTGAGGTGAATTCCGTGTTCAAAATTTTGTCACACTACGAAAACTATTCATATTTTGAAAAACGTTACATACAATAATTTAAGTATTTTATATTAACTTACTCTTCAGAAAAAAATCATAAAGACCCGATAACTACTCATATTTTGAAAAAAATTCTACGAAAATTGATTTCGGCCTACATATTTAATATTGAGAAATGAGATTGCATTCTTCAGCCATCTCGTGCAACATTCTTCAACAAAATAGAGCACGAAAAAATTCAATTTGCAATTTTAGACGACTTTCAATTTTCGTAATTTCACAATTATTAATGAAAATCGGATTAAAACGTAGTAAGCGCACTTCACACCACACGAAGGTGTGGTGGGGAATTCTCTTGGGATGCGGAAGAGTGGAAAACTGGACTTCTGAGCACGATGCCTTAGTCACAAGAAACGCTAATCAGTAGAGGTCAGCATTCTCCGCGATTTTTACCGACCAGCGCTGGCTCGCCTCTTTTCTCTCGAGACCACGCGCTCGACTTATCCTTCGCAGCCGGTTGCGGACTCCCGGTCGCCGGTGGCCGACCGAGACTCGGCCGGTTGTCGGCAAGCCGCGGACCCCGTTCAGGCGAACTGCGCCACGTAACAATCCGCCGACATGTCGGAGTAAATATCTAATGCCAAGTTTCAGTAAAAGGAAGGAGAATTGAATGGTTTTTAAAATAAATTAACAATAATTTCGTTTTTTTCAAAATTTAATATATAGACGAATGTTAATATTAATTTTCAAATAATAAATTTTAATATAAAAAAAGAATAAAAAGCTTTAAAAATCAACTCCTCAGACGCACTGGAGTGTGGTTCCATTGCAGTTCTGCCTGTGACTTCAAAGAAAAGGCACTCAAAAGTTTTAGAGATAAATTCCGTTCTTTGTAATGACTAGGTATCGGATGTTTCGGAAATTGCCTATTTTATTCTAATGAACATAAAATCACTAATTTCCCTTCATTTTATACGGTGTAAATACAAATGCTCTGCTAAATTTAGATGCAAGTTCAATGAAATATATTAGTACCTTTCCCTTCCAATTTTGTATTTTTGTTGTCTTTTTCCAAATATTTTTGTTGTTGGTGTTGTTGTAATTTTCAGGCACCTGAAACGCAGGTCTTATTAAACCGGCAATAGGCGCGCGAGGTGCCTCAGTCACCCCAGCATTGTTTTGAGCTCATTGTACTTTTGGTTTTATTTATAATCCTGCGAGCTTCTCAATATCTTTCGAGGAAAGCTTTGTGCACATATCTCGACCTTTCTTTTTCAAGTGCTTCCTCTCCTTTCCTGGAAATTTCGTCGCAAAGGCGATGGCGTGCTGCGTGGGAGCCACCGAGTCACCTCGCACAATCTTTGTTATCGCTTCCTGCCACGCTGTTCACAGTAGTTCACCCAAAGGAAGGGGGTCTCGTGAAGCTTCAATACTACTCCACAGAAGCCAATGATTCACAATTTCAGCTTTTACTATTTTTTAATTACAATTAATCGCTTATCTTGTACTGAAACGAAAAATAATGGAGTAATTGAAAAACATTGTACTCGTTCATATAAAACTTTATATGCATCATTTCGTGAATACATACTTTTGACAAGTTTAAAATAATATTAAACGTGTGTATATAATAGTAAATAATGTATTTTGAATTATTGAGTTGAATAGGCTGATGTGCTGTGACCGCTGTTGTTTGGCCGCCGACTGAGTCGACAAATTCAGAGGCCATGGCGGCTTGCATAAACTATTTCACAATAAATTAGTACGCCTAATGACAAGACGCAAGGAAAATAGTACCCACCTCATTTTTGTTTAGCATATGCTTTTTTCTTATATACTCGTGAAATTATGACCGAATATTCATTGTATTTAATAAATATGCCTTTTATTCGGGTTTGTAAGAAACTTAAATTACATCACTAGGGCACGGATAATTATGTAATTACATATATCCGTAAGTTAACTCTGTCAAGTCAAAACCACGATATATTTACGTTTCATGTCGTTTAGTGCCTAAAAACGTTGACTTTTTAGTACATATATTTATATATTGTACCCGAAAGTACATATATTTACATATTTTACTCAAAAGTACATATTTTTAAATATTTATTAATATTTCCGTTTTCTGCATCCTTTTTGTATAATTCTTTGTTTATCCTGTATATTTTTGATAAGTAATTACCCAAACAAACAATTCAGCATTGTCATACACAATTTGTCTGCAGCTTCCTCTCTCAATTGGCGTTATTGTATCGCGTAAAAAATGTTGATATTGCAGCACGCAGTATCCTGCCAAAGGGCAAGGCGTTCTTGCACTCCAAAGCTTTCAGTGTCTAGATTTCAGCGCGAGTATAACAGAGAGCAAACACTGCTCGGAAAGGAAATTGGTGTATGAAAATGAAGTCTAGCAGACGATAACTCGCGCCCACAACGCATTTTGTACAGGTCTCCCTTGACCTTAATAGCTTCCGCCAAAAATTACGCCAACGCAACTCAGAAAGCGCCATTGACAGTTTTCTTTCCGCGTTTGTTACACGCGACCCTAAACCCTTGATTGTAAAGTATCACTGTGAGGTGAAAATCTGAAGTAAAGTCGTGATGTGGCACTGCAGCTTTTGGTTGAGAAAAGGACAGAAAATAATTCACGGCGATTGGCTTAAACCTGGGGTAATGCAGACTGTTACCATGTGGTAACACACAATTTGCCACAGGCAAAGTTTGGTGTATATTTTCAGAGAAGTCAAGCAATAGCGTCTTGGTTAAGAATATTTTTAAAGAAAGCGGAATTTGTGCTATCTAAGAGTCAATTTATTGAATATCAACCAGCATTATTTTTATTCCCTAATCCATGAATAGCATTGAACAGTGACATGGGACAAAGTTTTACACCAGTAACTTTGTGCGTTAGTCGGTGCAACGTCCTCGAACAGATAAAAGGAAAAGTTTGATTTCTGAGTATTTGAAACAAATATTTGTTTCTCATTGTTACGTGAATCATTGTAAATAACAGAATTATGAGTAGTATTATGTTTTGATTTTGCTCTTTACCAGCATATTAATTCTACAGATGAATATTTAAGGAAAAGCATTTTATTACAACTAATTGGTATAATAATTAAAGTGTTACACATTTCTTACATTTTAGTACATATTTCTATATATTATAGCACATATATGTACATATTTTCCAAATTTTTAGTACATAATTATCCGGGCCCTAGACATTACAATTGGTACGCAACGAATTATCTTCCCTTAAGCACTATAAATATATAAAAAATATAAAAATACATGCAATAAAGGTTTAAATTTATTTTCAGAGTCTTTTTTTACCTTAATTCTTTAAAAAATGTATTGTTTGTCTCTATAAAATTATATCCAGTCAATCGATAAATAGTTACTTTTCAACAAATTAATCGTTTAATTGAAATTGTATTTTCTTTCGATTACAATGAATTGAGAATTGCGATCACTACATGCGGTGACTTTATATACCGAGCGGCCGAGCGCTCGGCGACTCCCGAAGGCGGCCGGTCGAAATGTCCGTTACACAGCTATCTCTTCCCCCCCAAGCAAGGTCCCCCTCCCTTCGCCGAGCGTCGGCGCGGAGCCCGAGAGTCTCGAGCGGTTGTTTTCGCCTGATTGCAGAGCTCTACTAATAAGCATATACGATATTGTTTAAAAGGACGCGTTACAACTTAACACAATCACTATTTAACTTGAATTTTGCTACAAAACAATTAATATTTCAAAAACTATATAATATAATTTAAACATCTATTTTTATGAATATATTTTTTTTAATTTGTTTATTTTAAGTCGCATCAACAGCTATGGTTATTAGCGACTACCAATTTGTACAATACATAACATTTTCTTTAGTTATAAAAACAATGATAAATGAAGATACACAATGACAATGATAATAACACAATGACAATGATAATAACACAATGACACAATACTCTCACAATGACAATGATAATAAACAATAAATAAACAGAAAAATTATACATAAAAATTTAACAGTTTTGAATCATATTTAAAAGGATTATATGTCATTTAGAAAATTACAAGATTTACAGAAATGTAGTATTTTTTTTTGATAATCCTCGGATGTTAGGATTAGTTCTTCATCGTGTTCATCAATATTCTGCTCGCGTCTGTTGTCCTGAAATAGATTACAGTAGTATAGCAAATGATGGATGTTGAGAGAGGTATTGCAGGGCACACAGATGGGAGGGGAATCTCTGGTTAGAAGATGCTTGTGACTAAAATTACAATGACCAGTTCTTATTCTTGATAAGATCACCTGTTCTTGTTTAGAAAAGTCTTTGGAGGTTTTCAAGGAGTAAACATTTCGAATTTTTTGGTGCAAATTGCTAGACTTGAATGTTCTCCAGTAGTTGTCCCATATCTTCTGCATTTTCTTTATGGAGTGTGACCACAGATCAGTCCATATGTGGGAAATTGCTAAAACTCTTCCGATTTCTGGAGTTGTCATCTCTTCCTCAACGCTTATTATGTCATCTTCAGGTATCTCTTTGTAATTTGGGAGCCAGGTCATTACTAGAGTCTTGTTGGATTGCATGCCATAGTACAGTTCATGAATGTTGTCTATCTAAGAATATATTGTGTATATGAAATGTGTAACTTTAAAATTAACCGTACAAAATGTACATTAAAAATAACTTTTTATATCCCAAGCTACAGAGGCTTGAACAGAATCTGCGAATATTCGAGATTTTTTTTAATGAAACCATTTCTGAGAAACTTTCAAAAATGTCGTTGACGCTTCGAGTATCCTGAAGGCCAAACACAGGCCAAAATCTTCACTCTTTGTAAACCAGAGTTACCTCGCCCACTAGTAGTAAATAATACTATCATCAGGGTTAGCATCTGATACACCAGTAAAATATCTTGGGATTAACATTGACAGCAGCCTAACTTCGAAATAGCACATTGAAGTAATAACGAATGCAACATATGCTAAAATATCGAGACTGTATACATTAATTATCTTCCGCTCAACCTTAAATTTTAAATGTGCTATTTTAATATTTAAATCTATTACTAGGCCATCGCTTCTATATGCCTGTCTAGTCTGGAATAACACAGCTAAAAGCATCACTGAAAAACTTCACATAATACAGAACAATTTTTTAAGAAAACATGCAAAGGCTCCTTGGTACATCTCGAATACATAAATTCACATATTTTTCATAATATTTTTCAACATTTGACATAAATATAATTATACTAGCGTACCCATGCAAGAACTCTCGCATGTTAAATCCCACCCTTTCCCTATCCATTTGTCTATCCGTTCCATAAACGAGAGTAACTACTAATGTACTTACAGAATATCAAACAAAATAACATTGCAATTGATGTTTGAAACAAATTTTCAATTCACGTTTATTCAACATTATAGAGAGATGTTCTGGAACAATTCATACTTCTTTAAAAACAACATTTGAAGAAATGTTTCAATCTTCCTTGAGAGTTAACTTTTCGCTTTCCTTGATAGTAAAATAATAGAAAAGGTTTTTACTCTTGAGAAAGCCAAGTAAAGTAGTGCGAAATTACCGGATCGCGCAAGAACAGACCTACTCATAGCAATATTATTTAACTTTTCTTGATTTGTTATGAAGAACCGAGTGGGTTTTGGAGAGTCAGGGTGCCAGCTTGCTCGGGTGAGAAAATTGAAAAATTTTTTGTTTACTAAAAGGTATTGAATTAATAATAATCAAACTAATGTTTTCACCTTTGAGTACTAAATACCATTTGTTAGCATTAGAAACAATTTAGTAGGCATTAGTAAGCCCACTTCGGTACATGGGAATGTTGCTCAAACGATGTTTGCATTTTTAATATCTTAAGGAACCGACACCTTGAGTTTAATATCAAACAGTGTTTTATTTACAATATGAGTTTGCAGCTGGGCGTTGGTGTACACACTTCCAGATACCGCCAAAGTTTAAATCGCGCGTTTGGACTGCGATCGTTGGCAGTTGTCGGGTGACTTGCACTATTCTTTCTATAATTTTAAATTTAGTTGTTTTTTAATCGATTCACGTAGTATTGTAGGCTAGCGCGTTTTGATTTTTGTTTTCTATTTATTTCAAGCTATTTTACTTTAGCTACTTTAAAAAGTTTGTTCTTTGTGTTGTGCCATAGCACAAGTTTTCCCCCACTACCTCTGCGTACTCGTGCGAGAACTCTCGCATGTTAGACCCCACACACCTCCCTATCCTTCTATTTTCATTCTAAGAGGGAAAGTAGTTAACGAATGTGTTTATTTGTTTAAAATCTATAAAGGTAACTTGCAATGTACTAACACAATTACAAATAAAATAAACAATGCAATTAATGTGTAAAAGAAATTTTCAATAAATATTTATTCAATATCATGGAGAATTTGCTTGGAACAATTCCCAACACTTATTTAAAGACATTTGATGTAATTATTCAATATTCTTTGTCAGTTAGGTTTAATTTTTCGTGATAGTCACAAAAATATTAGCTTTTTACTTTTGAGAAAGCTACGTGTCTGAACCCGTTGACTTGAAAATTTCATCGAATGATAAGGAAAATATTGGTACAGGTAAAACACAAACACCGTCTTCACTCTTCACTGAACACCCACATCACTCCACAATTAAGTACACAGCACTTATCGACCATGAAAAAATGTTAATTGAATAGTTTCACTACACGCATAAGAAACAATCTTCATAGGTATCAAGCAACTATCATAGTACTTCTAGTTGTTGCTGGAGAGCAAATCTTGAATTAATGATTATGCAAATAAACCTCGTCAGACTGTTAACAGAAAGAGTAAATAAAGACTGTCGAATCTAAGCCTTCTAAGCGTGTCACCACAAACATTGCTACCAGCAGGAAGGACTGAAATATTGAGGTGGCTTTGATAGTATTGTAGCATGGAACCGAAAATTTAATTGAATAGATCGGAGATAGTGTCATCTTGTAGATTATGGTGTGGAAAACGTTTCTTAGTGGTCTTTGGCCTCAAAATTTTACTTTTTAAGGCTCTAAACGCTTTGTTTACTAGTTATTTGCCGATATATGTTGACATGTGTTGCGGGTTGCATTTTACATGAATATTTCTATGCGTTTTTTTTTAAAGAAATCATCCATATTTTTAAAGTCAAAATGAAATTCGTCAAATCTCCGTGAAATTCTCTTCCTTTAGAGCCCTCATTTATAAAGATTGGTTGCGTCTGAAAGCCGGAACCCAAAGGTATATTACTGAAATAATACAGGAGACGATTTATACACATATTTTATTTAAAATTGAGTCGGTAAGTCATTTTGAATTTTGAAATTTCAGAATGATACTCGAATTCAGCAACCTAAAATGCGCTTAGATACCTACTACATAAACTCAAATATACTGTCACTTCTCACTTACGGTAATGTTTTTGTGCGTTTTGTACCACGGTGCGTTGCCCGTTTCTTGTTTGGGCGTGCATAGCTTTGCCTTCGGAGAAACCATTGTCCGGAGTTTTCCTTGTCATTAGTGTTGGTGCACACATCTGTTAGAAGTGGTATAAAAGACACAAGGATGTCAAAAGGGTGAGTACAATATGTACTTCAGGGTTTACGTTCCCAAGACAAATCGGGGATATTTTTTTAGAAAGTGACACAGTCTAAAACTGATATAGCCTAAATATGATGAATTTTCTTTAGTAAAACGACGTTAGTTTCTCAGAATAGATGTTAGTGGCATCTCACTATGATAAAAACAGTTGGAGAAAATATGAACAATTAATAAATAAACAAACCATAATGAACAAAATTGGAATCATTAAAAATGGAACGTTCCAAAAGGAAATGTATCTCCACGTTACAAACAAATTTAAAAGGAAATTTAATGAATAAGTGAAAATCAGAAAAAACTAGCAAACTTAATGATAGTAATTATCATAGGTTTAAAATATAACTTTTCCATATAAATACCTTGGGTCAATAACATGCTGTCACATATCTCATGAAATTGAGATATTAGTGTTTTTCGATGTCGCATTGTGTATCTACATGTTGGGTTTTTATTGTAAAGATTTGCCGCAAGATGGCAGTGTCATTTAATGTTCTTTAGAGTTCCTAGATACAGATTTTATGTTCTTGTGTTACCCCAATGTGTAGAATACAATGTCTAAACTTTTACTCTCCGTTTTCTCGAAACTTAAGTCTTGTGGCACAGCATGTTACTGCCCCGAGGTCTTCATATGAATATATTATTTATAAAAAAATTATAAAAATTAAAATCAAATTCAAGACAAATAGCAAAGAAATTGAAGGCAAATGAATTATAAAAATTACGAAGGTAATGGTATGTTGAAATAGCCCTTGGATCTTGGATTGCAAGCCAGAAGCTGTAACAAATCTAGTATGTCAATGTGAGAGAAGGCACTCTTGTATGAAATGAGCAATACAACGGATATGGACGTAGCACTGTGTAGGCTTTGCTTTGGTTATCCTCTGTATGCGTTAGGACCATCATGCGAGATTGTGTCCATGACGGGTTGATCGCTTGTCTATGTACAGTGCATTATTCACGTGTATGAGCGAGGAGTCATATGGAAGCTCTGGCTTATTTGGATCCAATTACACAACAGTAATATCTCAACCTCGCCGATAGCTGGATATAGAAAGTGTATGGCAAATCTACTAACCAAAAGCGAAAAATAAGTTATTCGTTACTAATTAGTTTCACGACCAACAATGTTATTACCTGCGACAATGAATGTTAAATATGACATTTATTCAATTAGATGTGGAATACATATCCACTCATTAGCATTGGAGTTTTTATTTCCACGAAATGGCACTTCATTGACTAACATAAAGTATTTGTTTTAATTTACGACAAAGATTCAGTCATTCCAATTGATCACGAATGATCAACCAACAGTCAACATAAAGTGATTCTTAAATTGAGGTTAAAATGCTGTTTACGTGTACACTCAGTAAGGTCCTATTCATTTCAATTGGATAAAATGTCATTAGGCAAGTTTTACAGTCATTGAACCTCAAATGGCTTAGTTCTTTTTAGCCTTTTAACTGGTTTCGGTTATCCTGAGGTTAAATGGCTTCTACATTCACATGCAATTACATTTCGTATTTGTTAGTGAATATTCTAATTTCATTTGAGACATAAGGAATCCAAAAATCACGATAGTGTCCAACATCAGTTCATTCGTACCAACATCGCAAAACCACTCATCATGAATGCGAATTTCAAAATGTATTGTTTCGTTCGAAGTTTCGCATGGTAGAGAGTTATATTGCGAAGTTGGGATGTTTCCGGACTATTGAGTGTGCGCCGGTAATCTAACTTCAGCGGCCGCTAAAAATTAATATCCCTTGCAACTAAATTTCCGATGAGCAACCGCCATGCCGCCTCCGCAGTGGAACAGAATCGCGGCCTTCTCGACCCCGACCCCTGGGACCCCTGCGCGCCTAGCGGGCCGCAACGTAATTAAAGTTTCAGTGCGGACTGCGGCTCCCCTCACCAGGTGATCTTCTCTGTGGAGATGGCAACGGAAAAAGTTCAAAAGCTGTAACGGAAATTAAACTTCCAAACTTTTTGATTATCTAGTTGTATATAGTTTTGTTGATTCTTGTAGAATTTTGGAGTGATGTTCGATGCGGTTTCGTTTAATGATATAAATCATGCCAGAAAATGTGTCAACTTTTGTTTTTTTATAAATTATTTATTATTAATTGACATTAAAATAGCTGAAAACTGTATGTGACGTGTGGGGAGAAGTAAAATCCGCAATCCAATCGTACACTTTTCACTAGATGCCATCTTCAAACACAGCAGTGTAAAGAAAACTAAAAACAGTGCTGATTACTACATTACAAATTTTCCTAAACACTGAAAAGGACAAAGCACAATCTTTCAGATAAAAACCTAGCTTGAAACTTGACCGAATCAGATTGCTGATCGTTTTACGTCATAGACGTAATTTTTGCAGTGTTTTTTACTTTCCCGTATACTTACGTGTATACGGAGTAATATACGTAGTATGGGAAAAGTTATGTAATGCTGCGGAAAAAACGGTTTCGAGATTTTAACGGAAATACAAGTCTTGGGGTCCCCTGATACCGAAAAATTGTTTTCTTTCAAAACGTTCGACCGTCCGTCTACTGTCTGTCAGTGTGTGAACAACACTAGCGCCTAAACCATACGTGCGATTTCTTCCGAAATGCATATTCCCCAGTCGATATGCGTCCACTCGAGGCGCCGCGAGTTTGAAAAACTTCCTTCAAATTGGGGGGGGGGGGTACTTTACATGAAGCCCCCCCCACCGACATTTTCAAAATTTTCTCAAAAAAGGCTCTAAATTTTTTCTTTAAACTTCTTGTAAGGATAAAGTAAAACACACAAAACCAAAAATTCCTCGATAATTTGATTTTGTAGAAAATTACAAAATCAACAAAGGTTCAAATCGCTCCCACATTGTTAAGTATAACGGTGACCCTGTTCCCAGGTGGAAATCGCGATATTTAACCTTTAAATATAACCCTGGGGACTATTGGACCCCAACCAAATTTCTTTATAGAAGTTTAATTGGAAAATCAATAATTGGGATATTTTACTCCCGCGTAAATTTAGTTAGTACATTTGGGAAGGGTTTGCAGTTTCCGCCTTCTAATAGTCTGCTACTAACCTCGCAGTAGAGTGCGGAAGTGTCTTTGAGGTCTGCTGGACCCCAGTGTTATATTTACGTGTGTCTTTTTCAAAGTTGCAATTTTGCTTTTTGTTTGTTTTTAAGACTTTTTCTGGACAAAATAACATCAAACATTAAAGATAATTTATACCTAATACGAGATTTACTAGATGACAGTCATAACGAAGAAACATTGGAGACCTTGTTTGGTGATCACTCCGATTTGGATACTTATTTTGTTTTAGAACACGATTTTCAGTAGTTTTAACTTATGTTTTACACAAATGTTATTTCTAAGTGTGTAAATTGAAAATAATATTTAAAATTTGATTTTTCAGTCAAATTTTACTTCTATCAAATCTCTAATGAAGTATTATTTAGTTGTTTTTTTATCTAAATAACGTCTCATTTACTAAGGTATTATAAGAAAAACTGTTTACATTTTTAAGATAATGATAATACTGGTTTACAGTACTTCTTATGACCTTTAATAAAATATAAAGTTTAACAGTGATAATCTGTTTTAAAAACAAAAAAAATTATCTAAATCTCTGACATTTGTCAAAAATATGTAATTTTGTGTGAATGGTGCAAATATCTTAATAAAATAACATTAATTTCCCCCAAAACGGTGTTAGATCTACTAAAAGTTTCCACGTCAGGGATTCCACAAGGAAGTGTCATTGGACCTCTTATGTTTCTCGCCTTTGTGAATGACTTGCCAAAACATTTAGCTTCAAATGTAAGACTGTTCGCCGATGACTGTATCATCTATCGGGTTATCAAATCAGAGGAGGACGTAGATGTTTTGCAGCGAGACACAGACAAATTACACTTCTGGGCAGAAACAAACGGCATGGAAATAAACAGTTCGAAGAGCAAAGCCATCACGTTTGGTAGGGGTCGATGTTATGGTGAAACAGTGTACAAATTGAATAACAATGTCATACCAACAGTTACATCTTGCAAATATTTAGGAGTACAGTTAGGCAGTAAATTGAGCCGGGAAAATCAAGTAAATTTCGTAGTGGGGAAAGCCTGGAGATCTTTACATTTAGTTGCGCGGATTCTAAAGAGAAGTACGGTGAGAAGTAAATAATTAGCTTATATGTCACTAGTGCGACCCGCGGTAATCTATAAAGGCTCCAGCGCAGAGCATCAAAATTCTCTTTCAGGGGTTCAAAAAATAGAAGTACATGGGAGTCACTCGAAAAAAGGCGGATTAAGTTGCGACTCTGTGCTATGTACAAAGCATACAAAAATTATCCTGCTTGGGGTGAAATTAATCGTCCTCTAGGAAAACCTACGTACGGTAGACCTATGATCGGTAGCGCGGATCTCGAGCACAAAATTAAGACAAGAATGGAGAAAACGGACGTTGGGAAATTTTCATTCACTAACAGAACTATTAGAGACTGGAACAGTTTGCCTGCGACAATCTTTGGACCCTTTCCTCAAAGCTTGAGAAAATTTAAAAATAAATAAGTTTCCTAACTATTTATCTATATTTTACGTCATTGTATTATTGTTCTGTTTCTACAGTTAAATAAATAGAATTTCCTATTAAGTAGTTTGTCTAATTGTTATTATTAGTGGTAGTTGTAGTAGTATTGTCATTATTATTATTATTATTATTATTATTATTATTATTATTATTATTTTCCCGTTACATCACGACTAAAGATGTTATGAGTCGGCTGAATAGAAAATCTACTCTAGGTTGGAACCAGTTACCCAAGGAGCAGATCCGGTGACTATCAGTGCCTCTACAATACTTTACGAAAAATGTGGTCTGTTCCAAATAAAGCGATTTCTTGCACTTCCCAGTCTTTTGAATTACCAGGGAGCTTAGACAAGTTCTTACTCAAATTTTGCGGAACAAATCCCAGAGCTCCGATAACTATCGGGACGACCTGTGCTTTTACGCCCCACATTCGGCTGATCTCGATTTCCAAACTCTTGTATTTAAGACGTTTCTCTGCCTCCTTGGTGACGACGTTTTGATCGCAAGGTACAGCAACATCCATAAGTAAACACGATTTTTTCGCCAAATCCCGGATCACTATATCCGGTTTGTTTGCCGCTATCATGCGATCAGTTTGAATTTGTTGGTCGTACAATATCGTACACAATCCAACAGACGTCACCGGTTTTGGTGAGTGTTCGTACCACTTGGGGCATGTGTTTGGAACTTCGAGGGCGGTACAGATCTGCCAGTGGAGGTAGCTACACACCCTGTCATGTCTTTTCAGGTATTCGGTCTTTGCTAGGATTGGACAAGCTGAGACAATATGATCAATGGTTTCTACTTGCTCCGGGCAAATGCGTCATTTATCATCTTGGGAAATTTTGAGAACCGCTTTATCATTTATTATTATTATTATTATTATTATTATTATTACTATTATTATTATTATTCTATTCGTGTAGTTCAGTTCAGTGCAGTGCAATGTTGTGTAGTGGAGGAAAACAAATGCGAAAGAAATGCATAACAGTTAAGCGTTGTGAAGTGCATTGCAGTGAAGTGAAGTGGAGTAAAATGAATTGGATTATGTACTATTATTCTTAATTATTGATTTTTTGTTGTTTTTTTAAATTAACTACTCTCTTGTAATTTAAATATTCTGGCACCAAGTAATAATACTTAATTGCAGAATTAATAATAAATCTAATCTATTCTAATCTAAAAGGACTTAAAAGTATAATTAAAAAATATTTACAGAACTTTAGAAAACCTTCATATAAATTTTAACCTTTATACATATTTTAAAACTCGGGTCTGCCAGACCCCACCGTTATATTTACGTGTAATTAAATAAGTATTATATTTAAGGGTTAATTACACCCTTGTGAATATAATTATGAACAAAGAAAGAAAATCTTCCTTTTCGTGTAAAGATGATTTTGTAAAGATATACAGGCTGTCCGGGGAGGAAACGTCGAAACTTCAAAAATAAGCTCTTAAGACTATTCTAGGCATATTTTGTCTAATAAACTACGTGGATATTCCGAATGGTTGGGCCGCAATGAGCACTCAAAATTTGGTTCGAAAAAATGATTTCTAGGCAAACATTTGCATTATGGAAGCATAGAAACACTCCAGAAACATGTTAATTGTTTATTATTTATAAAAGAAATTAATATGTTTGCTCACACAGAAAAACTAAGCGAGAAATAAAAAAAAGCAGTCAAATTGTGTAAATTGAGTGCTTTTTTATTTTTCGCTTAATTTTTCTTTCTGGACAAATGTATTCATTTGTTTTGTAATTAATAAACAACTTTTATGTTTCTGGAGTCTTTCTATGCTTCTATAAAGCAAATTTTTGTCCAGAAATAAATTTTTCAAACCAACTTTTGAGTGCTTATTGCGGCTCAAACATTCGGAATATCCACGTAGTTTATTAGACAATATATATGCTTAGAATTGTCTTAAGACCTTATTTTCGAAGTGTCGACGCTTCCTCCCCGGACACTCTGAATGTAACAAATTGAAAGAATCAATGACTCATAGGCTGGAGGAAGTAATACTCTCGTACATGCCCAAGGAGGGGACGCTAAATATTAATAATGTTGTGTATATTCGTTTTCCTCTTATGTGGTAAGTATATTTTATGTATATTGTCCTTTGTTCAAATTAATATGTACAAACGAATTCCAATAGCTACTGATAGAATGGGACATTCCGTGTCGTAAAAACAGGCGAAGCGGTAAAATGCTTCAAGCCTCTTTTTTTATTGCATGGCACAAATGTTCAATGGCTCAAAATGCTTCTATTGAAGCAGATATTGGAAGTTTTTAAGATTTAAGGAACGACAATAGACTGTTCGGTGGGATTACAGTTTTATTTTAGGGAGAATGTAAAAATGTATATCCTGTTATTAATGATTGTCCGCGCCCAAATGAAGATTTATGTATTTTATTTTATTTTTATTTAGTCAAAAAAACAGTAAAAACTGTATATGACGTGTGGGGAAAGAAATTTATCTGCGCACATTTTCTTGAGGGCCAGAATTTTATTAAAAAAAAAACGAAAACGAAAAAATTAATTTACAAAATAATTATTTTAGAAAAATAAAGATATTTGAAAAATGTTTTTTCCCGAGTTATAGAAAATCAATTTCAACTGTATATGAACTACAAGCAAAAGGAGTGCTCAACAAAACGTGCGCACAGTGAAGCTACATTTACGTCCAGAAGCAAAACAAGGGGCCATCTCAGCATTTGCTCTATGGATCAGGGAAACTGGACAAAAACCTGATCGGGATGGGGGTCATTGACCCGGAAGCTGAAGTACATTACTTGTTACAGGCGTATTAAATATTTTTTTAAATGTTTACAATGCAAACATAAACTAATTCATTATATATCTTTGTTTTGTTACATTATTTTTCTTTTTCACGATCAGTATAGTCTCTAATTGTATAGAAACGGTTTTGCAGCAGAAAAGATTTTACTTTTAACTTAAATTTGTATACCGACTTTAATTGTTTTATGTCATCTGGCAATGCGTTGTAAAGTAACGTACATGTATTGTATGTTGATTTCTTGTACTGAGCTGTTGATACTGACACTTGATGCACGTGATTTCTACGGCGTGTGTTGTAATTATAAATATCAATATTGCATGAAAATATGTTCCCTCCGTTAAGTAGGTCATTTTTGACAAATATTACAGATTCGTAAATAAATAGACAAGGCAATGGTAGGATTCCCAGCTCAATGAAAAGAGGCTTGCAGGAATCACGTGGAAGGCATTTTTTCATTATTCGAATAATTTTCTTTTGCAATCTGAAGGTCTGAATACTACAGGATGAGCTTCCCCAGAATATTATGCCATATCTCAGGCGGGAATGCACATTTGCAAAATAAACGCAACGAGCTGCATGAAGGCTGACAGAATTTGAAAGAATTCTGAATGCACAGCATAATGAACTTAATTTAGTGTTTAATTCTGTTATATGTACATTCCATTTGAGGTTTGATTGAATTGAAAGACCTAAAAATGTTGTTACCTCAACACCAGCTAATTGCATATTGTTCATTTTCAATGGAACATGCGATTTCCGATTTGAGATGCAAAAATGCATTGAAACAGTTTTTCTTTCGTTAACAATTAATTTGTTATTATTAAACCAATTTGAAACTTCTGAAATTGTATTATTTACTGCTTCTTTTTTGCAAAGAACATTCGTGTCATCAGCAAACAGAACCGTTCTTCCATTTTTAATAGACGAGGGAATATCGTTTACATATAACAGAAAGAGAACAGGCCCTAAGATCGAACCTTGCGGGACCCCATGCACAATTGGCAAAGAATTGGAAATATAAGTATGTAATGTCCTTTCCTGCCAGTATGGTATTTCTACTCTTTGAGTCCGATGTTTAAGGTAAGAAGTTATCCAATCTAGGGCAATACCACGAATTCCATACGAAGGTAATTTTGAGAGCAAGATCTTATGGTCAATAACGTCAAAAGCTTTCGAGAGATCTAAGAATATTCCAATGGGTATTTCATTTTGGTCTATTGATGAAGCAACATCTTTGAGAAAAGAAAAAATGGCAGTTTCCGTAGATTTTGATTTTCTAAAACCGTGTTGTGAGTCTGAAAACGCTCGGTTTTTCCTGAGAAATGTTTCCATTCGTAAGTAGAAAAGCCTTTCTAATATTGTTGAGAAAACTGACAAAAGAGAAATTGGCCGGTAATTTTGAATTTGGAATGCATCGTCAGTTCAAAGACGTGTACGTCGAATCGTGCAGGCCGAATGTTACTAGCTTAGGTGTCTCAGTGCAACAATTCCTGTCTCTGCAGTGTCTCTGATCGGGAGGTTCTAGGGTTCGAGTCTCTACGGTGGCAGGTATTCGACACTAGATATACAGTGAGTCCGACCAACTATGGGCCACCCCTTTACTACTAAACAATTCCGATACCGAAATACAGTTTTCGTTCAACAATGTGGAATCATGGGGCAAGTAATGAGCCGTAGAAATATTGTTCGAAATATTCTTTTCGAAGAATTTGAATCATCTTTGATTTTTTAAATGGAACTATGTATTTTCTCACCTACAATAGATAGATCATAAATAGACGAATCCAATGATTTAACATATATTAATGTTTTGATAGTATTTTGTGTATAAAATTATACTTTCTGGTAAGATTTCCTGTAGCAACACTTGCAACTGTCGCTTTTGGAGAAGGTTGCCTTCGCGGCGACGGCACTTTTGCGGGGAGAGGGGAGAGGCATCGAAGGCCACCTTCTCCCAAAGCGACAATTGCTACGGCTGCTATAGGAAAAATTGCACGTTTAATTGAAAATCACCAGTCAGAGTGTATAATTTTATACACATAATACTATCAAAATGTTAAAATAAGTTACATTATAATCCTCTTATTATGACCTAGATATTGCCAGTGAGAAAAATATATCCATTTAAAATATAAACTAGTGGTGCTACAACAGCACTTACTTTCCCGTATTAGAGGAAACAGCTAAGTAGTACTGTAATATTGCACTTTATGCGCTACTAACATCTTCGCTTGGAACTCACTATTTCCATTGCAGTGTTGTCAGAACTATGTGAATTCTACAACTTCACAAAAATAGAATGCAAAAGTTTTGTAACCCTGTATTGCAAAAAGAAGCCTGATACCCTGGAAATATAGAAATGCCTTCCATTGGGCCATGATTAGGGAAGAGTATTTTAAAACCATGCAACAAATTCTCTACTCACTACAAATGGTACAGCATTTGGTGCAAAACTAAATATTTACCTGCAAATAACATAAATTAGACAATTATAACTCCTTTTCATACAGCTCCATTAGGTCACAACAATGACACTAATTCACAGATATTCGCGAGCGCAAAGTGAATTCCATTGTTGCAGACACTGCATTGTCGCTATTCTGAGAGCTATGAATTCTTTTTACTTATTTCAAATATTTCAAAATAAACAATTTCTAAAATATTAATGTGTAAGTCTATAACAAAGTTCGAATGTAAGAAACGAAGAAAGAAATAATATACAAAATTGCACATTCTAATTTACGACGCATCCAGCTGTCCAAAGCGCAGTAAATTTACAGCGGCCTATTACGTTTGTCACAAAAGTAAAGAAAAACTACTCGTATTTTGAAAAAATTAAGCATGACCGTATTTATTTTATTTATTTATTTGTCAATATTCGGAATTGCCACATACTCTTTCTTGCCAGCTACCATCTATCATCGCCAAAAGTACATTTTTTTGTCATTTTCTTAATTTTTTCGGTTTCCTATTGGTAGAACAGAAACATTAATTTTAGAATATTAAAGAACACAAAAACCTAGCCGTAAATGGCAATTTTCTTTTAAAAATTATGTGCCGTTTAAGAGAAAATGGCGTTTTAGCGCTACTAAAAATGCGAAATTTGAAGCTCATTTTCACAGAAAAGTTTTGAGTTTTCAAAATACTTCATTTGAAGTTATTTGAAGCACTTACATTCACAAATATAATCATCTTTACAAATTGCAGATAATGTGCATATTAAAGATGTGAGAGATCTTTCAAAAAATTTACATTTATATAATTTTTGAAAAAAAACAAAAAAAAACTCAAAATAAACTCACGCTATACTAATGAGTGTAATTAGCACTATCCGTTACAAAAGTTTCAAGAAAAAAATTGCAGCCATATACGAGAAATTGACGTTTGAGCATTTCTGAAAATGCCGAAATTTGAGCTACTTTTCACAGAAAACGGTAGTGTTTTCGAGAAACTTTACTTGACATTATTTAAAGCATATATACTCGTAAATATAATAATGTAAAAAAATCGCCGATAATGTAAATATTAACGACGTGAGAGACAAGTAAAAAAATTTACAGTTTTGTAATTTTTGAAAAAATCAACCGATAGACCAAAATGGCTTTTATGTCATTGATAGAGTACATTTCCACTACCACTATCCCTACCAAAAGTTTAAAGAAAAAATTTGGAGCCGTTTTTGAGAAAATGTTGAAAATCTCCCGGGGGCTTCATATAGTGTACCACCAAATTTTAAAGAATCTTTTTCAAAATCACAAAGCTTCGACTAGAACCAGATCGACTGGGGAATATGAATTTTGAAGAAAATCGACCGAACGGTTTAGGCGCTAGCGTTGACCACAGACGGACAGACGGACGGAATGCCGTCAATCGATTTTTAAGTATAAAGAAGCAACAAATCATGGATTTTGAGCACACCACGAGATAGAGGATTTTTTTTCTTAATTTAGCAACTGGTTTTATCCACTTATTCGTTTTCACGGCCCGGCAATTAATTTTTTTCCGCCGAAAATTGGTCATTTTTTCGCGCAGCATTACATAACTTTCCCTATACTACGTATATCACTCCGTGTATACGTACGTATACGGGAAAGTAAAAATGATTACATTTCTCAAAAACTAAAAATATTTCAAACAATGTCTCTACATTGTATCACTTGCCTCATGATTCCGCAGTGTTGGGCTTAAACTTTATTTCGATACCGGGAACCGTTTAGAAGTCATGGCGGTGGCCCCCTGTATAGCTGGGTCGGTGATGGGGCTCCCTGTATAGCTGGGTCGAGTTCCGTCGTTATCTGGAGGAAAATTCTAGCAGCCGACTGCTCTTATCGGTATTGGTTCATGATTTCTCCGATCAACACCAGGCGATTGACGGAGCCGTACCCTAGCAAACGGGTCATGGACCGCGCGCGATCTTCCTTTCCTCTTACATACATACACACACACACACAGGCACTATACTACCATAAATGGAGGGAGAACAGTCGGTAGTTTAGAGCTTGTCCGGGTTGGGGTGGAGCCCCGCTGGTGGTAGACACCAAGTTGGGAAAAACACGCAAGCCGCAAGGTAGGTTGGTGCCGGATCTCGCTATCCAGCGGGGGAAGATTATCGCCATCTCCCGTAATAAAACATGAGCTACACTTGCGGTACTAATGATCTTAGCAGCTGATGCGTTCCTAATCACCAATCAATCAAGCAAGCATGGATGTCTAATCATCTGTATGTGGCGTACGGAGTATGCAGCTGGTCGTTCTGAAGTTCACGACGAAGAAAGAAGCGACTGACCGTCTATTTCCAACGATACAGTTGCGAAGGTCACGCAAAGCATGCATGCAGATCGGCAAATCACATTGGATGATTTCTGGATTTTGGTTCTCGAGTTTTGCGAAAGCACAGTACATAGGAGTTTGTCGGAAAGATTGTGATATCAAAAGGGGTGGGGGCAGAAGCGGATTAACAACTGTAGGCACGCGAAAATTGCCGCCTATTTTTTTTAGGTAACCCAGGAAAAGCTATATGTACAAGTATAATTTATGTTCAAGAATTAGACTTATTTATGACTAAAATTACATTAACTTAATAATTTATGCATGTTTAATTTTTTCTACGGTAAAACAATTTTTAAATTAAATATTTCGTTGAACAAAAATAACAAATTTATCATATTTTCAATGTTTTTTGAAGTTATGCATATTTTTCCGCTGTTCTTCTTTTAATTCTGACAATTACATAGATGTCTACATTTAACACTACAAAATATGAACGAAATAAGACGTTTTCAGACTTATTATCAAAATTAAATGTTTAAATATGTATAATTTCTAAAAATTATAATATGAGTAATTTAATCGATGTACCATGAAGACACCTTTCCGGTAATTGTAAATGAATCTTAATTTTATCTTAATTGTATGGCGTCTGAAAATGTAAACATCGCTCGTTTTGTCTTATTCCTAGTTATCTAGCAAAAAGTATTATCAGCCAAATTATACGTTAATTTTCGAGTATTTATTCATTTTGTTCAAAAAATTATAGGGTGTAAATAAACAAGTAAAATCATACTCAACAAAGAGAGGCTCTTTTGGTCCTCAATTTTTGCCACCACTAAAATTTTGCCGCCGTAGGCACGTGTCTCCTATACCTATCAATAAGTCCGCCCGAACATGAAAATTAACATGATATAATAATAAATAGTAATGTATATATACGTAAATAAAACTCGGTTGTTTGATACAATAAATTTGGGATACATGTTTTTGCATGCAGCCACTATTTCCCGCATCGCGCCACTAGACCTCGAGCGTGTAAAACCTCTTTCTGGATTTTGAAGGGAAGTCAGGCCAGAGTCAGGGGAAGTAGTCCATGCTCGTTGGAGCGTCCGACGTCTGACGGGCAAGTTGCTTGTGCGGGTTTGACGTGCCTTCTCTAATACATCGTTATTTTAGATAACGAAAATTGCTTTACGGGAAAACGTCTGACCGTCTGTCTGTACACAACATCAACGCCTCAACTGTTCGCAAGATTTTCAAGAAAATTGACATTTTGATTTTCGAGGGTATGAAGTCTCATATACATTTTCATTTTTTCTCTAAAATGGTTCCAAATGTTTTCTTGAAATATTTTCTCGAGTAGTGCAAACTATGATTATAAAAATGCGTTGGTTTGGTTATCGTCGAGCCCTCCAAATTTTCGAAAATTGCAAGAAGTCTAAAATTTATTCAATGTTTTTCTTTGACTACAATTTTACAGTTTGAGATGTATTATCTACATAAAATCTGTTCTTCAAAATTATTTCGTTAAGCCCGAGAGTCAGTAAACGAATAATAAAACAATATCCTGAAATCCAAGATGTGCAACTTCCCCTTTTTTTAATTGATTATTTTCCTTGATTGGCAATTATTACCTTACAAACGTTTTTAACAAAAAAATTTAACATAATATTTCGGAAGTCATCCACAATATTTTTAGACTCGGATACATTCGTATGACAACTCAGGCGTCTAGTGAAGCAGATAAGTAAAGTGCTTACAAAACCTAAGTACCTGAGTTTGAATTCCAGAGTGGACAAAAATTTTGTGTGTGTCAGCATTATAAAATACCATTCTGTTGCAAGAAATCGTTCATAAATGGGTGTTTTTCGACCCAACAAATGATGACTTATTAGCATTTTACCGCACGATTCATCACACATTCAGTCAATCTCAGCGAGAGAATCGTGAGAAGGTAGCGGAACACCCGACCGCCGTTTTGTCGCATAGGTGTCAAATATCCGCGGTGTCACAAGAGAGTTGTTTCGCAAAATTAAGTTTGATTATCTTATAAATGCATAATGCTGTTATACAAAACAGTAGGGTATGCAACTCGTTTATAATGTTGCTTTATTGCATTCGTACAAATTTGAAAGCTCGCTTCTAACATCACTCGTTTTCAAAACATGTACTCCTGCAATAAAGCTTAACATTATAAACTAATTGCATGAACTACTATTTGCTGGTTCACTACTCTTTGGTGAAAGCACATTTGCGGTTCAAGTGGCATTACGTAAGTCTTACAAATAATGTACAAACTCATTCCTTAACTGTCGTGCCTTTCTTTTGCAACGTGGGGCCAACACAACGAAATCAATTGGCCTTGCAGGGTGTCACCACGGTTTTCTCGTGACGGTGGCGGAATATTAGTCGGCGTGTACCGTCGTGAAAACTATATTTCTCAACGATTTTGCAATGAAACATAGGACAATATGAATATGAACTTATAGCTTCAAGCTGGTTATCCTGGTAAAGAGATCTAGACATCTGTTTTTAAAATCGAAATTGAAACAATATCTCTGCAATAGAAACGGCTATGAAATGGCCCTTTGTATACATTTATTTTGTGAAAATTGAATATAACTGCAACATATTTGGAGATATTTTGGGGAAAATCTTAGGTGAGCCACGTTATATTCTTTATTTCTCTTGAGTTTCGATGAAGTACTAAACGTAATTAATAAAACCAAAAAAACTTGTAATAACACAGCCTTCAATGAATATTTTGAGAGCAAGAATAAATTTAAACATTGTGTTCTTCTTGGTAACATTAATTAAAAAATACTTCGAATTTTACTGTAAAAAAATTAATATGGAATTTGTAACTAAAAGGGTTAAGTAGAAATAAATGTATTAGTATGGCATTGCACACCACTACAATTTATCACAGAAACAAAATTATAATTCTCAAAAAAACTATTTCGCATTAGCAGCGAATAAAGTTATGAAAATCTACAAGGAAAGCAAGCGATCTCACTTACCAATCATTTGTACTATGGCACCTGTTGGCGTAGCTTTCATCGCATGGTGTGGAATGTTCCTCCCAATAGAGTGTCCGAAATTCACATCGCAATCAACAAAAAATCCAATAACAAAAATTGCACTAGCTACACTCAATACTAGAAGCACAATTTCTCACTCGGAATCGACTGCACTCGTTCACGTTCAAAGAAAAACTGGTAGAGCAAACCGTTTCACTCCGTGCTGGAGGGGAAATTTCCAAGAGCCAATGGAAATTCAGAGCCCATGAAACGAACGTTTTACTCTTCTTGGAATTATTAAGTACAAAAATTCTTCAAGTTCTGCTCTAAAACATAAAAAATATGAATTTTGTAGTTAAAAGGACACAGTCACATTAGTACGAGGAGCTCTGTTGGCTGTTGATAGCCCACATTGATATTCATTTAAAATGATTTAATTTGATCAATCGTGTAGCATTAATTAAGACCAGTGTCGAGAGATACGTAAATATGCCAATAATCTGTCAAATTTATCAGTTTTTAGTATTTCATGGTATTCACCTACCATTTCGTAGGATTCACAAATTTGGATCAGAAATTATTGAAATAAATATGTGTTAAAGTAATGACCTTACGAAATGACGAATAAAATAGGTTAAACCTAATGGTCCTACTGATAGAGGCTGCCTATATGAACCAACGAACGAAGAGCGGAAACATTTCTCATAGTGGTATCAGAATATACATATGGAAGTCTTCTCTAAGCTTCTTAATACAGCGAAGATTATGTCTCTGTTCGTGACAATCATTGCGAAGAACTTTTCTTTACACTGAAAAAAAATAAACCAGTGGGGGTTACAGATGGCACATACATTCTCGAACTAATTAGTTTCCTATCTAATCTGGGGTAGCTCAGTTTGTCCCACTAGCTGCCATCTATCGGAGCCTAAAATACATATTTTTTCACATTCATTCAATTTTTCGATCCCCTAATGCGAAATTAAAATATGAATTTTTTTAAATCGTAGATGAGCAAAACATTAGTTTATATGCACATTTTCATTGAAACATTTGGAACCTTTTTTGAAATAATCTTTTGAGTGAGTCTGCAAATGCGCAAATTTGAGTTCATTGTCACGATTAAGTTTTGACTATTGAGAAAGTTAATGAGAAATGATATGAAGCTCCGTATTCTCAAATACAATAATATACAAAACATAATGCAAATAATAACGACGATAGCGATACTTAACAACCAAAGAATACATGAAAATGGCGTTTATGTCAAGTTCTGCAGTACATTTGATACTATTCATACAAAACGTTTAAAGAAAGAAATTCCACCCGTTTTTTAGAAAATTTTTCACTGATAAATCATTCCAAATTGTCATAAAACTAGTAAAAGTTAAAAAAAAACGATACATGGCGTTAATTAATGAAGTGAATTGACGTTAATGAATGACGTTGATGAATGAACTGAATTATGGAGAACAAATTTCGTTTGAAGCAAAAAATGTCTATCGTCAATAATATAGTTGTACGAAAAAGTTCAAAAAATTTTCAAATTTTGACGGTTTTCAAAAATTTAGAGTTCACAATGAAAATCTGACCTATGGGAGAGTCTGATCTTTGGAAGAGTATTTCATTCTATTATTGCGAAAAATAAAAAAGATTGGAGCCATTTTTGAGAAAATTTTGAAAATATTCTGGGGGCTTTACGTAAAATCGCTCCAAATGCAGAGAATTATTTTGGAAATCGCAGAGCTTCGCATCGGTCCAGATCGAGTGGCGCCTTTCATTTTGGAAAACAGTTCTAGTGCTGTTCACAAATGGACAGACGTAGGCTTTCTATGACGGACTGACAGACGTACAGACATACACATGACGTACGGGCTGACAGACGGGCGAACCGATAGACGGACATACTGACAGATGGACGGATTGACACACGGACAGACTAACAAAAGAACCGAGGGAGGGACGGGAGTACAGAACTCATTGAGACCGTGCATAACCGTCAGGGTCGTGTAATTCGGCGCGAAAGAACTGTAATTGCCACTCACTTCAAAGTTGTGAAGAAAAATATTTCTTTTAATTCAATATTAATATTATATTAAATATACATTCAAGTAATCATTTTTATTGACATTATATTTACTTTTAATGTAATTGGTGCACAATTTCAACAAAGACACTATTTTTAAATATTTTACGACGAGATATGATAACTTTTTGTTGATAAATCTGAGTGTACGAATAAGAATGTTAGATACTGTATTAAGAACCATCATGCGGTCCGAAGGCATACATCGAAGCATTCACTTGTAAATTTTTTTAAAAATAGGGATCCATTTAATTGCATTTTCCAGAAAAAAAGACTATGACATTTTTCAATATTTTACTACTCTCGGAGACCGCGTTAATGAGATACAGCCCTTTAAAAATGGTAATTTGATAACATTAACAGCGCCGAACATTGGAAGGTTGTCAGTTTGCCATGAGAACGACTTTCCTGGTGCGCGCATTACCGATGCGAACACCGCCATGGCCTTGTTCCAACAGCGCTTTCACCCTCGTCTCCACCCTGTCCCTGCCTTGAGGATTTCGTCAAATGGAAAAAGAAAATACTCGTACTTTATTGCCTAATATTGCCTTCGGAACGGAGCTCCATATATATACTGCTTAACTTACTTGGATCGAGAGGGCGGTGGTTACGAGAAAAAAATGAAAGGTTGGTACACGTTTTCTAAAGGAAGGAAACATGAAAAATGAACTGGTGAAGTCAAGTTAACGAATAGTTAATTAATAAATACATGAATCTGAATCATTAAAACTAGATTTAAAAAAGCTTGTGTGTACCATGCGCGTTACCTGGTTCTAATTATCTCGGGCGACGAAACGCCCTTGGGTCAAAGGCCCTCGGTTCTTTGCCGTCTCTCCTTCACTACTACTCTTACAACGCCCTTGGTGTATAAATAACTGCTGAATGAGCAATTTTTAGTTTTGACACTGTTGCACTTTGCATGATGTGATGTAATGATTTTTTTTATGTACGTTGAATTTCCCACAGTTGCTCGGCCAATCAACTGAAGAGCCTCACGTCTAAACGTTGTACCGTCTGTAAATGTAAACAAAAATCCCACAAACAATGATTTAGAAAAATATATCATTTTGTAGTCACATATATAGATGATCATTTTCCAACAGCGCGATAATACCTCAACAGCATCCTCTTGTATTTCAACAATTTCTTTCTCCAAGATTCTTAACATTCTCTCGTTACGGATGGATACTGTTCGAACTCTCACCAAGAGAAGCAGATTATTTTGAAAATATAATAATCTTTTGTTTCAGAAACTGAAAATCAGTATTTGATGAATTTTTATTGACGGCTCCGGGTATGTCAACTGCTAAGGTCATCTGTCCCGTATGTGCAGTGCATGCTTCATCGCGAGAGGTGGCGGTGATCTTCCCCCGTTGGATGGTGCGATCCGGCATTGACCTACGTCAGCTTGTGGGGATATTCCCCAACCAGGTACCCACCTCCACCGTGTCACCGCCCCAGCCGGAACAAACTCTAAGCTCCCCACTGGCCTCACGATAAGTATATGGTGCATGCAAGTGTAAGCAAGGAAAGTAAGCAAGAAGTAACGGCGGAACGCGGAAGGGGAAGCAAATATCACGCGAGGACTGTTCATTAGGGAATTGTTCCAGCATTGACCTGATGCTGACCAGAGAAACCACGGGTAACTTCAGTTCAGAGCAGACAGGCGCTACAATTCTCACCAGAATTCGACCTGACTGGCAAGCTAGTGTCGAATACCCTGCCACCATCGGGTCTCGAACCTAGGACCTTCCGGTCAGAGGCACTGCGGTGACATCAGTTGATGTCCTGAGTCACATGTGCTGGTAGTATGTGCCGTATGTGAAACGTTATCTATTATTCGCTGTGAAAGTTCGACTAAACATTTCTTGCATGTGTTTTGTTGTCAAGTGTCACTTCTACAACACATTTTCACTGGAATAAACTTTGGTTGATTTTCAACTATTGTAAATAATGTGCTTTCCTAGCTAATTACCTTCTCGAGCACCCAACACCCCCCACAATGACTTTGTTAATATTATTCTTTCGCCCATATATAAGTTTCATATTAAAGTGAAGTTCGCCAGGAATGACTCTCCACAGCATCGTGGTGGTGAGAGTGGTGCCAACAGAAATTATGTAGGTAGTGCTAACCAATAGTATAAAAGATAATAGTGGAAACTCCTCGAATATTTTGGTGACAGTAAAGCAGCGGTTCGAGGTGTAAACTACAGCGCAAGAATTCGTGTGTGCCAACTTACAAGGTGTGAAAGTCATATTTGTTCGTAGTTTTCTGAGAGATAATTTGGTAGAAGAATATCTGTGTAAATATTGTTATTTGATGCTCTGCCGCAGGTACTTTAATGTATAAATTAAAACCAGTTATAATGATGATAGATAATGGTACACACGGTTGTATTCTATTGGCAACATTTACGCCTGTCTTGTAGTGTACACCTCAGGCCGCTAGGGGCAGCACAATCACTTGTCGCTTGTGCCGCCCATGCTGATTTGCCCGAGTTTCCACTATTATCTTTTATACTATTTGCTACTAATTGCAGCTAGTAACAAATGAAAACGTAAATTGCGTACTCATCACAATCGTAACAGATTCTGTAAATGTTGTCCCATTCACTTGTTTCCACGTGATCTGGTTGCTACCGACACAAATGTAATTTTTAATAGGAGGCCCTGATTCGGTTGGGTGCGGAGAGACTTGCCTGCCGCACTGTATCAGAAAGTACAAATATTATTTGAATATTATTTTCACAAATAAGAGTATATAATTTTAAATTTTGCATTTATCGGAAAATAAAAATGAATGTTCCAAATCCACCGCAGGCAGTAATAAACTACGCACTAAACGTTGTGTTTAATTAATTGAAATGTTGATTTTTAACTGACATCCATTAAAATTTTGCTGGATATTATGTTCAATACAGAATTTATAAATTACGTCATTTTTAAAATTATATTTTCTAATAATTTTATTTTATAATTCCAATAAATTTGATAACGTTTTACAATGAAAAGAGGGTTTTTATATTTAATAAATGCAGTCTCCGTAAGCTGTACAAATTTTTCAAAATGATATGCTATTTTTTCTGCAGAATGCAATGACCTGTTTACGTTTTGTTATTATTATTATTATTATTATTATTATTATTATTATTATTATTATTATTATTATTATTACACTGAAGATTTTATAAGTTGGCTGAAAACAAAATCTACTCGAGGTTGCAACCAGCTACCTAAGGAGGAAATCTAGGGACTGTCGGTGCCTCTACAATACTTTGCGCAAAATGTGGGCTATTCCAAATAAAGCGATTTCTTGCACTTCCCAGTCTTCTGAATTACCTGGGAGTTTTGCCACGTTATTACACAAATTTTGCGGAACAAATCCCAGAGATATTATTATTATTGTTATTATTCTTTCAATTTGAAACAAGTGAATACTTACTCTTTTACTTCATCACGACCGCAGACAAGGAGCGAGGCCAAAAGTCGGCCTCGGCTTCTACGCTCTCTGTTCGCCCGCAGGCAGTTGAGTTGGAACAACCTGCTCTAAACGACAATCGACACTGCAGCGTCCGTGAATAAAAGGAGCAGTTTGTAAATCCCGGATATTGCCCATTCCATCCCGAATTCACTTTCTCTCTTCCTTCCTGCATTTCACGATGCTCATGAACTCTTTTGTGTGTGTGTGCTTCGCAGCGCAAGGAAGCTCCCACCCCGTGGTGAGGCGAGTCGCCGCCGCTTCTTTGAAGTCGGTGCCGTCCGCATCGCAAGCACGTTGAGCCCGTTGTCTGCGCTTGAGTAGCATAGATGTCAAAAGAAAAGAAAAAATAGAGAAAGACGTTATTTCGACTTCTCTGCAAAAAGCACCCTAAAAGCGCATTCATATTTGTTGCAGCTTTTTAGGCTAGAGAATTTGAAACAAACTTTATTACTTTTGCTCCTCTATGCGTGCCGTCCAGAAGAGAATAAAAAAGTATTGGATTCGGGTCAAACATTCGTGGCCTATATTTTGGGATAAAATCCGGTTTGCCGGTCCGGGAGATGAACAAAAAGTTCTTTACTTCCTCGCTACTCTTTATGCACTGTAGAGGAAGCATTGTAATGCTGAGAGAGAAAAAACAGCGAATTGTTTACAGGAAACCTCTTATTGCCGGGCCCTAGTTACGAAACGAAGATAAATATTGTCCCTAAATGTATGTATACTAAATTACTTCCTCTAACGTTGTGAACTCCAAATCCATGTTTTGGGGGTCATTGAGACCGAAAAATAGATTGACGGCAAAACGTCTGTCCGTCTGTAAACAATCCTAGCGGCTAAATCTATGCAGGATTTTCACCAAAATTGATATTCCCTAATCAATCTGGCTGATATCACGGGCCCTTGAATTTGAACCCGATATTTTAATTTTGGGGAGACCTTGAAATGAGGCCCTGCGACATTTTCAAAACGTTAAAAAAAATTGTACCGAATTTGATTAAACTTTGTTGTTGGATAGTGTGAAAGACGTAAAGAAAATGGTGAATGTCTCATTTCCGTTGAAATTCCTGATTTTTCGAAAATTCCAAAAATTCAAAATTTTTTAGGCATCTTCCGACAACTTTAATTATGAAGATAAAATTTTTCTAAATGAAATGTGTTGATAACAAACATTTTCAAATAAGGTCATGTTCAATACTTCAAAAATACGAATTTTTTGCGTAATTTTGTGTCAAACACGCAATTTTAAAAGATTATTTTCTGAGAAACGACTACAAAATTTCTTGAATTTATTCACGTAAGTAGCAAAGAAAGGTGAAGAAAGTGGTGCTCATTTTCGGCGCACACTGCATTTTCGAATGTTGAAGAAAGAAAAAAATCGAAATGTTAAATTCGAATTTCCCGCGCTTCGTTTCACGAAGCTTCGTTTGACACGCTATCAGGTAGTAAACTGGCCACATGGCAGTTCAAAATTATATTCGAATGCTTCTCATTGTCACCGGTCCCGATGAACATATGATGTAGATAAAATTCTTATCAAAGGAAATAGATTTAAGGAAGGTAATACATTTAACATAAAACTAACAAATACATTTTTTTAATTTAAGACGTTTTGATCGCTGAAAATGGTATTAAGAATTTGTTAGCTCACTTCGATGTAATCAAATCAAACTTGTGTTAAATGCAATTCTTTCTTTTCTGTAAAATGTGCTCCCAATAATGTAAGTAAAATTTATCCACGTTTGTTTCATTTGTAAAAGCTAGAAATTACTACTGTTCCTGGCTATTGAAATAAACGTAGTCAAGCACCGCAGGCGCTTTGGATGAATTAGACTTTTTCAAATTATGGCAGTTTTTAATAAGGCAGAAATTTTAATTTCAAAACAATTATATATTTCAATACTAAGTAAATATTTCCAATATTGCGAGTATGTAAATGCTGTTGTAGAATCTCTAGTTTAACACAATGGTCTTATGGATATATGTGTGAATGGATGTCGTGGCGTCAGAATGATAAGAATTAATCTAACATTTTTTGTCGAAAATGGTGTTTTACATGATCCAACTCTCTACTGACAAATGTTTAATCTGTTAAAATTGTTTTCAAATCATACTTGTACAAAACCGTTTGTGAACAAAATCAAAGAACCATTTGCATTTTTACATACCCACCATTAATAGACACCTCAAAATGGTACTATATCTGCAAGTATGATCAAAGTCCAATATTCATTAAACAGTTTAACGTTTATTCGAATCAGAATTTATCTATTGCTTGAAAAATGATTCTCAGATTAAATTGAAGTTTGATAAAAATGTTTTTAAAAAATGCTGCCGGAAATAATGAATTTTAATTAAATTTATAATCACAGCATGTAAGTATAAAACCCCTGTATCCAATATTGTTGATTAACAATCTCAGTATCTTGAACCATTTCGATTATTTTGACAGTGTTGAATATTCAGGATGGATACACTTATTAACTAATTCTGTATAATTTCATTATTAAAATTAAAGAAGATTCAATTTCTATTAAAAATAAAAATAGCGAATTCTCCATGATGTTAATTTCCTCATAAATTCGTTTTGTTGGGTGAAACGACGTTTTGAAATTGCAAACCTTTTAGAAGTTTTTGGAGGTGTTCCTTAGTTGGTGGGACTGCCTGTACTTCCGTGAATAACCTTACCACGTTTTCCCTACGGAAATTAATATTTTCTAGTTCAAGATTTTCCAAGATCATGAATTCTTTTCTTCTAAAGTTAATACTCTTGTTAGCAGATCCACTTCGTTCAGTCGGCAAGTTACTGAAGTTCCCATGAATTTCACCACGCAATTTTGCAGTTGTTAACTTCGATGTTAAAACAAATAGCTCTGAGGCATGGTGACTTCACAAATTCCGCTTCACTTTAGAGAGGTCTCGAACCCATTTGTGTTACAATGAGAGAATCTTATTCACTCTTTCTCATTTCTTCTTCCAATTAACTTCTCGTAAGGTAAACTTGAGAACTCTCTTTCCCAGTGAAAGTGGAAACTAAGTCGTTCGTAAGAAGTATAAAACTATTGATGAGCATAACTAAGTGTTTATGTACTCGTATTTAAAAACTACCCGATAAAGAATTCTGTCTTCAAGAAAAACCTTCCAGCCCAATACGTTGTGTTAGTACCGGGTATTCAACAATAAAGAGAACTAGTGGTGCTACAAATGGCACAGACTTTCCCGTATTTACTATTTTCTTGGATATGGGTCAGCTATTCGGAATTCCCACATACTGGTGCCAGCCCAAAGTATATTTTTTGACATTTTCTTAATTTTTTCGGTTTAATAATGAAAGAACGGAAATATTAATTTTAGAATATTAAAGAATACTATAAGCTCGTAGCAATTTTCTAAAGGGGGTTTCTCTAATTTTCTTTGAAAAATTTAGAGCCGTTTTTAAGATAATGGCGTTTAAGCGATACTAAAAATGTGAAATTTTAATCCCGTATTCACTAAAAATTTTGAGTTTTCGAAACACTTCATTTAAAGTCATTTAAAGCACTTTTACTTAAAAATACAATAGTGTTTACAAATTGCTGGTAATGTGCATATTAAAGGTGTAAGAGATCTTTCAAAAAATTACATTTATGTAATTTTTGCAAAAACAACACAAATTGAACATTACGTCATACAAAAGAGTGCAATTTACACTATCTGTTCGAAAAGTTTGAAAAAAAATTGCAGACATCTATGAGAAAATGGAGTTTGAGCGTTTCTGAAAATACGGAATTTGAAGCTAGTTTTCACACAAAACGGTTGAGTTTTCCAGAAACTTTATATGACATTTTTAAAGTGCGTATACTCATAAATATAATAATGTGAACAAATTGCTGATAATGTAAATATTAATAACGTGAGAGACAAGTCAAGAAAATTAAGTTTTTGTAAAAGCAAAAGAATAGAGTAACATGACGTTAATGTCATCTCATACAGTACGTTAGGCACTATTCTTACCAAAAGCTTAAAGAAAAAAATTGGAGCTGTTTTTGAGAAAATCTTGTTTTTGTAATTTTTCAAAATTGCAAATTGTTGCGCAGTATTGCCAGAAAACTACTAAATTTTTCTATCGATATTCTGACAGTAAAACTACAAAAAATATACATGACCTTAATAAAAGAACTCATTTTGGAGAACAAATTTTATTCGTAAGATATATCTCTATCTTCAATTTTGTAGTTGTAGGAAGACGCCGAAAAAATTCAAACTTTCGCAATTTTCGAAAATTTAGTTAACCGTGAAAAGCGGACCTAAGCTACCTTCATAAGTGTAGTTTACTCGATTCTTACAAGAATTTTAAAGAAAAAATTTGGAGCCGTTGTTGATAAAATTTTGAAAATGTCTCTGGGACCTCATGTAAAGTATACAAAAATTTTTAAGAATCTTCTTCAAAATACAAAAAACCAGATGGACAGTTTTTTTCATTTTGGAAAAAATTGTACGCATAGTTTAGGTGCTAGTACCGGACAGTCGTACAGACGTTTTGGTTTCAATTGGTTTTTCGGTATCAAGGACTCAAAACAGGGATTCTGGCTACCCAACGTGTTAGAGGATTTTGTTTCTTAATTTAGCAACTGGATTTAGCACTTTAGCACTTAATTTAGCGCTTTTTCGTTATCACGGCCCGTCAACGAATTTGTTTCGCGCAGCATTACATAACTTTCCCCTTACTACGTATATTACTCCGTATATACGTAAGTATACGGGAAAGGAAAAATGATTGTCAAGAAACTGTAAACTTCCAATGACAAATTCATTTAGAATTAATAGTAAAACAAAAGGTAACAAATTCGAAGTGTTGAATTGGTGTACATTTTATATCAGAACGACTAGATTCTGTGTAGAACGTATGTGAGAACGAAATTTGACTTCGCACTGTACGCAGATAAGGATGAAATTAGGTTTCGTAGTGAACGCGCGTTGTGACTAAGTTAGATTACCGAATACACATCAGAAAACGGCCTTCATTTCTGTATCAATTTTATGGTATATTAATGACTGACTAGCTCGTCTAGAGAACACTGTATGCAAGTGTAGCAGGTATGAACATGTGAGACGTTACCACGAACACATTTCCCTGGAGAACCTCTGTGTTGACACGGACTTCTGAACACTGACGTAACTTGGGACTTCCACGACATCACCACGTAAGAACCACGACAACGGAAACAAGTTTTGGTCAAGAAAAGTTTAATACTAACTTCGTGAACACTTCAAAACAAATACTCATTTCATGGTATTTGGGCAAAATCATGCTTGAATAAACAAACATAAATTTGGATAAAAAAGAACTCTTAAAGTTAAAATTAAGATTAAAATTAAAGTCAAACTCTTTAAATTTTGTATCTTTAAATTTGTCAGAAAATGTATGGAAAATGTCAAAAGATAGAGTACTTACGATTTCAAGTTGCCAAAGATGAGGTAAATGAAAATTTCCGTATTTGGAAAGGTGATAGAAACCTGTGATAGGCCAAATTAATTTTCTTATTGAAATAAATATTGTTAATATTGTTACAAAATGGCGGAATTTTTAATAAATTTGATCCCGAATCCCACTTCTAGAGATACATTTTCAGAATAATTTGGCTCTGTACGGACGATTCGGCGATCTACGTAAAACATGTGTCAAAATCAGTAGGGCAAAATAATCACTGGATATTCTTACAAATATTGAGATAGGCTTGAATTATTAATAAATGATCAAGGATAGTACGAGAAATATTAATAATGTTATGAATATTCTTTTTTCTCTTATTTGATTTGTAGATATATTTTATGTATATTGCTCTATGTTCACATTACTGTGCATAAGTGTGAAACTCTTGTTATTCATTCTAAAACTACAAATATGTAAATATGTAAATTCAACAAACAATAGAAGCAATGACTTTTGAGAATTCTTGTCATAGATTGGTACAAGACTCAAAGTTATGTTAAAACCTATGAGTTCAGTGACCTACTGTTCCAGAATATTAGTTACTGTGATATAAATATACTTTATTATTTTTAATCCAGGTCTTTTAATACTTGAGAGAATAGAAGTTCGTATTGCTGAAAAAATGACGCCATTTTCCCTTTAAATCCATTATAACATTTTTGTATTAAATGAAAATTGTTAAGAACGAATAGTTAAGAAAATTAAAAGATCACTGGTTGCTGAAAAGAAAACACCTCAAAGACAAAATGAATGAAGCAAACTGCATTCATTCTATAGCAAACCGCATTCAATTCTATAGCATTCATTCAAACCCAGTATGTTTCATAAATTATTAATTACTTTTCTCTTATTGTAAGTAAACTGTTTCCAAATAAAAAAGGCAATAAAATTAATGGTAACAATTTAGTTCAATTTACAAAGTTTCTAACAAATTAATTCTGCGCAACCTCTTCATAGAAGTAATAGAAGTGCTTACAAATCTTCCTAGTTCTGTAGCAAATGAATAGGAAGTGAACATTTAGAGTACGAGCATGGAACACGAGCTCATTTAGCGACGCTCTGTTCTCTGTGCTCCAGAAGATAAATGGCTTCCGCTCTAGCACGAAGTAAAGGGAACTCGCAGGCGGTGCTGCACGCGGGAAGGCGTCGGGCGCGCTCTCTCTGAGGGCTCTTTGTGGCCAGCTCTTTCCCGCGTGATGCGAAAGCCAGGGAGCAGGGACGTGAGCAATTTAACCCTTCTTAGTCGCGTCACTGAGGTTACCTCCAGGCCGTTTTTATTTGCAGCCATATGCATACGCGGCCGAAAACAAGAGGAGATAAATTACTGTTTTTTGTAAAGATTTATAGGATACGATAGAAAATGCATTTTACGTTGAATGATTTGTACGCTTTTCAGGTGGTTTGAAAAGCCTATTCCCGAAATGCCGTATATCAATTCCCCAAATTATCAGCTTAAAGAGGGGAGAAATCAGAAATTGACCAAATATACGGAAATTAAATGTTTTATTACATTGAGCTCAAAGTACTCCTTTCGAAATGTTCAGGGCGTCACGCCCAACTGACTCCCCCCCTACACGCAATGCACGCCTACGGGTGTAACCCTTAATACTTGCACACGGTAGGTGCCATCAAATGCACCACATGTACAGAAATTGTTCTGTTCCATAACGCAACACGTGAATAACAAATATTTAATGGTGAGCGGTGTCTTCCTTGGTACCTTGCTGTCACACGAGGACAACTGTGTAGTAGGCAGTGACGCACACAGTATGAGAATTCAGTAGCACGCGCATTTGTGTGGGCAGTATGTGAATATGCCGAATAACATAATTAAATATGTGCATTTTTCGGTCAAAATTGAACCTGTTTCATTGTTAATTTTTTCGAGGTTTTTCTAGTTCTTGGGTATCTACGAAAGTTATAGAAACTCTAACATAACCACATGCTGCATAGTTTTCTATCAATTTCTGCGCGCATAGGAAATTTCAAACAGGTTATCACTACTTACCGTCAGCACCAAAAATGCTGTTGTGTGTGGGAAATGTAATGGGGGTACTAGTGTTACAAAAATTGGATGTTCAAAAACAGGACGTGAATATTAAACCTTCTTTCTTCCTCATCGCATGATGTCAGCTGTCACAAGCAGTGTACCTGTGACGCACTGAGAATTAGAATATTGTCTTATGGAATGAAAAATTGCGGATTAACATATTGAAATATTTGCATTTTGAGTCAAAATCAAAACTTTCATTGATTTTGGGTTTTCCCACGTTTTTTGTGTACTTAGATGGATACCTACGACATTCACGGAAGCGACATATTTTTCTTTCGATTTCTGCACGAATTGTAAATCAGTAATACAACTGGTTCTTCGACCCTTCAGGATCTCCATGTACCTGATGTGTCTTCGCACATTTAATTAGATTAGATTAGATTACATTTATTTAAACTGCAATTGGGCATAACCCGGTGGCAGCTAAAACCCGGTGGCAGCTAAATGCACAAACATTTATTCAATCTACTTAACGTGTACATGTACTCAACGAATTCATCTAACATTCATGTTTCCTAACAATGTTAATGTTATTCAATGTACTTCCAATAAGCTCAGCTGCTAAGGGCCGTCAGGCCAAACAGAAATAAATAAATTCAAAAAGTATATAATAATGAAAACCTAACAAAAAACAATTTTGAATATTTTTAATAGTATAAAGACATTTTAAATTTCAGGTACAAATCATCAAGCCTTCTGCAGCGCCAACATCTGCAACGCCCTCCCCTCCCGAGAAAAACTCTAGGTGCGTTTTTGATTTTGATTATAATTTGTGTTCGTTCCGTTTAAGATTAATATCAAGATGAATACCTAAATATTTAACTAGTAAGGAATCATCTAACCAGGATAGAAAAATAATATTTATTGAAAATTAGGATTAATTTGACTTGTCGTCGCGTTCGTTCTTTTGGGCGAGTGTCAGGGGAGGAATGGAGGATGCAGCTGGCATAGCCACAATCAATATGCAGATCTGCCTTGGAATGGCTTCCTGACATGGATGGCGAATGCGCTGGGTCTTGAGACAGCGTGGCCGCCCACGCGAGTAGAGGAAGAGAGAAGAGAGAGAGAGAGAGAGAGAGAGAGGGAGAGAGAGCAAGGAGAGATAAAGAAAGGTGAGAGAGGAAGGAGAGAGAAGGAAGAGAGAGACAGGAAGAAAGAGAGTGAGAGAGAGAGGCAGGGAGAGAGGGACCCCGTCTCGAGAACGATGCCTTATACTATGAGGACAACCTGCATCTCTGAATGCTGAGGGCTATCTCAGCTATTTTGATCAACCTGACACCTCACTGCACGAAACCGGGTCGCAACCCTCCTGCCCGAGAGTTTTCCTCTGACTAATTTTGATTCTCCAATGATCAGACGAATTAGGAAATAAATTAACCCAATCCTAAAACTTATTAATAGATGAAATGTAATATACGATATTTAGTAAAACGTGCAGTGTCATGAATATATAAAGCTAATTGGGAGATTATTAAATTTAGGAAATCTTAAGTAATAATTTAAATAGAATTGGAAATTGTCTGCTGAACATTTCATAATATCCTGTTCTTTTATATCGGATATATTTTATCAAGAAATATCAGAAACCAAACACCAGGCATGGCACCACGTTCCCTTCGTTTCATCGGCACAGAGCGACTAACGGTCGGCGATTCACGATCCGCAAATTATAAAGTGCCACCACAAACACGGCTCGCTTATCTTTGTCTTTCTTTAATCAAAGCGCAGTCTTCAGATTTAGCTTCCTGCTCCCTGAATTTCATCTTTAATGCTACTTGAAATACGTAGCGTATAAACATCCAACACATAATACAGAATACATTGTAGCACATGTGTAAGCAATGTCGGTAAATGTACATGAAAATACGTTAGTTTGCTGGTTCAAAAGACCATAGTCACGCTTATGGAAGCTGTTTTTTTCAAATAAAGTTGCTTGGAATGTTATGCCAGAAAATGTAAATAAAGGCTACAGCAAAATAAATGCTTGATTGTGTAGCTAATCTTCACTGTCTCTTAAGATCAATTTGTTTCTTGATGCTTCGAATTACTTTCCCCTCCTCCTCTTCTCTTATAGATGTTACGTTGTGCTGGTGCATCGATGCTTCCGTCTTTAAGCTACTTTAACCAGCAAAGATACTATGAAAAGTTACCGTATTTTTTGAAGCAATTTAACATTCGTCTTTCAATCGTGTTAATTTTTTCAATCCGTTGTTTAGACAACGTGGTAGATAACTTTGCGCTTGTCATAAAATTAATGTTAATTTGTTTGCAAAGGAATATTACTATAAAGACAACACAAATACGGTAGGGGTATTTTGCTGCTATCTCAATCACATGTATCCCAACGTCCTGAGAAGTATTATACTTTAAGTATTATATTTAAGGTTTATTACGTGAATCCTGTATAAGAATCCCAACACCTGGAAAAGATAGCGCACCACGCTCACTTCGTTCCATAGGCACAGAGCGAATAACGATCGGCAATTCACGATCCGCACAGAGTGAATTCCTGAAGTTCCACCACAAAAACGGCTCATTCCTCTTTGTTGCTGACGGGCGAACCCTTGCAAAAAGGACTTGGTGCCGCAGGCGAATTTCGATGAGAGAAAAAGTTTGATTTACAGAGATCTGTGGATTAGACATGATGTATGGTCCATGTGAGCCAATAATATTTTTTTCATGCGTCCATTCTGCTTCATTATTTCACATAAATTTGGAGTTAAGAATATTATTTACAAATACATTTTTCGAAGAGTCCTGTAAGATAAAATTTCCTGAGAGTGCCAAGGCAGTTAGTAGAATATCTGTTAAAAAGCAGCTCACTTTAACAGGATTTAGGTCGCCTCGACGATCAATCGGAAAGCGCGCTGTAGAGGAAATTCATCGTCTGTTCACAGAATAGAAAGTGTAAAGAAAGCAAACTTACTGGAGATTCCTTTAGCCTGAGGTGACGAAATTGCGCCGGTCGTCATACTGATACTGAGTAATCAAATATTGGCACGTAAGTACAGATAGAGAATACTCTACCTCCATGAAATGTTCCACTCCTGAAGGTTTAAGGAAAAAGTCAATTGTATTGTATGCTAGCAGTGGAACAAAGCACTAAAAATGTATTTCAATGAAAAAGTAGGTGGGCCAAGAGACCACAAAATAATATGGAAGCCAATGGACACGAAATAATAAATACATTGATGTACACCTTACTTATTACTAACTGACTTATTAATAACTAACACCTTACTTATTAATTATTAACTGCAAAAAAATAATTTAATATCCACAACGAAATACAATTAACCATGAAGAACAACCGGTTACACAAACTCCGCGAACTGAAAACTGCAAAAGGCATACATACAATCCGTGCATACCATACAATCAGAACACAACAACAGAGACACAGCAACAGCAGCGGTCAGCCAAAGCTACCTAAGGTACTGATGACCCAAGTGGACTATACGCGGGGTCGGTATGGCGCACACATGAAGAATTTGTGCATGGAATGTAGTGAAGATGCTTTCTATTCTGTGGCCTGACGCTCGGCTATTGTAACTTCTCCGGTTGAGTTACGAATTAAAGTGTCAAACAAAGTTGAAGATGTCAGTTGGTGGAAACGTCTAACCAAGAATTACAACTTATGTGAATAATATAGTACGGACAATTCAGTTTAGTTTAGGCAGGCAAAAATAGTGATATTTTTTTCTTTCCCGTATACGTACGTATACATGGAGTGATATACATAGTATAGGGAAAGTTACGTAATGTTGCGCGGAAAAATGGTCAATTTTCCGCGGAAAAAAATTAATTGCCGGGCCGTGAAAACGAAAAAGTGGATAAAACCAGTTGCTAAATTAAGAAAAAAATCCCCTAACACGTGGTGTAGCCAGAAACCCTGTTTTCTAGGTCCTTGATACCGAAAACCCAATTGAAAGGAAAACGTCCGTCTGTCCGTCTATCCGCCTGTCCGTCTGTGAACACTGCTAGCACCTAAACCATACGATTTCTTCCAAAATGGATTCTAATTCTAGTCAATGCTTTGAGATTTTGAAAAAGAGACTTCAAAATTTGAGGGTACTTTATATGAAGCCCCCAGGGATTTTCAAAATTTTCTCAAAAATGGCTCCAAATTTGTTATTTAAATGTCTTGTATGAATAGAGTAAAATACACTTATTAACAGGGCATATGTCCGTTTTTCACGGATAACTCTGAATTTTTGAAAATTTTGAAAGTTTGATTTTTTTTCGGCGTCTTTCTCCAGCTACAAAATTGAAGATAGAGATTTTTTCTTCAAATAAAATTTGTTCTGCATATTGAGTCCTTTAATAAAGTTTCTCGTAAATGTTTCACGTAAATGTTTCTCAAAATTTTGGTAGTTTTCGTGCAATATTGCGTGCAATATGTGCAACATTAAAAAATTACAAAACCAAGATTTTCTCAAAAACGACTCCAAATTTTTTCTTTAAACTTTTGGTTTGGATAGTGGTAAATGTACTCTATCAATGACGTAAAAGCCATTTTGGTCTATCGGTTGGTTTTTTCAAAAATTACAAAAATGTAAATATTTTTATAATTGTAATTTTTTTGAAAGATCTCTCCCATCTTTAATATGCACATTACCAGAAATTTGTAAACATTATTATATATGTGAGTGTACCTCCTTCAAATAACTTTAAATAAAGTATTTTGAAAACTCAAAAATTTTCTGTGAAAATGAGCTTCAAATATCGCATTTTTAGTAGTGCTAAAACGTCATTTTCGCTTAAACGGCACATAATTTTTAAAAGAAAATTGCCATTTACGACTAGATTTTTATGTTCTTTAATATTCTAAAATTAATGTTTCCGTTCTACCAATAGGAAACCGAAAAATTAAGAAAATGACAAAAAACAGTACTTTTGGCGGTGATAGATGGTAGCTGGCAAGAAAGAGTATGTGGCAATTCCGAATAGCTAGCGAAGACCCAAGAAAATAGAAAACTAATACGGGAAAGTCTGTGCCATTCTGTAGCACCACTAGTTTATATTCCTGGTGCAAATTCAACCACAGAAAGGAACTTAAGTGCAGCTGATACATATTATTTTGGAAATTAATGGTGCTACAACCGCACAATTCTGGTAATATTATAATTTATTCAATCGAAAAAATTACTTCTAAGCGTCAAAATAATTTGGCAGAGCTGGGAGACTCACCTAGTGGACATTCAGGAACCGTAGATGGACACATGGAGCTAACATATCTGAAGCCGAAGAACTTGTGTAAATGGATTGATAATTGCATAATAAAGATTTGGGTCTGTACGTAAATATTTTGTTATAATATCCAAAATGGAGTACTAAAAACTATATGTCCAACATATTACGAACATAACTCAAGAACAACTCTTGACTTATGTTCGTAATTTTTAGTGCATACGCAACTTATTTTATGTGTATTTTTGGGCAAAAGTCTACATTTTGAGGATATACATTATTCTGGGGTTGGAAACTGACAAGATGAAAAACAAACCCGAAACTTTTATAATTTAAATAGTAATAATATATGAAATTGCTTCAGAGTGTTTTAGACAAATTATTATTCATTAAAAATCTAAGTGCCATTAGGGATACCCAATACAGAAATTATTAAAGAGAAGCATTGTACCTATAACAATCGATCGTTTGGAGGAAAAAATTAATGAAATTAATGATTTCCAGCACGTCAATTGCCATGGTCAGTAGTCCCGTTAGTGTGGTGAATATATTATTGCGGGAGATGACGGTGCTCTTCACCGGCTGGATGGTGAGATTCCGCGTAGAATTTTACGTCAGCATGTCGAAGATTTCTTCCCTCCAGTTAATTCTCAAGCGGGGTAGCGCCTCAGCCGGCACAAACTCTGAGCAGCCAACTGCTCTCCTGACACGGGTTGTCGTGTAGTACAAGGAAGTGCAAATGTATAAGGTTAAGGGGAGAGGAGAGGATAAGGAAGGGGCTGGAATGCGCGCTGCGCGTGCTTCGTTTCATAAGATAATGGTTTCATAGGATTCAGTTTTCTCCTGGCAGTATTCATCTGATCGATCACTGCCATTTCTCCCACAGATAATTTCTCCGCGGGGCCCCACCCCTACATGCGATTACTGCGAAACAGATCTTACCGTGGATGATGTCCTCTAGTACTGTGGTAAGGGAAGTGAGAGCCGCCGAAGGCATCAGCTCGCTAGCTCTCTAACGGAGGTATTTTGAAATGACGAATCTTCTCTCTGCAAGCTTTTTACGAGAGACTAATATCTACAGCCTTTTCTGAGAGAAGAGGATAATGCCAATTATGTGGCTTTTGGTTGGAGATTTTAAAGTGTTTATCTGGCTCTTTCTGCCAAATCCTGTTTTAATTGGACACTTCCATTTTCAGTTTTTAGTTATTTTTACTTTCCATTTAAAGCATTATTTCCATTCAAAACATACTGCCACAGTGCGTATTGCTCTTAAAATAATTTGACAAGGACGCCAATGACCTTAGCTGTTGAAACGCCCTTACATTCAAACATCAATAAATCAATCCTGGTAAAATTCAAAAAAAGCACGAAAAAACTACCGATTAATGCAACCGGCTGCCAGAATTCTTCACCTGATTGCGTCTGAACTTGACTGAGTTACACAGGTTAGTGTCGTAAATTCCGTCACTTTCGGGACGCGAATCATAAAACTTCATCATCAGAGTCTCTGCAGAAATATCAGCAATTTAAACTATTTAAAACCGGTCTCAACGGATTAGAAGTTTACATTACAAAAAATGCATTTCATGTATTTCATTTAAGAGGGCCACATACTCATTGAGAAAAATCTTGCAATGGCGTATAGTATTTATTCATTTGGATTTAGATTTAGGGACTCTTCTTCTTCTCCTTCTTCTTCTTAGATCCATGAATGATGTTGTAGGACCGATGATGGGGAAACGGTGGAACAAGTGACTGGGAAAACGGGATGGCCCCGGAAAAACTTGCCTAGCACTCGCTTTGTCTACAAGCAATTCCACACGGATTGCCTGGAATTCAAACCCAGGACCCCAGTATTAGAAAGCGTATGGTGCTATCCATGAAGCCACATTGATGTTTAATCTTACTCGTGTATTTCCGACGAATAGTAATTTCCACCGCACATGGCACAGTGGTTCGGATGTTTCAGTAAAACGGTGCACACATATTTTAATACATAAAAGTTTTATTTCAAAGAGAAACATTTACTGGCAAAACTTCCATAACACGAGATGTGAGGTGGTAGCGCTTTGAGTGGATGAGTTGGGTCTCACACGGCCGCAGGAAACAGCCTGCTTCTAATGAAGAACTTTATTTTAGAGCACGTAAAGCAACGGTGCAATTAAGGGAGGATTTTTAGCGCAGGCCAAGAATAACTTGTTAAAATGAAAGTCTATTTCAAAAAGTTCGGACACTGTAATGTAAATATGTAGGACACTCGTTCTTTCATAGGTGTTAAACGAAACGTATGCAGTATTATGTTTCCTCACTCATGTTTAGAATTTTCCTAACTTTAAGGTATTGTCTAATGAAATCTACTCTTTCTGGAAATTTGTAGGATGATACGCTATAAATCTATATGAGCAGTTGATAAATGATCTTGACAAATTTTTTCAAAATTTGACACCACTTGACAAAATTTAGATTTGAATTTTCAAATACTAAAATATTTGATTACGTGAACATATCTTTACATCTATTAAAATTAATTTTGCATTACGGAAAATTTATGCAATTTTGCCAAATGTTTGTGTACAAACAAATTGCAAAATAAAATATATATGAAATAAAAAAAATTGCATGCTGCACAGAATTTAATTATTTGAGTTCAAAACATGAAAACCATTTCCAGAATAAGAAAGACTACTAAAGCATTTGGAAAGTTGGTTGGTTTAAAGAAGTTCATTGCATTTTTCCGTTGTCAATTAACTATGTACTTGTGTAATCAAAGGGAAGTACTGCAATATTGCGGCACCGTCGTCATTTTTTGGCAGAACAAATCAATTTGTCGAGCCCTGGTAAAGAAAAAGATATTAAATCCGTTTGTACACGTAGTAAATTATATAATCTAGCATTTAGAGTAGTGAGACTATACGTATTATAGTCTTTGAAAAATCGACTTGCGGTAAAAGTGTCCGACTGTTTGCCTGTGAGTATAAATGTCGAACAGGATGTCGATCAGTCTGTCACACAGTCTGTCGATCAATTTGCCGATTAATCTGTCACTCAGTCTGCTACTCAGTCTATCAGTTGGCCACTCAGAATTTTGTCGGTCTGCCTTTTGTCGTCGTGTCTTTTGTCATTGTGTCATTGTCGGTATACGATATCGACATTGTCGGTATACGATATCGACATTGTCGGTATACGTTGTAATATACAGAATATTACAAAAAAAACACCGCGCTTTAATCTGGACGGTCGCGGTTACTAGGTAACGAATGTTTGTTTACGTGCAGGAGGGGGCTCTGAACGAGGAGTTTGGTTGTTGACTGGCATCGTGTGGTAGCAGCGCGAAGGTGGTCTCGAGTAATTTAAGTAGGACATCGCCGTGAATAGGAAAGGTTGAAGTGCAAGAAGTAAAGTAAGTCATCAAGAGAGAAGCAGACGATTTCGGCGACGACCGGCGCGAAGAGGGATTTTCAGCGCGGAAGCCAAGGGTGCTACGAACTCTCCGGGGCCTCATTTCACGTCAGACAATTCGGTACCGTGTTAACCAAATGCATGCAATAAATCAATAGAATTTATATTGTTATCTAAAATTCATATCAATTTTCAATAAATAAAATTATTGTTGTGTCAAGTTATATGCAATTCCTCGTAATATAAATAATTTCAGACTTCCAGGCTTCTCTGTATAGAGGGCAACCCGGTGACAACCAGCCTGTAGGTAAGCGTGGTGTCATCGTAGAGAACCAAAAAACTGAGCTAGCAAATTAAATTAATTTAAATCATTGATTATTTTATTACAGTGGCTTTCCCAACTTGGGGCTGGAAGTAATGAAACTTCGTATAAAATCGTGTGAGACGATTAAAACACGAAATTTTGTTAAACATTACGAAGTCTGAAATATGTGCCCAACAATAATTTAAAAGTAGAAAATAGTAAAAGCCAACTATTTCAAATATCATAATATTTATTTAGTGAGTGTAATTGGTGTTGAATTAAGATACTGTAAGTACATTGTGTCATTATGGAAACTCGTGGGAGAAGGGCTCGAGTCGCGGAAGGGGAAAATGGCGGCGAAGGGCAGGATGGGGTGGCTGCAAATATAAATATTGTATCGGAAGTTGAAGTTGAACGAAATTTAGAGGAAGAAGTACAATTAGTGCAGAAGGATGTTGTTCCGAACCTACCAGTAGTGAATGCGAATACTAATAGCCTTATACTGCAGATGCTCGCGCAAATGAAGGCAGAAATGAATTCCAGATTTGACAGTCAAGACGCGAATTATGAAAATTTAACGCGGGAATTGCGTAACACCAGGGAGCAACTGAGGGACGAAATGGCTCAGCTACGAGCAGATACTGCCTTGGAATTTAGTAATTGGAATTGTAAATTAGAACATCTTGATTCTAAGACACAACGTTGGCAGCAGGAACAGCAGGAAGTGATAGAAAATGTACAATTAGAAGTAAATCGTTTGAAAGGACATGTTGAAAATTTAGATCAAGTTGTGATGCAACAACACGGGAAAATGGCGGTTGTACAAGCACGTGTTGAGGAAGTATTTAAGATGTCTCAGCAACAAAATGTTCGTGTTGGGAAGGTCGAGGCCAGGATAGAACAAACGCATGCTGTAATACAGGATAGAATACGTCAGGAGGTGAAATCCGTGACAAAGGCGGAAGAAAGCAGAATTGGAAAGGAAACGGCTAATTTAAGACGAAAGATCGAAGAGTTAGAAAAAGAAATTGCCGCAACTAGTTTTAGCGGAAGCGTCATTGCGTAGTTTTAGCGGAAGCGTCATCAAATTTCGTGGGAATACTCGGCAACAGCCATTTATTGACAAGTTAGAAAGTTATTTTATAATGAATAATGTGCCGGAACGTTTAAAATTGAACTTGGTCGAACAGGCGATGTCGTCCAAGGCCCAAAATTGGTTAAAATCTTTAGTGCCGGAACCGCTGAATTATGTGGAACGGAAGGTCAAATTCTTGCGGATATATTGGAACGAGAGCCACAACTTTGAGCTCAAGTACAAGCTGATGGGTGAGAAATATCATAAGGGCGGGAATGAAAGCATGTGCAAACCATGCCGAAGGAATGATGATAGAGTTCCCGGCTGTAATAATAAAGGGGTTAATTCGTCCAGTAATTTTGGGAATGGATAGCCTAAAAATGTACAACGTCACCATTGATGTGGGTAACAGGCAGGTTACGCTACAAATGGACATGGAGCAAAAACATTGTTTAGGGGTCAAGGGCCCAAGGGACGAAGCTCTGAGTATTTGTGACATGGCGGGAACGATTGAGGAGAACCCTGATTTACTCAGTGCTGCAGTGAAGAATGCGGTCGACGAGTGTAGGATCGATAAGAGCCGAGAAATGGAGGAACTAGTGAAAGAATATCAAGACGTGTTTGAAAAATCTAAAACTCCTGTGTTAGGATACAAATTTCAATTAGAACTCACCGATGATGAGCCCTTCAATTGCAGACAATATCCAATTCCCGAAATCTACCGAAATGAAGTTAGAAACCAGATCAATACGATGATCGAGGATGGAATCATTAAGAAGTCAATGACGCCCTACGTCAGTCCCATTGTTATAGTCCGCGTGTCATTGTAGAGAACCAAAAAACTGAGCTAGCAAATTAAATTAATTTAAATCATTCATTATTTTATCACAACTTATACGATATCAGCAAGGTCAGCTGTCCTTGCGCGCTGCAGCATGGCATTTACCAAGTTATAATTGCACTGTTTTTGCAACAAATCCTTTTATGCAATAAATCCTAATATGATAATCCTAATATTTAAATATCTCCATTGCTGATACCCTTAAATCTCTGAAAGCAAAAGGTTGAGGAGAAAATTGTACTAAATAAAAAGTCAAGTGAAGCTCACGAAACATTAGTGCACAATTTCCCTTGGACAACCACCTTGCGAATTCGAATGGGAAGGCCAAGTGACAATATGCAATTAATCTTTGGAACGTTTGGAGGATAATCATTTATGAGATTGCTCAGGCGGCGGCAATAACGCGGCCGAACCAATGAACCTGACCTCACCAACATTAATCAAACGCCTGCTTCGCATCGGAAAATTCGCGGTAAAATTTTCATGCGACCTCTCGGGGGCATGGTCGGGCTTTTAGTCCCAGCCACCGCAGCTCCCTGGATACGCTGCTTATGCGGCGACGGCTGCAGACTCTCCGCCCACACGACTACCTCCCGTCCCTCGGCGCTCATTGTTAGCGCTCCTTTAGACGAAGATCCCTCTACCAACTAAAGCTCCTTCGGCCGGAAGTCGCCGGCCGCCTCCGGCTCCTCGGGATCATCCCCCCTCCACCCCCTCATCCTCCTCTCTCGCTCCTAACTTCGTCTGCCACCGGTCGTTCCCGCTTGTTACCCTGACTTTACTCGGATCCCCCCCTTTTTTTGTATCACTCGGCTGCGCTTTTCACCTCTAGCACTTCTTAGGTCATTACCATTGGATGTCTTTATCTTGAAAGTTACTTCGTCTCTTTTCTTTCCTCTTCGTCGGCATTCCTCCGGGGACCGACATTACATTTTACTGTTATGACCTTTATCCTATCAACATTGATCGTCACATGTCCGACTTCTCGCAGTAGAACGTTTACGTGCCCATAATATACATCGTTAACCTTACTTCCGTCTCCATACTATCATGTAAATACATCTTGTAATATAGCTATCAGATCTTCTTCTATCAATCTTCAATATCATCATTAATGCCTACGACTGCATTTATCAGCAGTAGCTTGTACTCCTCTAATGACTACGACCACAGTTTCAAAGTATAAGAAACACCTACATCGCCGCGGCCTTATAGAAGGATAGAAAAACAATTTTGCATTTTCCATTCTATGATTTCAAAACAAGTATTTCAAACAAAAAAACATTTATGTATGAAATTAAAACAAATAAAAAGAGAATTTCGAGATTTTGAATTAATCGCTTGGAAGGCTTTTGTTCACTTTCAGCATTTTCACGAGGTTTCAGATTGCCTGACAATTCTAGCAATGGTTTAAATAGGTATGCTGAATATTGCAGATTTCATTCGTCTTTATAAATTCAATTTTTCATTTAGGTTCCTAAAAAAACTTGAACAGTTCCTACTGTAGTATTAATAATTAATTGTCGAATATTAGAAGATGCGTCTAGCAACTTTCAACATAATCGTATCACATTGTATATTGCGCAATATAAATGTAACTAGTGGTGCTACAAGAGATCATATTTTTTCGCATTATATGTAACGGCTACGCAATATCGTACTACTACGTGAACCTGCAAACGTGTTTACAACCAGCAAAACATTTTTGTCGGCGTCAAGATTCCAACTTAGGTCCTTCCAGCATTCACGCCAATCACGTTACCGCTACAATATTGTAGCGTCATGCACGCTCAAACGAGCAGACGGTAATTTCACCGGATGTGGAACAAAGGGCTGGACATCTGGCGTGGTGACGCGCAATGACGCATCGGTTTTTCCGAGCGAGCGAAGCGTCGTCTCAGGTGCAGGGACGGGCAACGGTGGCGGCGGGCGGCGCCATGGCGCCTTTAAATAGCCGGGTGACGAACGCCCCATTCTTCTTTTCTGTAGTTCGAGCTGTGTGAGTAGGAGGCTGTGCGTCTGGCACGCGGAGGGGAAGCCGGCATTAGTTTGTCGTCAGTCATGAGACATGTAGGTTTGTCTCGGCAGAGCGGTGCATCACACCGAGGGGAAACGTTTGTTGTTCGGGCGGTGTGGTAGCCGCACTGTAATATCACTTCTTGTGGTGGGCTGTATTTATTTACTTAGTAGAAGGCAGTGTTATGGTGTTTTACGACTTCGGTCTGTGTTTTTTCATTAATAAACTAACTGTTTATTCTACCCACCCTCGTCTGTGTTTTAATACATCCGTATGACGCCACAATATCAATGGAACAGCTGTACCCGCTTTTCTAATGCTTAAAAATATAGTGTTTCCTGGCATTATTTTAAACGGCAATTTTCAAAATTTCAGAGAGTTCCACAAAAATGAGACCCGCGCCATTTCTTAAACGCCCTTTATCCGAATAAAATATTTCATGAAACAAAAATTAAATTTTGGAGTAATTTTTTTTATCAATGGCATTAACTTCAAAGATAGATAACATAAATACTACTCACATTTTTGAAAAGATGTACAGAACCTTATTTAATGATCTGTCATTAAGAAAACATTTTTTTAATGAAAAAAGCTCCAGTATTGGAGACGTCAAACATATGTGAACTTCTGCAATTTGCGACAATTTAGAGAGACCTGCATCATTCTCTTTATGGTAACTGAGTCCAAAATTTAATAAAAAAGTTTGGAGTTATTTCTGAGGAAGTTGTGAAAATCTTGAGACTTCTTGTAAAGAACACTCAAAAATCAAACAATCCGCTTTAAACTGTAGGGTCTTGAGTTTGTTAAGGTCGAACGAGGAATTTAATTTTTGGACAAAATGATATAAACGGCTCAGAAAGTATCTCTTTGACATTCTTTTTGCTGACAATCGAATTTTTCATATCAAGGCCCCACAGAACAAGAATTCTGACCGTACACCTTGTTAGAGGAAGTAATTTACTGCGTGTAGCAACAATATTTATCCACTTTTTTGTTACCACGCTCCGACAATACGAGTGTTTCTGTCGAATATTCGCCGATTTGAGCCACAATCATCATTCAACCATCATTCTCTTCATCATGTACACGTAATAATGCGAGAAAGTAAAAAAAAATAGTGTAGTAGACGAAAAAGAACGTATTACTGCAATGATAAAGCTATGAAGTTGTGTACTTTTAACACAGAGAATTCTTCAACCTTACACATTCACATGGTGTTAAGTGGATTAGCCTATTATAATTAACAGCTCAGACTTGCGTAATGAGAATTGCCCACCCTTTGTTTTCTATAATTACGGAAGTAATGTTAAACAAGTAGATTTTAATAATTGGAGGTAAGGGATAATCATCCACAATTTTTAAGTATATAATATTTATTAATATAACATATGCCCAAAGTCACCTTCAGATCAAAATTTCCCATCTTCAGTGGGTCTCCAGCAACAAACGGAAAAATGAGAGATCAACATGAAGAAGCAAAAATAAGAATACAAATAAATTGAGATAAATAATAAATAAATAAAATAAAAATTACAAATTACTTACTGTCCAAGTAACGTGGATCACAGCAAACAATTTTGAACTGGATACATGTATATTTTTATTGGGCCTATGTTATCATATATATTATTTTCGTTAAAACCGTGAATTTGTTGTCCCTCCTACTCGGCTCATAGTGAACGGATTTTAACAAATGAGGTACCAAAAAAAAGATAAAAAAATCAGGAATGGAGGTCACTAAATATTGCAAATCACGAAGCTTTTCGTTATTAATAAAATGCTAGGAAACTTTTGTTGTTTGAACTTTGCGGCTGGGATAGTTAGCGTGCCCTCCGCGCGCTGCCTGTCAAGATGGCGGTTATGCGCACACCATCTGCCACAGGAGAACTCACGTGGTTGTCGCATGTGAATCGAAGCGGCGGGAAGCGGAAATCCGTTGTGCGTGCCGTTAAGACAAACATGTGTGCGACTATTTATCAATTGTGTTGTAAGTGTTCAATGTAAAATTTTGTGTATGTTCTTATATATCTTTTATGTGATATCTACGGATTTATGTAATTCGTCTAGCATACGCCAGCTGGCAAGAAGCCTTTGCACGCGGTATTACCCACGTGGCCAACGTGTATTTCTACATGTGGCTGGAAGCGGAAAGCATCCCTTCAGTGCGATGTAATCGCACGGGTTCAGCTAGTATTAATAAATATTACATACTTAAAAGTTGTGGATGATTATCCCTTACCTCCAATTACCATTATGGATTACCACAAAACATCGGCAACCATCACGGAAGAGAAGTGGATTTTAGTTGCCGATTTTTGTACAGATTTGGTCCATTTCAGAGTTGTGAGCACCGTCGCCATCTCCTTGCCCCGTGACCCCCCCCCCCCTCTGGGCGGCCGCTCCGAATTTACGGGCCCCGTGCGGCGTGGCCCGCCGCCGCCGCCGCGGCGCGCCGCCCACGGCACAGAGCCTACGCGCGCGCGCGCGTTTGCCAAATCGCGGCGCCGCTCGCAGCGACGCGTTATGCCCTTTTAATGGCAATTAATCTCAGCGCTAATTCATTATCCCAATCGCGCGGGCGCTACGGCGCTCCAGGGACACACGCCCTGCGCGGAGGCGACGGCCCGGAGGATGATGGGGACAAACAGCCCGGAGCTACCCACGGAAATTGGTTTGGATTTCCGGAATTGAACTCGCGACGACGTGCCCGTATTTGAAATGTCTATTTTACAGCTTCACAATTAAAAGTAACAAGATACGTACGAAGTGGTTGATCCATTGATTAGTTTGGGTTTCTGGTCGGGTGAAACTACGATTGGTTGATTTAGTGATTCTGGGCGTGTCATCTGCTAAAGTCAGTCGACACGTAAGTCTTTTTTTATATAATCTTATTTTCCAATAAGACTAGCAGGTAAAGTCCGTTCCCTGTAACTTCACTCCGCATGTAAACAAGCTTTTGAGTGTATCCCTCCTCTCTGTAGTTCGTGATTGGCTTCGCCATTCGCGCCACGACATTACTCAAATGCCGGCACGTGTCACAGCCAGAACGGTCATAGCATATTATTTTCACTAGTACTTCTTTAAACATATTAGCATATATTTTTCATTAGTACTTCTTGCCCAAAATACCAGTCAAAATATGAAGATATTTTGCTTAAATATCGTGGAACTTACTTTTACGTGTGTTTTAACAAGGTTGCAGTGAAATCCCGCCCGAAGCACGAATTTCAATACAACATACAGTGACGTTCTTTTAAAATTTGGCAGTCCGGAATTTTCATTAACCACGTCAAGAATGTTCTTGTATGTTGGAAATTCGTTTCTACGAAAAAATGTGCATATGAATACGAATGGCAGATTAAGAAATTCATCGCACTCGCCCTCCAACTGTTTTGCCCTACATCTCTTCTTACGTGGATAAGTTACCTTTCTAATTAATTAATTACACGGTTTTCAAACACTTCTGACATCTGCAGTTCAGCAGTCATTTCTTCCACCTGCCACAAACTCATTGACAGATTTTTAGCTGCTAATTATTCAAACACACCAATACCACCTTCTCATCTCTTCTGAAGGCTTCTTCGCCCATTCTGCGAATGTTTCAAACCGGATTATCCCGGGAACTGCTTCACTCATTGTGTTCGATGTGGAAACAGAAATCAACGCAATGAGCAAACACACCTTTCGCTAACCAAACCAAAATACAGCATTCTTTTAAAACTTTCTCATTCGAGAACAGAACTGCTACTGATAAAATTTGTCAGGAGCGGCGCCGACGGCCTGGCGAACGAACGTTATCTAAGAGGTCTGTTGGCAGCTGAAGGTTGGCAGTCACGCTCGGTGTCTGATTTTACTTCAAGGTAAAGAAGAAAATTATTTTGACTGTTCGTGTAGAGAGTCAGGAAATAAATAAATTTTGAAAGGGACCTAACTCCCATAGCGCAAGACGCCCTGAAGGGGAGTGTGGTGTCCGTCAGCCAATGAGAACAAGTGACGACCACGTGCATTTGTTTACGTGCTGAGTAAAGTTAGAGCGAACGGACGTAGTTGCTGTTTATATTATTTTGTTGACATGCTTTACATATTATTCACACTGTTTTCTAATGAACCTAACAAATTACATCACAAGGGATTCTAATTTAATAATATAAAACGAATATTAGAAACATTTATAGGGCTTCACGTGTCCTCCGCATGTTCCCATATGTCCCTTCTTATACCCCTACTTGTTCACCGCATGTTCTATAAGGTGTTAATTCACTGGAAAACAGAAAATTCAGACATTTATATTAGGTTATTTTTTTAAGGTAAAAAATTCTTTTCTGAACCCTTACGGAGGCAGATAGTGCAGCTACTCCCCTCGTGGGAAACTGAAGGTACTAAATAGCTGGAATTCTCAGAAGAATGAATCTTCCGAAAATGTGATACACAAAGGGTCCAGGAGATTTTTCTATTAAATATCTCACTCCAGGTATATTTAGTTAGATCCGTGCGATTACGCACATTGCAAATAACCTTTTAAAGTGGAAATAGCTTCACTCTGGATCCTGTCTTCGACCCTTTTTGCTACTGAGAGGGAACTCTCCGAAAATGTTATAGAAGTTCTATAAAAATCTCATTTTGTACATGTATGTTGAAGGGAACTGGGATAAGCCATTTCCCTGCAAAAACACAGATTTTCATAAATATAAAACATTACATTTTTAGAAAGATGTTGGAATTTGGGTACCCAATGAATGGTGATTGTATTATTTCAGAATGTGTAAATCGTCATTCATTTCATTAGTCTCTGAGATTTAATACTAAAAGTCATGAAACAATGTTTTGGGGGTTTTCTGTTTTCCGTATGATGAATATGCAGAACTTGTCTAACCTTCCTGCATCCACACCCCACTTACATCTAATTTTCGGTGTGCATCTTTTATGCTCGAAATTTTAAGATGTGTCCTAACTTTCCAAGCCATTTTTCTGCCTGATTGTTTCACGTGCCTTAGATGTTTCTGCAAATAACGCCATTCAATTGGAGATATTTAAAAGATGTAATGCACTTTTTTTTAAAAAAATCGGAGTAACTGAATAATGATATTTAGTGATGGAAACGTTTCGGAATGCCGCACATTCTCATTAGTTTTCCCTTTAATTTGTTTGATGCAGAGTTCGTAGGTAATTTTCTAACCAATAGTCGCCACATACGGTATTTTTGGTATGTGATTGATTTCAAAATGGCACGAAACAACCATCCTTAATTAGCGCATGAAATGAAGTGGAGAAATTTCAAACAATAAATTATCCTAGTCTCGTTTACTTCCATTATTCTGACATTGGTCAATGCTGACATATATTTCGCGTTTTATTTAGCACAATATTCGAGAAGAAGAAAGTGCAAAAAATGTGTGATCAAATCTTCACACAGATTAAGAGAAACACCGGCTAGCACTATATTTCCATCGGCAGTGAATTTTCACGAAATTGGAATGTTATATTAATTGGCTTTTTTTTTCTTTAAAGCGCCGGCTTTATTGTACTAAAACTTCCAAAAATTTAATTCTTTGGAGTGGGGAAAGCCCAAAGGAAGCCCAAAACTTCATACGTAAGGCAAATAAAGAGTAATTGAAACTGAAGTAACATCAAGAAAAAAGAAACACGAAAAAAGAAACAGATCCTCGAAAATACACAACTTATTTAAGTTTCTCTGAGTTTTCATCTCTTAAGTATAAAAAGAATGTTCAAAAACTCGGTTACACAATAAAAGAACAACATTGGTTGCATGATGCAGTGGAGGATGAGTTGGTGCGTTCTTTTTTGAAAAACATTATTTCTGCTTGGCCCGAAGAACTGCAACAGCCGAGAACGATAAACTGAGAGTACAGTGAATAACATTGATATTGTTTAGGAGACATGATTAATTGATGAATATGTTGAGTACATGGGCACATTAAATATATTCCATAAATTATTGTGGATTAAATAAGCGAAGCCACATCTGATACATGATAGTCAAGGTGGGTCGAAGAACAGTCGCGATAGTTTACGTTTTAGTGTATTGTGGTGAGGATTTTGTTTTCCCATTTAAAATGTATGGCTGGCTGAGGGAATCTGGGGTATTTTGCGATAGAAACGAGGGGATAAAAGGGAGAAATGGACGAAAATCGTTGTAATGTCGAGTTCGTTAGGTAACTGGAAATTAGTGGTGCGTCCTGCATTCATAGATGAAAAGCACAAAAGCATTTATTAACAATGAAGCGGAAAAGTGTGATGGGCAGCTTTTATAACATTTGCCTAACGACGGCTCATCGATTGCACAACATTGCGAATACTAGCCGAGCCGTCGGTCTCCAGATAACCATCTCGGTCGTTGGCGACACGTGACCCATGTGTCATCCCGATCTGAATAGCGGCCATCTCGTCAATACATTTATCATATGCGCACTGGTCCTAGCGCTGGGCCCGACAGGCGACACGAACGCATTCCGGGGGCGCTACACGCGAGGTGTGCGCCAATATGAGGCGTTCGTCCCGCAGAAGGTGGATGACGAGGGTTTCTTCCTGTCGTACGTGGTGCCGCACTTCTACGACGCGGAGCAGATGCGAGTTCGACGAGAAGCACCGCCTGAAGAAACGGGTGAACAGCGGTCGAAAGCCTGTTGCACACGGAGACGAAATCATCACATGAAAAGAGTACGTCAAAGTTAAATGACAACACTACAATATAAAGGAAATATTTCATATACGCGGTGTATTTTCACATTCTCTTTCGAGACTTTTGTGATTTTGTTTGAAATTTAAAGAATGAATTGGTATTACTTTCTCTATTGTAACAGTTTTAATTAGATTTTTCCAATTTTGGTGATCATAATTATTTAACAAGAAACATAAATAACAGGGAATGTCATAATAGTTTCTAGTTTGCATATTCTGATGGTAAAGCATGCGAGATTACGTTTTACTGAGAAGCATGTCCACGTGTGTAATAGCCTTGCGATTCAGAAGTTAATTCTTTTTGCTTTCTGTACTTCACTCTGCATAGTTACGATTTGTAGGTAGCACTTTTTAGGGAAGTTAGTAGTAACTAGCTTGCTTATTTTGTCTGCGAATGCGAGTAAAATAGAAAACTAGACTACATTATTCCATTTTCGCTCGCTGAATAGTAAACTACCTCTGAGAAAGAAAGCAGGACGCTAGAAGCAATAACTAGATGTAAAAGACATCAAAATGTCAACAGACTTTCCTGCAAGAGTTGTTTCTTTTACATTAAGCAAGAAGTTGAAAAGAGGACATTTTGATGAGAGACACAAAACGAGAGTAGACGAAAAAAAGAATAGCGTGTCCTGAACTTTGAGCAAAAGTTGAAAACGGGAAAACGGGAAATACGGGAGTTGGATATTTGTTACATTTCGCATGCAGTTTTAACATTTACATTTATTTATGACCATATGTTATCAAATAATTAGTAAACAATAACAAATAGCATTAAATACGCATCTTTTCGCTATATTAAACTTATTTACAGATTTAGACGAATAGTACCTAGAATACGACTTGTGTGCTATCAAACAATTTACATGCTACAATTGCTAAATTATAAATATTAATATTTGAAAATGATGCAAGTTTCTTTTTCTCAGAAGAAACAATTCGTTTTATGATACCGTAGTTCATTTTAGATAACTAGAAGTAAAAAACTGAAAATCGGCAGAAATTCAGTTTATTACTTTCCCGTATATGTACGTATACACAGAGTGATATACGTAGTATATTGAAAGTTATGTACTGCTGCGCGAAAAAATGGCCAATTTTAGGCGAAAAAAATTCATTGCCGGGCCGTGATAACGAAAAAGTGAATATAACCAGTTGCTAAATTAAGAAAAAAAATCCCCTAACACGTGGTGTAGCCAGAAACCCTCTTTTGTGGGTCCTTGATATCGAAAAACCAATTGATAGGAAAACGTACGTCTGTCTGTCTGTCCGTCTAAGAACACTGCTAGCGCCTAAACCATACCAAATGGATATTTCCCGGTCGATCTGATTCTAGTCAAAGCTTTGAGATTTTGGAAAAGGATCTTCAAAATTTGGGGGTACTTTACATGAAGCCCCCGGACATTTTCAAAATTTTCTCAAAAACGGCTCCAATTTTTTCTTTAAATTTCTTGTATGAGTAGAGTAAAATACACTTATTAATATGGCATAGGTCCGTTTTTCATGGATAACTCTGAATTTTCGAAAATTGTAAAAGTTTGAATTTTTTCGGCGTCTTTCTCCAAATACAAAATTGAAGATAAAGATTTTTTCTTCAAATAAAATGTGTTCTCCAAAGTGAGTTCTTTGTTTAAGGTCATGTACATTCTTTTGAAAATTTTAGTAGTTTTCGCGCAATATTGCTTGCAATATGTGCAATTTTAAAAAACTAGATTTTCTCAAAAACGGCTCCGAATTATTTCTTTAAACTTTTGGTAGGGGTAGTGCCTAATGTATTTTATGAGATAACAAAAACATCATATTGCTCCATTCTTTTGTTTTTTCAAAATTGCAAAAATTTAATTTTTTTGACTTTTCTCTCACGTCGTTAATATTTGCACTAGAGGCGAATTGTTCACATTATTATATTTATGAGTACATGTGCTTTAAATAATGTCAAGTAAAGTTTATCGAAAACACAAAAGTTTTTCTGTGAAAAGTAGCTCAAATTTCCACATTTTCAGAAACTCTCAAACGCCATTTTCTCATAAATGGCTAAAAAATTTCTTCAAACTTTACGATCGGATAGTGCTAATTGCATTCTTTAATATGGCGTAAAGCTTATTTTCAGTTATTTTTTTGTTTTTACAATTACACATATGTAATTTTTTTAAAGGATCTCTCACATCTTTAATATTCACATTACCAGCAATTTGTAAACATTATTATATTTGTGAGTGTAATTGCTTCAAATAAAGTATTTTGAAAACTCAAAAATTTTCTGTGAAAATGAGCTTCAAATTTCGCATTTTTGATAGCGCTAAAACGCAATTTTCTTTAAAACGGCACATAATTTTTAAAGAAAAATTGCCATTTAGAGCTAGGTTTTTGTGTTCTTTAATATTCTAAAATTAATATTTTCGTTCTACCAATAGGAAACCGAAAAATTAAGAAAATGACAAAAAAATGTCCTTTTGGCGGTGATAGATGGTAGCTGGCAAGAAAGAGTAATTCCGAATAGCTAGCGAAGACCCAAGGAAATAGAAAACTAATACGGGAAAGTCTGTGCCATTCTGTAGCACCATTAGTTATATGATACGTTCATACGCGCTGTCCATTCCCAGAACGAGTCACTCACCATAGTGTGAAAAAACTGAAAATCGCCAGAAATGCAGTTTGTTGTACGTTCATGCGTGCTGTCGATTCCCAGAACGAATCAGTCGCCGTAGAGGGCGCTGCCGTGGGCGCGGACAGTGAGCGTGGTCGACGCAGTTTCGCGCGGGACGTGACGCTTCGCTTCGCATTTCCAAGTTGAGAACGACGCTCGGATCCTCACGTTAAAAATCCTTGACTCTGTCCAAGCATAATTACCAATGCATTTCATGCGAATACAACTTAAACATAATTTGGCGTGTATATTTTCTTAAAGTTTTCCAGGAAGGCCTCCATGTTATTGCCTCCTGTTTGCCTCACTATTCGTTTCCTTCATGTACACTCGCACGTGAATAATTCATACGTTTTTTTTCTGTCAGTGCGTGTGAACGAATCGGACCAGAAACTGTATTTCGGGCGAATATACTTCGTTTACATGAATCTTTAGGCCACGTTGTATATTAATAGGGAGTTTTTTGCACGCCATAGCGAACAGTATTATCAATCTTCTGCGTATTCACAGTTCAAGTTTCGCGGCACTTTTGTGCATCTCCGCATGCGTACAAGATCGATAGTAGTGTCCGCTAAGGCGTGCAAAAACTCTCTATTAATACGATGACAACCAACGGCACCATTTCGGTAAAGCAAAAGAGGGAAGGCGAGAACGAAGAACAGAGTGCGGACCAACAGAAAATGAGTGTTGGTTCGGTCACGGTGTAAGAGATATAGGTGGGTTCACTCCCGGTCTAAAACTGAAGGTAATGTGAGGCTAGTTCTCACAGATCCATTTAATAGCTTTGTAACCTCTGGTGCAAGCCACTAAATCGCGAGACGCCATCATGAATGCCCAACTCGATCGTGCGCACCGTACGGATAAGCGAGGAACTAGCCTCAAACTGGCTTCAAAAATTTTGTCCAAAAGGCGACTAGTTGACACACCTATATATCTTACACCGTGATTCGGTAGAAGTGCAGTTTGTGGTACGATTCGTTCACGCGCGTTGTCGATTCTGAGAATAAGTCATTTTCGGCGCAGGCAGTGAGCGCGACCGACCTACTTTGCCGACCGTTTGCTACGCAGTTCCAAGATGTGGAAGAGGCTACGACCTTGGGCCTTGGCGTTAGCATGAAACATCCTTGAGTCTGTTCAGTGCATAATTACAAACGCATTTATGCGAGTACTCGCCTTATAAATAATTTGGCATGTATATTTTCTTAATGTGTTTCAGGAAAGCCTCAATTTTCTTGCTTCCTGTTTGCCTCACCCCCTCCCAGTTATTTCCTCCATTTATACTCGCGCGTAAACGAATCGTATGATAAACAGCGTTTCAGCCTGAAAATGATCTGTACTGATACTGAGTGAACTGAGATGAGAAAGTAATGACAGGCTAAATGAGTACACATCGTGTGGCCAGCCTGCTCCAACCAGACGAAACTGACCGCGGGCGCCGGCGAGCCAACGCGGGCAAACGTAACAGAGGCCGACTGAATTATTATTTCGCTACCGGTGCCTGGAGAAATACAAACCTTCGGACTGCGAGAATCCTATAAAATGCCGCAGACAGCCGAAGCAGGGAGCGGTTGGGTTAGATAGTCGCTGGTATACCGGGACTCAGAAAGAAATCTTATAGTTTAACAGAACATATATAACTCAGTTCAATTTAGAACAATGTTTTATTAATGTAAAAAATTGACATAGCTTTTTCTTAAAAAAAGAAGCTCCATCTGGTGTCAGTTATTCAGATGACGTGATGCATAGATCGATCTTCAATGTATGGACCTAAATTTGGGTTCTTTTTCATTTAGAGAGTTTTTAAAGAGTATTTTTAAGAAAATATTACAGTTTATTATTTCATTACTCTTTATTTTTAAAGAGTACAATACAGAGATAATTTTACATTACAGAGTTCATTACCACGTTTGCAACATGTTGACTGCATTGTTATCAGGATTAGGGAAGACTTCCACTTGGAGATTGTGATATCACCGCGACAAATTCTTACGCTCTTCATGTTTTCACGAACAGCAAAGCGAAAACGAGAAGCGCACTTTCTTCGATCAGCCCGACGAAACCAGATACGCATCTCCTCCCTCCAAAACCTACATAGCGTTTGCCCGTGGGCGCTCTCGCCCTTAAAGACTGGCTTGGAACAGCGTGCGTCTGCCTGCATATTACGGTACAATTTTACGGTACGGTTGCTGGTAGGAAACAAGGATTTCAATTACGAATTTGCCTCTAGGGAGTAAGAATTTCATTTCGAAACCACGAACACCAACAAACGTAACAAACGTTGACGCTACGAGCAATGAAATGTGATTGGGATCCACAAGCATTTGCCGGGTGCATTGGCTGAGAGTTTACTAGGGATGAATAAATTCATTTGTCTGGAAATGATTTAGTTTCCGACAGGTAACTTCAGGTGGAAATATCATAAACAATATGTCGTGCATGAGTGGTATGAAGATGACGAAAATATTCTCAAGAGAGCTGCCGCAAGTGAGAGTCACTGTGTATTTCTGTTTACTGATTCGCAGATTAAATATATTCCTTTTCTGGAAGATCTTAGTAATCTCTTGAACGCTAACAAAGTTTCGAGCATTTTTCCGGCTGATTGAAAAGCAGACGTTTGTGAGAAAATGCGCCCGATAGATAGACAAAGAGACAGGGCTATGCAGACCGATGGCAGTCCTGTATGTTATTATTATAAACAAATTTTGTACTTTGAAATGTACCTAATATTTCATTATACCTAGAGAAAGAAACCGGAAGATGTATCAAAACGTTGGTCAATAAATATTATAATAGAAGCAAAACTGACTGTCTATAAAAAATCCTGTACCATTCCCCTGATAATATAACTTCAGGCATCACCAAAGAGATTTTAGTGCTCTAGAACAACGCCTTACCAGCTTCGCCAGTTAATAATAACTTAGAATGAATTTAACTATTATTTCTGGTCATAAAGAAGTAAAGAGTTTTTGCAATGAATACATTATTTTCGTGCCCTGCGCATAACTCAAACGTTGCATTGCACATTTAGCTCAAACTGACACATCAACCAACAGACAAGATACGCAGGTGTGTGGTGAAGTAATGACACTTTCAGCGCACTCGTGTTTCACGCTGAACCTTTTTATTTAGCTTGAGCGGATTACGTATTTCGCTTTAATTAACAATGTTTCGATTTTCTGTCTCGATTTTATTCTGTGAATAAAAGCACATTTATTTATAGACTAATAGTGTGTATTTATAGACTAATAGTGTGTGAGAGAGATTTTTTGAGCTTCAGAACAACATTTTTGCCTTTTTCTAAGTCTAGAACGTTGTTAATATATTTGACATTTACGTACGGGTTCGACTGACGGTGTGTACATTTTAGAGCAGATTAATTTCAAGAAATTGGTAATCTTGTACATTAGTTGTAGTAAATGCATTCACGAAACTAATTTATTCAATAGTGTAAAACACTAAGGAATAATACGAGACATAATAAAACATCACCAGATAATGCTCGTGAATGTCAAAAGGCTCTTATTCACATTTGTTACTCACTACTAATTTCAAACTACTGTTGGTAATACACTAATTACAAATTATCCTATACCAGACAGAAGAAAATGATTGATCTGATTTCACGTATGAAATTTGTCTTTTTACTCCAAAAATAATAAAATCGTTCTCTTCAGAAGAAAAGTCTAACAAAATTTCTGGAGTGTATGTTTATGGAGCGCATTGGCACAAAAAAGTGGATCAGAAGGCTGGCAGAATCATTCAAGACAATGGTTGTAAGAAAGAATTAGAAAGAAATCTTTACTTCTCATACCTTCGAAAAATGAACATGAAAATTTGAATGTAGAGAATAGAGACCATCGATTGGTTTGTTTTGGATGCATTTGGACACCAAAAAATACGGAAACTTCACTGTCTGGGAGTCACCCTGTTCTAGGTGTAGTTCCCAATGTTACACTCGTTATGTTGGGACCTTTTTCGGGGCGAAATGCGCAGTATGACGACCTAAACGTTGACAACTGGAACTAGGACATGATCGGGGCGTTTCATCCAACTGCCAAGAATTTATCAACTGCAGTCACCAAAGCTTACGTTCTCAATTAAAAAAACATTGTTCCTCACTTTCATTTCGATTGCGTTTGCCCATTAAAATTTTATGTGCTTATCAATTGCGTATTTTCTACTTTATCTACGACGATATTCTAAAATTGTGACTAAAGCCTTCATAATTGGATAACAATTAACTGTACTGGTAAAGTAGAGAGTTTTGGTGAAATGCTTTAATCCTCCATCCCTGCCGTCGGGTTCATGTATACGCCAACGCACTTTTGGTCGGTATTTAATATCCTCTTGGGGTCAATCCATTTTAAGTGGTCCAGAATTTAATAAATTGGTCGCTCGACCATCTCAAAAAATTTCATATTTTGTACATTAATTTCATTATGTTTTGGCTGTTCAAAACCATCTTTAACTTTTTTTATTGTACCTGCTTTACAAATGGCGGCCATTTTTGTTTCGCGCCATGCGCCATTTTTCCCGTTCGCAGACATTTACTCTTTCCTAACTTGCTCAGCTCTCGACTGTTCTAGAATAAAAAGCATTCGATTCTCCATACTCTGACCTGCAAATTGAAATATTATTTACGTATTTTCTATGTTTTCATTCGGGAAATATTTGCAACCAAATCTATGGAAAGCCAATGAACGAAATTCGATTTTCAGAGAGTAATTTTTCAAAGAAGTAATAGAATCTAAGCCTTATTTTTTTCTGTGCTTTTACACACAGCAGCATAGTTACTTTTTGTAAAATATCATTGGTATATAACGTACCCCTTGAAAATTACATTCTCTTGAAAATTGGAATTTTGGATTTTTTCCCAATTTTGAACTGTAATTTCTCTGTTGGGGGACCAGATAAAATTCTAAACATTGCACACATGTTATACCGTTATCATACCAAACTTCAGTAACAATTACAACTTTTAGATTTAACTCGCAGTATTTTTTTAAAAAATTGAAAACTTACGAAAAAAAGGCTTCATTTCCTCATTGAGGATACTTTGTGCCAAGAAGTAATCACATTATTTTGAAGCTATTGTAAACTAAAATCTACATTGATTTAAAATAATTAATTATACTTAATAATTAATATACATAAAAGTGGTCTAATATATAATTTTCAATGTTACGTATAATTTACTCTAAAACAAACTAACAATTTGACATCTCCGTCCGTAATTGAAAATATTGTTATCTTGATTTTGAAATCTGAACCGCTTAAAATAAAAATTATTTATAAAATACAACAAATAAATAAATTCAGCGTTTTGTTTATGTTTTCGCGTTTAAATTTGCCAAGCTATTTACTATTTCTGAATGTTTCTGCAGAGATGCGAACAGTCGCAGAGTACTCCTTAGAGAGTCAAGAGTATAGTGAATCAAATGCTTTTTATTCTAGAGTGCTAGAACAACCGAGAGCCGAGCAATTTAGGATAGAGTAAATGTCTGTGAACGGGAAAAATGGCTCATGGCACGAAACAAAAATGGCCGCCATTTGTAAAGCAGGTACAATAAAAAAAGTTAAAGCTGATTTTGAACAGCCAAAACACAAGGAAATTTATGTACAAAATATGAATTTTTACGAGATGGTCGAGCGACCAGTGCTGGACCCCTTCAAAGGAGTCACGCCAAGCCTCGGCCTTGAGTTCCTCTTCTTCCATTTTCTATCAAGTAGTCAATGAGAGACTGTGCTTCTACGAGGTGAAACACACAGCATCTCTTTTTTTAAGGCAAATATGTCGGTCGGTCCGTTTCAGTTCCCTAGTGGACCCCGCTGCAGTGTTTGCGTATGTGATATTCCCTAACTTTCTTTCCCACTAGTTTTGGGTGTAAGTGTGTTCGTGTGTGTGCGTTTATGCGTGCGCGCACGTGTCCGTCCGCGAGTGCCCGTGTGTTTTCGCGCATGAGCGAGTGCGTGTGTGCGCGCGCTTGTGTGTCTGTGTGTGCGCGCGCATGCAAGTGGATGCGTTGATGGATTTTTCTTCGGGCTCATAAGAATTAAATAGTGCTAGTGGAGTAATGACATTTGTTTAAAACAAATATTCATCCTTGAACGTATTCATAAAATTGAAAATTGTAATTTCATCTTATTATTTACAATATATATTATTGTTTTTGTAAATCATATGTAAACGCATTCAATTGGTTTCTACAATTTTCGTTAGTCTCTTGGCCCGGAACGGATAAACCGATTTTGTTGATGTTTTCACCGATAGATTTTTAAGGAATGTGTTATCGTCTGTTATATCGTTTAATTGTAATATTATTCAGACCATTTCTTAAAACAGACGCTATAATATTATTGGAAATTATTTAAAAAATAATATAATTGTGTCTGTTTTAATAAAAGGTCAGAATACTATTGCAATTTTCACTAAACGAATATTTTGTATGGCATAATACCGGCATCTTTTTTTGGACAATCGTTCTCTATTATAAAAATGTTTTTAATCAAATATACTGTTTTATTACATTTATGAAATTGTATTTACGTGACCTTCACAACGAAAGAAGAGTCACCGCCTTTGTAAGATTTCGTAAACAAACTTGCCCATTTTCCTTTCAATCCTTTAAAGTAAAATTTAAATGTGTCACTTCTTTAGTTCTTTGCAAATATTTCGACAATGATGAGAAAATCTACCAAAGTGCATCAAACATTCAAATATCCCAAAATTTCCAACTAATGTATTTTGATTCATTCAAATATATTCCGCGCACATTTTCTTCATCTCTCTTTCCGCTAAATGCGAAAGAAGTGAGCGGTATTATTTTGTCGACAGGACTATTATATCAAATCTGCAACTCATTTTTTCGATGCAAAATAATTTCTATTAAATGGGAGCAAATATTTCTGTCATCATATTTATCAACCAACCTCGTTGCTATCATATATTCTGAATTGAGTAATTGAAGGTAAAATTTCTACTGGGAATTGGGCTATGAATAACTGAAGGTAAAATTGTTACTGGGAATTTGCCGGGATTATGCAACAAGGCACCTATTTACAGCTGCCCAAAGCAACACTGATCTTAGCAAACAGCGTTAACAGGCAGATCGGCGAAAACGATGCACGCAACACCAAATTTTAATAAAGAATTATTGAAATGAATGCTGATTAATGAACAATGTTTACACTGCTTTCAAAAAGAAGCTATTGGTTAATTTAAAATCAGCTTGACCTCTAAATAGGAAGAACATAGCATTGTTAGCAATAGCGATTTTGACAGACAGCGGAGTTCCGAATCGATTGATAACATCTCCAAAGAGCGGCTAGTGCGGGCTGAGAACCCAGTCCTGTGTGTGATGGAGATTATCTAGCTGGGCTATTGCTCTCAATGATCCCTAAATTGTGGAACTTCAACACTTGTGTGAGCATAGACTAAACAGATTAAAAAGAACTATAATGTAGAAAGTCGTTATTGAAAATGCTACGGTACATTCCATTATGTTTAGTCAACAACACAAGTGCACGCAGGATGTTTGTCGGGAGAGTGGGGCTGCAGGTAGTGTTCAGATTATTTGATATGCTCTATAAATTTAATTTAAGTTGGATACAAATATATTCTATTTGTTGGCTTATAGTTAGTATTTACGACGTAAACAACTGATATATTGGGTGACTTTCGTTAGTATACAACAATATTAAAAGCTATATATATATTTTTTAATATGTATTGTTGGCAGGCCCGGTAGGTAATGTGTGTTCGGTGGGTGGTCATACCCACGCAAAAACTTTCGAGTGGGTTTCAATTCTCTCTCGGAATTTCGCATAAGAGAAGTCGTATTTCATGAACGTCAAATTCCAGAAATGAAACGAGTTTCTCGGTATTGCGTCAACTTAAACCAGATATGCGATCAACTATGATGCAAGATCGGCTCAACAGAATTGCAGTTTTACATATTTAAAGCGTCAAGACCGACAAAATAGATTTGCAAAATTTCTTAAATCGATTTATATTAAAAAAGCAATGCAAAGCGTTGCACAAATGAACTGTTTAAGTTACATAAAGTGAATGTGATGACACATAAGCATGATCATTCGATTATAACGTATGATAAACAACAATTTTAGAAAAAATCAGTTTTGTATTTTATTTTATACCTTATTAGATGAGAAATGTGAGGGAGGAGCGGGACCCCTACCCGGGTCAACTACCCTGCCTATGGCTTGACAGCCCTTTACGGGCCTTGGCCGACCAGCGATGCCCCAGCCTCTCGGCCATAGGATAAGCGGTTCGTGTGGTTAGCACGAAAACACCCCTTTATCGTATACATTGGTCATCATAACCTTAGAGTGAGCTTTCTCATCTTCACACAGCGACAGATACTGGGGAATTTATAAGGAAAGCGCACAGTTATAATTTACACGGCTGAGAATCGAACCCAGGGTTGCGTCGTGGAAAGCGAGCCCGCTAACCAAGGAGCCACCTAGCTGGGCGGGTTAACCACCCACTCGGACTTAACACCAATCGCCGGCCCTGATCATTGACCGGGGGACGGGGGCTGAAGCCCCAAGAGCATTCCCCTTGGATCATAGCCACTGGTAATGGACAATACTTTATTCCACAATTGCATTTCCATTCAACAGAAAGGCCACGTGCTGCCCGCTTCGATGAAAATTACCAGTGCATGAAGCGTGTGGCGAACGATCTCAAAACTACCGTAATGATTCTACTCTATTTCACAGCCTCCACACCGCTAAAGCGATACTAACAAGAAATGTCATGCAAAAAACACTGGACACTATAAAAAATAACCGTGTTCCACGAAGAGTTACAATACCAATATATTTCACGGGATAAAAATTAAATCATAATGTGAAAGGTTCGCCCACTTTTTCATTCAAGCGCGAATTTGCACTACACACGAAACATCGATAGGGGTAAGGGACGCGTTAAGTAGTAATATTCAGACCGTCAGAATATTTTCCATATTGTGCATCAAAAAGTTATTCTAAATGAGTAAATAACACTTTTAAGAAACATATGATAATATTCAGCCCTCTTAGTGAAGATATTTTGATAAGAATTCTGTAGATTGTATTAATAGTTTATTAATAAATGAAGAAATGGGATTAATGGGTTGCAAGTTGTAGTTCAGTTTGATTTGATTTAGTTTATCTTAAACGTTGTAGTTTAGTTAATTAGCAGTAGTTGTGGGCACATGTATTTTTCTTTCTATAATTAATTTCTGTTTGTTTTTGAAATGGTGCATCATATTAGATTCGATGTACGTAAAGTGTTAGCTCCTTCTTCTTCTTTCTTTTATTTTAGGGTGAATCCTGTCTTTTTAAATAAAGGAAATACATTTTAAAATAACTGGCATTTCATGTAATCACTTTCGTGAGCTAACATTCTACGTTGTTTAAACTACCATGAATTTACAAAGTTTCTTTCCATCGTGTTCTTGGACGACCCACTCTTCTCCTTCCTTCAGGTTTTCTGTCTCTTGCCACCTTCACCAGCCTATCTTCCTCCATTTTGTCTATGTGGTCATTCCATTGTCTTCTTCTTTCACGAATCCAGTCTGATATGATGTCTATTTGGCAGGTTTGTCGTAGGTTACTATTGCGTTCTTTATACCTTAGCGTTTTATTTACTATTTTTCTTAACACTCGCAGCTCTGATAATTCCATCATTTGACATATTTTCTTGGGGGCTGCTCTGGTTTCGGCTGCATAGGACAGTATGGGTCTAATTACTGGCTTATCTATTATGATTTTAGCTTCGTTTTAAGATATGGGTTGTACCATATTCAGTGGTTGACACAGCCTGCTATTCTGTCTGCTTTTGTACTTTGTTCTTTTGTTTCTCTTAGAGATCTACCATCACTGGTTATCATTACACCTAAATAATTTATTTCCAGCACTTGTTCTTTTGAATGTCCTTTCAAAGCCAATTTGCATCGAAATGGCTCTTTTGAAATTGTAATGCATTTAGTTTTTTCTATTGATATCTAACGTACGCTTGGCATGCTGTACGCTTGGCATTTTTTTAAAAGTTGGAATAAGAGGCGTTGTAGATCATCTTCATTTTCTGCAATTAAAACTGTATCATCTGCATAACAGACAGATTTTATAGTAAAGTATTAGCGTTAACGAAAATATGTCCTTAGGTAATTCCAAAATTTCGTACTTAGAGTTAATTTACTTCATTTAATTGTAGTTCTAATACTTTTCATTGAGCATTAGCTCAGAATAAATTTTAAATGAAATGTACCCTAATAAAAAGTACTTCTTTGGTGCTAGCTAAGATTTATGTACCTTTTCTTATAATTTGTGCCCTTTTCCAATGAAATAATATCATGATTCAAAATCAGAACAATAGTAAGAAAAATCAAAAAGTAACAATAAATAAGTAATAAATGATAAATAAATGATAAAAGGCTGTAAAGAATAATATAATCCATAATTAGAACTGTCATTCAACACGCCTAATTTCATATGCCGAAAATCTCTAGTAAAAATTCTTCATAACTTAAACTAATTTCATGAAAGAATTTAAGGGCGAGTATTTACCTCACTTGTTCATTGGAGTTTCTATAATAAGCAGTTATAATCCTATTCAACGACTGCAATCTAGTATAGTACACAGAATTCCCCGCCTGTTTGACCTGCAGACCAACCACGTGTACATGTCTGTCCACTCCACCAACTCCACCACTCCACTCTGATCCACTGAGAAAATGCTGAGATTGCACTCGTTTTGCTTCTGGGCATAAATGTAGCTTCATTATGCGCAGGTTTTTCTGAGTTCTTCCTTAGCAAGTAGTGATAGGAGTGGACAGAGCCGGGAGTTTGTTACTATTTTGGTAGCAATAAAAAAAAAATTAAATCTGCAGTTCGTTTGCCGATGCAAATTAATTTTTTTCATTAAGGATCAGTATTTTATTCATCATTCTTCTATTTGTAGTAATAATGTTGAGAAGAGATTATGAATTTGTGCAGATTGTACTTCTCCTCCACACGTCACATACAGGTTTTATTGTTCTTTGACAAAATAAATTAAATCAGATTCCCCGCATCTTGGGAAATTGGAGATTTAGCTCACCCTATTAGCTAGAGCCTTAGCTGGCGTCCCATAAAACAAGTAGAATATGATGGGAACCGGTACACCGTCAATTTTCCTTCCCGTGTACAGTAGAATCGCGATATTCCGTGATAATTGGGGCTGATGGTACCCCGGATTACAAAAAACTCCGATTACAAAAAAAATCTCTGATTACACAGAATAAAGGAAAATAATTAACGGAATGTTCAATTACAATGTATAACGAAGTCAAATAATACTACAAAAATTACGGATACATATTGTAACCGAACTCACCTTCTTATTGTATTGTTCGACACATATAAATCGCCTTGTTATAGAGATCTGTAATATTTATGGATGGATTATATATATGGATTTATGGAACCATTGGATTATGGACATGAAACGATAAACAACTCCATAAATGAATTTGGTGGAGGTGATTCGTACCAAGGAGATAACACTTAAAGAATTACAAGAAGCTATACACCAAATGAAAAATATAAAAGCACCAGGTATAGATGGAGTAAATACAGAATTGATTAAATATGGGGGACTTCTTCTAGAATTCAGACTCTTGCATCTGATAAATGAATGCTGGAAATTCCAAGAAATACCAACTGCTTGGGAAACTGCAGAAGTTATATCACTGTATAAAAAAGGAGAAAGAAACATATGTGAGAACTATCGGGGAATGAGCCTACTCAACATAACCTATAAGTTATATGCAAGGATTATTAATAATAGAGTAAAAAAATGTGGATGCTTTGTTAACAGATGAACAAAATGGCTTCAGGAAAGGAAGATCATGCCAAGACAATATAACAATTATACGGCAACTAATAGAGAAAAGAAGAGAATTCAACCTCGAGACTCACATATGTTTTCTTGACTACGAAAAAGCTTTTGATCGAGTTAACAGAAAAGTATTATGGAACATCATGAAGAGAAGAGGATACCCAATACATTTAATAAATGTAATAAAAGCCTCTATAAAAATACACAAATTATAATTAATACCAGAACAACAAAAACAGATGCAGTGAAAATTAATAAAGGACTGAGACAAGGGTGCACATTATCATCTACTTTATTTCATATATATATTGATGATCTCATAAGTCAATGGAAAGATGAAATAAATCCAGGAATAAAGCTACACCCCCAAAATAAATGCATTAATACATTATTGTTCGCTGACGACCAAATAATTATACAGAAAACAGAAAATGACTTGCAAAAAGCTATATACCACTTAAACCAGATATGTGAGCACTATGATTTTAAAATATCTGTTAAAAAGACGAAAGTTATGGCTTTTTAAAGGGAAATATCCTGTACTCTCCAAAATTGTTATAAGTAATAAGATAATAGAACAAGTGTCACATTTTAATTTTTTGGGCTGTGACATTAGCTCTGAAAGGGAAAATGATTTGCAAAATAAAATAAATAAATATCAAATGATGTCTATTCATAGAACTTTAAAAAATAAAACAATGAAAGAAACTAGAATGAAATTTTATAAAGTAATGGCAGCATCAGTATTAACATACGGAAGTGAATTGTGGTGTCTAACAGCAAAAGAGCAACAACGAATACAAACAGCAGAGATGAAATTTCTGAGGAGAGTGAAAGGTTGCTCGATATTAGATCAAATCAGAAATGAGGAGATTACATCTGATCGAAATATATATTCCATGAATGACCGTATTAAAGAAAATAAACAACGATGGATTCAATATATAAATAGAATGGATAACACGAAAATAATAAAATCAATATTCTCTTATCAACCTGTAGGAAGACGAGAAATAGGACGTCCTAGGAAGAGATGGTTGGAGTGAAGACGGAACCGGCTGTCAGCCTAATCCCTGACAGTGAAGAAGAAGAAGAAGTAATATTTATGAAGGGGCAAGGGATCATTGTAGGGGGTGTCACTTTGATAAAACACATGTGCATGTTTACAGTAAATATAATAATAAAAAATGTTACAAATATGCATTAATTCTCGAGTTTCCAATACCTTTTGGTATGAATCAGTGCAGAACCACAAGGACGAAAAACACATTCTAATCGTACACAGAAATATTTGAACTTTCACTAACTAATGGACACAGACGAAAATAATTGTGTTCAAAACTCCGGCCTCCCATATCCCCTTTGTATTCCAGGTCTAGTTTCTTTAGAATTGCATAAATCCAGAATGGATTTTCTGTTCATGTGGCCAAAACCCTTTCCTCCAATTTCACGGAACTGAATTGAATTATTTTACAATTGCATTATTCCATGATGTGAATTGATATTTCAACTTTGATACTTTTGCAGAAGTGATAGTTTGAATTCCGGTGTCTGCCGAGTTCATTTCCCAGCTAACGCTGATAAAGGAAATGAAATGTGCTAGCTTTCAAGAAAGTACGACCAAGACGCACTCGCGAATGTTAAACCCGGTAGCATTTCTCTAATCGCGAATGTTCGGAAGTCCTCGCGAATAGCGAATTCGTGGGTGTGGAGGGCTTACCGTCCGAGCCCCTTGTGTTTGGCGTTGCGAGCGTCGGGGGCGCTGGTGTGCAGGGGCGCGGGCGACGGTGCGCTTCCTGGTGGCGCTGGCGGGGCGAGAGCACGTGGTGGCGCTGTGGCCCAGCCGCGCCCTCGCCGGCCCCGCCCTCCGCGTGGAGCGGCGTCGCCGCGACGTGCGCCGCGCCGCCCTCCGCCGCCCGCCCCGCGACCGCTGCCACTACGAAGGACGCGTGCTAGGACGCAGGTCAATGCAGCGCCTTGCAACTCTCCATCGAAACCGGAGACAAAGCTCGAGGGCGCTACTGTAGGAGGCGCCGGGTGCAGCTGCAGGATAAGCTCGCCAACTTACGCACACACAAATTGGCTAATTTGTGAGAAATCCAAAAAGTGTCTTCAAAATACTCAATTATTCATAATATATGCATGTTAGAAACAGCTGAGGAAAGCGCGAACACCGACGCTATCTTTGTAACATTAAGCGCCTGCTTGCGTCTCGCGAACCTACGCAACAGCCACGCACGGTTGAAGTATCGTTGGCGGCAATTCGTCTTTTAGTTCCTGTAAGAAGGTGCTAGAGGAGAGTGCGCCACTGTAATGGTTTCCACCACGTTATATAAGAGTTAAGAGGCCCTGGGTCAATGTGTGAATGAATGGAAACTGCACGTACCATCTTGCCCATATTTTCACGCAAAATTACGCGAAAAGTACTGAAATTTTGGAAAAATTGTACATGACCTTATTTCAAAATTTATCTTTAAGGCAGAAATTTCATTAAGGGAAAAACCTCTATCTTCGTAATTGTAGTTGTAGGAAGACGCTGAAAAACTTGAATTTTTGCAATTTCAGAGTTTCAAAAATCAAAGTTTTTAACTAATATGGGACATGCATCATTCTCTTAAACGACCTTCACAATATCCAACAACAAAATTTAATAAAAAATAATGTAGCCAATTTTCTGAAAAATTTGAAAATGCCCCAGGGGTTTTATTTAAAGTACCCCCAAAATTAAAATATCGGTTTCAAATTTTAAAGGGTCGCGATATCACCCAGATCAAATCTGGAGTATCAATTTTGGAGAAAATCGGCTGAACGGTGCAACTAGCGTTGTTCACAGACCGACAGCCGCCATTCGATTCTTCGTCCTTCGTTTTACCGTCATTCGATTTTTCGGATTCATTTGATACTTGGTTGTCCGGGAAGAGCGGCGTGACAGTCGGTCGAATTGACGTTTTGGCCATGTAGCTCAGCAGTAGAATTTAGAAGAAGGCCACAACATGATGGCCGAAACGTCAGCTCGATCAACTGTGACGCGGCTCATCCCAGACAGCCAATTATCAAATAAATGTAAAAAATCGAATGACAGCAAAGCGAATGACGAAGAATCGAATGATATCTTTAGAAAAAACATCTTTTGCGCAACAAAAAGTTACGAAAATAAAACGCAGATTGACAGCAAAATGACATAATTAATCCAAGGCAATGAAGGTTACACAGTAACTTAAGAGCCCACGTGAATTAAATTATTAAGCAAAAAATACGAAATTTCTAAATAATAATTCAACTGGTCTTGAGAATTCTTAAATACAGTAATTATTTACGGTAACAAAGAAAATATTCGGTGCAATTGGAACTTTTATTGCCAATACTAACACCTATCCACCTAATTCCGCCAATTTCCTGAATTATTTTAATACATTGTTTCAATTATTCGTCTATTACATCTTCTGTCTTTTTTTATATAATCATTCGCCATGATGATATTTGGTTTGATATAAAATACGAAGATCAAAGGGGAAAAATAAGAATCATAATGTAAATTTTATGTAGCATAGAAACAAATTGTAAATATTTCGTGAGTGGGATGATTGTTTCAGGCACAACTTGAATTTTTTGTCTTGACAGAAAATTCCAAAAACTTGATTGTACAAAAAGCAACAATTGCAAACAAATTATTTCACAATATCACTATTATAGTTAGTTTTATAACAACTTAATTTAGGTAATTTTTATTTCCATATAAAACAATAGATTTAACAACGACATATTTAACATTCAAGTAAGCTTATTACCAACAAAGAAGAGAATTGAACGAAATATTGCGAATTCAAAGAATTCATTTTTGAAAAGGCTTCACTTACACGTGTAAGTCGTTCGTAAAAAAACAGAGGCCTAAAAATTACTGTGAGCTCCAGAATAGGCATATTTAGCTAGTCGAGTAGCAGCTAGGGCTTGTGAAAGACATGACATAAGCGCGAGCGAGGAGGGACCATAAAATGTTCGCAGCGAACGAAGAACAGTGTCTCGCCCTCGAAGGAGAAGTTCAATTTGTCGTGCCGAAACTTCGAAGATAAAAACAACAATTGTTTACGTAGAATATCCCATCTGACTTCAGAGATATGTCAGAAAGGTAATAATTTTTGTTTGTTACTTCGGTTTGCTGTCTGCGAGTCTTCTTCGTCGTCTGAAGGGTCACATCCAGAAATTCTAATGCCTAAGGGACTTTTATGTTTCACAGTGATCACTTTCTGAGATACAGGTTTTTATTTTAAAATTCGGAATATTGAAAAGCAAATATTTAAAAAGATAAGTTTTCTTTTCAATTATTCAATTATTATAATTCATAAAATCGATATTTAACTTTCAGGAAGAAATCAAGGTTCTGTAGAATCGCATGGACATGATCTTGGACGTTACGGAAATGGGGATTTTCGGGGTTGTGTTGTTGCTCTGTGTTCTGTGTTGTAGATGTAATGCCAATATTGGAGGTGAATGGCGCATTTACAAAGTCTTATATCACAGGTGACCTTCAAATATACTCAAAACCTTTAATAACAATAAAGGCATTTTTGAAAAAAATAATAAATAGTCGTTTAAAATTGACTCCATTCGCTTAGTGCTATTTGATGTCTCCAGATGAATGTAACTATTATAAATAGATATAAATAGTTGTTTATAAATAGATTTTAAATAGAGGTTTTAATGATTGATTTAAAATTTTCTGAATTACAGGTGTCATTATTACAATCAGTTCAGATCTAGATAGAATACGTATGTTAAAATATTTAAACAGTGGAACAATCCATTTTATTTGCAAAATACGACGTTCTGTGAACTAATGGTCTCCCTTTTTTAGGTACATTATCATCAATGAATGAAAAATAAATTTACAAATGATAAATTAAGTTTGTAAATGAGTACGCGTAAGTAAAAGCACACAATGCAACTATTTCTAACACATGGAAAACTGACATATCATTTCAAATACAAAGATGAATTAAAAAACCTACATCACACAAAGAGTTGAAAACCGTTACCCTAATTTTTTTGTCGCGCGGTTGGGTAATAATGCATTTCCCCTGCAGACACTCGCGTGCCGCGCTGTCGGCCTGCGCTGATGGGTTGTCCGGCTACGTGTTCACGGGCGATGACCATTTCTTCGTGGAGCCCGCGGACGGACAGGCGCATGACGAGGATGGACGGCACGTGCACGTGGCCTATCGCGGATGCGCGTGCAGCCCTGGCTTCGACGTGGACGTCCCGGGTCGCCGCCGACGTCACTCGGCCACGAACCCTCCATCCGGCGACTGCTCGACGGACAGCGATTGGCGGACGGCGTGGCAGCAGCGCTTCCGCGACGATGTGGCGCGCCACCGACAGCTGCCGCGCAGCGCCACCTCCGAGTCTCCGTCCGACAGGATTAGGTGGATCGAGGTGGCTCTCATATGCGACAAGAGCTTCGTAGAGTATCACGCAGGGAAGGACACGGACACGTACCTTCTGACGCTGTTTAACGTCGCCGCTAACATCTGGCACGACGAATCAATCGGACGTCCTATTCATCTGGTGCTGGTTCGAATTATGTACCTCGATAACGAAGACGAGGAGAAAGAGCTGAATATTACGAGTGATGCGGAGAACAGCTTGAAGAGCTTTAACAAATGGGCGCAGCGCGTAAATCCATCAGAGGATCATCCGAACCATCACGACGTAGCAGTTCTGCTCACGAAGCACAACCTGTGCAAGGTGCGCGATAAGACACCGCAGCGGTGCAGCGCGGTGGGCGTGACGATGACGGCCCAGGGGTGCAATCCGGCCAAGTCGGGCTGCATCGCCGAAGACGCCGGGCTGCTCACAGGTACCACCATCGCCCACCTCATCGGCCACCTGATGGGCTGCGCGCACGACTCCATGGCTCCCGGAGACTCCGGGTGCGACTCGAAGCTGCCCGACGGCTCGCCGGTGGTGATGGCACCTCCCTCCGGCCACGTCACGACGTGGTCCAAGTGCAGCCGAACCATGTTGGAGCAATTCATGACCAGAGGGCTGGGCTATTGCCTCACGGACGAACCCCGCGCGACCCCGTACGAGAAGAAGCTGTACGACATGCTGCCGGGCAGCATGTACGACGCGAACTACCAGTGCTCGGACCTGCTGGAGACGGCCGCGGAGAAGTGCCCCATCTGGGAGGAGAAGTTCTGCGAGGAGCTGTGGTGCCTGGCGGGGTCGTCGTGCGTGTCCTTGGGGCGTCCGGCGGCGGACGGCACGCCGTGCGGCGCGGGCAAGTGGTGCTACGCGGCGGAGTGCGTGGAGCGCGGCCGGCGGCCGCACGCGGTCGACGGCGGCTGGAGCGCCTGGAGCGACTGGACCGAGTGCTCGCGCTCGTGCGGCGGCGGGGCGCAGACGCAGGTGCGCGCGTGCGACAACCCGAAGCCGTCGCGCGGAGGCTACTACTGCCAGGGCGACCACAAGCAGTTCCGCGCGTGCAACATGCGCCCGTGCGACCCCAAGCGGCCCTCGTACAGGAACGTGCAGTGCTCCGCGTTCGACGCCCAGGTGTTCGAAGGCGTCCGCTACAAGTGGAAGGAGTACGCGGCGTCCGATAAGCCGCCGTGTGAGCTGGTGTGCTTGGGGAACGAGGAGGTGTTCTCGACGTTGGCCAAGTGCGCCAAAGACGGGACGCCGTGTCGGAAAGGTAGCCGCGACATGTGTGTGGAGTGCGAGTGTATGCCGGTGGATTGCGAATGGGTGATCGGAGGGAAGAGTATAGAAGACCCGTGTGGAATTTGTAACGGAAACGGCGTTCACTGTAGAGAAGTGAACGAATTCTACAACGAATCCCAAAAGACCATCGGTATTAAGCACTTAACCACCATTCCAGAAGGCAGCTACAAAGTGACGATAGAAGAAATGGAACCTAGTACCAATGACGTGGCAATTGGTTCCCCTGACATGACGAAATGGTACCTCAACGGAAAGAACACCACCGACGAAATTGGAGAAACCAAATTTGGAAGCGTGATTGGGATTTTTACAACCCCGGACAAGGACCGTGAGATGATAGCCATTCGTGGCCCCACCATGGAAGATCTGGGCGTATTCTACTCATTCACTGGCCTGTCTCCCTTGAACCCGGGTGTGTCCATTAAATATAACTTTCGTACAAATGAGACGCGTACACTTCAATACGTTTGGGACTTTGTTGTGTGGTCTTCGTGTCCAGTTGTGTGTGGAGGCGGAACACAGATCTCAAATCCGGACTGCGTTGAAAAAACAGCGGGGAAAGTAAACGACGACTTGTGTGATCCTTTTACCAAACCCATGCCAAAGAGCAGAAAGTGCAACCCACAAGCTTGCAAAATCAAATGGCACACAGGCGCATGGTCCAACTGTTCCGGATGCTTCTTCCGAACGGGGCTTCAGATTCGAAAGGTGTGGTGCATGGAGGATAATCCAAACCCGAACGAGGATCCAATTCACATCCAGAACGAAAAGTGTCTTGCTGCGAAACCTTTAAATTTCAGACTATGCACTCGCCAAACTCCCTGTACACAGGGTCTCTTTAGAGAGCCATCGCATCGTAGAAAGGCGCATTCTCCTGCAAAGAAAGGGACAGAAAACTGGCTCACTAAAAGTTCAACTATTGTTGGAGGGACAAAAAGCACAAATAAACCAGTGAAAAACACTAAGTCGGTGACATCCACACAAAGAATAGAGAATAATAAAAGTGGCAATTTAACCTCGCTGCCTGAGAAAACAAGTACAAGCAAAGTACAAGAACGTTTAGACTCGCTGCAATCCTCCAGAGACTGGAGGCTGTTGCAACAAAGTGACAAAACTACAACTACCTTATCGGAGAAGACGGAAGCGTTTAGGGCAAAAAGAAATAAAGCAACACCGTCCTTCGTGAAACGTGATGAAAACGGAGACTCCTTCATCAAGAGCGGGAAAGGTCCTTGGAAGACGGGAGCATCCGGCGCGACAGCTAAACCTCCCAACGCTCCAGTTGTCAAGGAGATGAAAATGCAGTTCTCGACGCCGACGTACAACGCGTCCAACGTCGTCGCGGACGCGTTCCCGGAGGACTCGTTGAAGCTGCGCGAGGCGCCGTTGCTGCCCTCGTCGCTGACGAAGAGCTTGTCGGACGAGGCGCAGCAGTCGATGGGGGGCGGCGGGGACTTCCTCGCGCAACTCGACACCTCCAAAATGAAGGAGTTCCGCGGCCAGCAGGCGGGCAAGCGCTGGCAGGAGCTCCAGAAGGCACTGCAGCGGCGCAAGAATGGAACGAATGCTCACGTTTGAACAGGCACTCGAAGACTGAGATTTCAATTGCCCGTTCTGTTCTTGAATAATATCTACTTAAAAGGATTAGTAAGGGACTCAAAAAGTCACTCGTGAAAATTTGTTGTATTTTCTTCAATAGTCCACTTATTTACAACATGTTGATGATAAGACAATAAAACATAACTTTTAAAATATTTTTATTTTTATATTAAGATAACTAGTAAAGTTGCAAAACGAAGTATTATACATTAATTTAGAAGAATGTTTGGTAATGAGAGAATATTGAAATATGAATGGATGTTGTTTCTCAAATTTTGAAAATTTTGAAAAAAAAATTACTAAAACAAAAACAAAAATACATTTTAAAGAAATACAGACCATTATTTCCACATCCTCTTCAAGATCAACAAAACAATTTACATTAGCTTAAGGACTCGGCGTTGCCTGGTTGCTCGTGTTATTTATCGCAATACTTTATTACACAGGAAAAGGAATGAGCAATTCATGTGCTCTCCATTCTAGTGTGTAAAATTGAGGTATTTTCTTACATTCCTGTCACGTTGCTCCCCGCCCACCGCTCTCGTCTCGTCCCGTCTCGCTCGTCCCGTCCCGTCCCGCAACTCTTGTGTCCACCCCGCTACATCACTCTCCACATTGCCTCGCCGGAAAACTGAACTTCCTACAAAGTTTATAATTGTGTTTTTAATAAATGTTCTTGTAAGTACAACCCGACAAAGTGAAGTGTAGGACTGAAGAGACCGGCGCGTCTTAGAACTAACAACAGCGACAGTTGCGTCGCGCGTTAGCTCCGAGGCGGAATAGTCTGGTGCAAACGTGTTCCTTTTCCACAGTAATAAAGCGTTTTTGTGTAACAAAATACGTAATGCTAGTTAACCAGATCAATACGTTTTCCTTCAGCTCCTATTAATGTTTTATACAAGCATTGTGCTAATCACACATAAAGCACTTATTAATTTGGTAACGATTATTAATGATTAATTTGATAACGATTAGAAATATCTCCATTACGTTGTATTTGATGGACATCTGCAATTTCAGAAAAATTCCTGGACGTTTTTCATTAAAGCGAATAATGTAATGTACTCATGTAAATTTCGTTGTGTAACATGAATGTTACGCATATGGTTATTTTTAGCGACTCAAAATACTTCCATTATTCATATCGTTAGCAATCGTCTCCTATATTATTTCAGTAGTATACCTTCCCTTTGCTGCTCTCACACACAACCAGTCTTTATAAATGAGGTCTCTAAAGAAAGGAAATTTGTCAGAGACGAGACGAATTTCACTTTGACTTTTAAGATATGAAGAATTTGCCTACAAAGGCATCTAAATATCCATGTTAAATGCAACCTGCAACGCACATTACAATTTTTAAAAATCTATGTCGTTAAATAACCCCTAAACAAAGCGTTCTAGCGCCTTAAAACCTTAAATTTTTATCAATTACAAGGTGACATATAGAACAAGTGACAGATGATAAGAGGGTCTGGCTGAAAAATATATATTACAAGCTTAAAATGGAGATGGAAAAGTAAGGAAGAGTGTGGGGTATAGCATGCGAGAGTTCTTGTACGGGTACGTTTGTATTTATTAATATAATTATCGAACGTGTAGGCATTTCCCCGTGGTTTTAAATGGACGTCACGGGTATTGTCGAAGGAATTCTTTTGAGGGCATTACAAAAGGGCCATGCATATGTCATCGGACCTTGGTCTAGATCAATGCTTCAATTTTCAGTTGCACTGAGCATACCAATAGCTGTTTTTTTTCTGGGAAGCAAAACAAAGCGCAGTGCTGCCCTCATCGCCAGTCCTGTACTCCGCTTGTTCGGATGATAGCTTAATTATAATTGTTTTTTTGAAAGTCTTATTACCATAAAATCGAAAAAGTTGAAATAATTTTTTCCATCAAACTGTTATTCATATTTTTCCTTGACTATTTCACTCAAGTCTGTCCGCGTCGTAAGTAGCCAATGGTAAGCAAGGATATATTCAAATTAAACCAATCCCAGAGGTTTATCGCCATCAGTTTGTTTACCTTTTTTATCGCTGTAAAACCTTTGTTTACCTTTTTAAGATAACGACAGCAATGGTTTCAGCTCCAAAATAGCTTGTGTGCATTAACATAATTTTAAAATGTGTCGTTTTGGTTATATATAAAACTCTGAAATATAATATGTTATTAAAAATTCACTGCCGAAAAACAGCGAAAGGAACAGAGACAGCGTGTGGAAGCAATTTCGAGAATTTTGTGAAGAAAGAAAATACAAATGGACAGCGCAAACTACAAATGAGGAATTTACACATAATATTTTAGGTAATTAATATACGAAGATTAGATGGTGAAGAGTACAAAGAATATGCTCTCAAAACTATATGGAACGTTACAACAAGAATTATTCAGGAAAATACTTTAATGAGTGCACACGTGTGTTCAATCCATTCGAAATCGATGAATTCCGCTGCTAATTCATCTTGTACTTCTTCCATTTCAAATACTTCCAAGGAAGGCCAAGACTTGGAAAACAACTTCCTAAAACTTTAATGATTGTGCTTTTAATAAATGTTCTTTTAAGTATCCTTGTTATAATTGTTTTTCGAAAGTTTTATTACCATAAAATTGAAACATATTTGAAATCATTTTCTGCATTAAACTGTTATTCAATCCTCGCTACGCGAGTCGTGAATTTACCGGCTAGCACAGCACTTCTCGTGATATTACTTATGATTATAAGTTTTTCCAGGAGGCAGTTATTACTCGGAGCTAAATGAATGTTTCACATATTCCGATTGAAATTTTGTGTAATATTTATCTTCCTTGCAATTCCTGTGATTTTAATTATCCATTCAATTCATGTAATGTGTTAATTCATGAAATGCACTAAATATCACTCGAAGTGCTGTGATATTACTTATGATGATCCCACCCCATAAAATATCATGTGGAATGTCGACATTACGAATAACAGATCTGTCTCGTCACAGAAAGAGGGCCGCGAAACGTAGAAACTTAACCAATGATTTGCGACAATGATCCAGAAGGAATGGGCCTTGTTTACCATTCGTGAGATTTTAGAAAATAATGATTACTCAGTTACCTTTATGCGATTTAGCAGTATGCTATACACCAATACCTTCAGAGATAAACGTTCTTGGCAATAGTAAAAATCACATTGACATACTTTTGATAATTATTATGTTTTTACCACATGTAGGGGTTTTTGTTTAATAAATTAGTTAAGTTTTATAGAAATTAATATAACAACTTCTTCAATTTTAAAATACAGGAATACAATAAAGTAATACTATACTAATACTTCTGGAGTTCAGGCATACAGGATGCATGGAGGTGTTATTTTAAAAGTGATACAACTCCAATTTGTTGAGAAATTGAGTTAACTATATATTTAGTTCCGCGCAAATGTTATACATTGATTCGGAAAATTATAGAACAAAGTTATTTCTGTGGACGACATAGCCCATCAGAATAAAAATGAATCACAGGAGATTTATTTGGTTTGATACTGGTACAACTACGTGGTCTTCTACAAGTCTCGTGATGAGTGATTTTCGAGATATTTATAGAGTCTGTTGTGATATGATGATAATGTTCTTGATCCAGATTTGGAATAAGGAACAACAAATAACATAATTATATCGTACATTTTTATTTAGAGAAATTAAATTTAATGGTCTATGTGTTAAAAGACCTTCAAAAATCTGTAACAAGGAAGAAAAATGAACAAAATAATGTCTGTAACTGGCTAAACATTAGATGGATTAAATTTCTCAAACAGAAGTTTTTATAATTATGTACCAGTAAACATTAAATAAGGACATTGGTTTCTACACAGTAAACTTCACTACACACCAGTGCATGACCAAGATGACCTTCACCAGTGGATGACGAAGAACAAAGGTTTTCAAAAACTTAAATAATCCCCGATTATTCACAGCAAAGGAAGGTTAATGAGAAGAAACAGGATATGCTTGATTTGTTTCCATTCATTTCAAACATTAATGATAATTATTTCACTGATTTGTCGGTAGGAACCGGATGATTTCAAGAAGATGAAGAAAACAGAATGTGCCTCAAAAGTGACATTAAATTAACAAATTATGTTTTAATAAATCGATATTGCGTTCATTTCCAACTTTTCTTATAACGACGTCTACTGATTTGGCCAACCAACTTCATTTTTATGGCGATATTTCTTCTTTACATCCCCAATATTTCGCGAAAAATACAGTATGCTTATTAATATCTTCTTCGGACATAGAAGTAAATAATTATTAAGAGAAAAACACGCATTTTTTGTCTAACTTCATGCCCGATTTTTTATCATCATTTAACTTTAGAGCTCAATATCGCTAAATGCATGTCAATGGTGTTGTATCACTATTAAAATAACGCCTCTATATTTATGTCCCCTGTTGTTCAGGCAATAAGAACGGATCGGCCACACATTCCCTCTCTCCGTGATTAAAAGAAAAATAAATAGAGTTGACTCGGTAAACTAAACTCGCTAGACAGTTTTTATGACGAATGTACGTGCAAAGTAATGGGGTCACTCTTAAAATATTAGATGCATAATGGGGGACTGTTTTTAAATTTAATGAATACTGATGACCAAGGAAATATTAAAGTAGACATGCCAGGAAAATGTACCGGTTATTCTCGAAGACTTCACCAATAACTTCAGCCAAATGCGACTTCAGATCTTTAGATAAGAATTTACTTCTGGAATATTTGTATTTGATATGCTAAATAGAAAAGAAGAAAGAGGAAAGAAGATATCGACAGAGAGAGAGAGAAAAAGAGAGAGGAGAATATAGAACGGAAGAGAGAGAAAGAGAGAGAGTAATATGCTACCGGCAAATGTTCATCAACAAAAAACACAATATAATTAATCGATGTTGAATGAACGAAACAACGGCATTATTTATAACATTATAAAGAGTAAGTTAGGAACATATTTGTGGAAAAAAAATAAATTGATGCTCCGAATAATTGGGTCAACAGAAATGGAAATGACTAGTCTAAGTTGAATTTGAATTATTTGAAAAAGTTTAAAATGTATAGTATAAAGAGTCAGTCGGCTAAAGTTCTTTGAATTTACAGCATACTTTTTGTTAAACTGCATAACATTCAATTCCATTTCTCTTCATAGCAGACCATTTGAAAATACACTGCTACGCAATATTTCGGGTTTTAGACATGTTTTCTACGTGTTTCATGGTATCTTTTTGGAGCAAGTCGAATCGCGCAGAAATGCATAACAACACTGGTGGAGCGGAGCTGATGGAGTTTCCTCACCCAACTTCGTTTGAAAGAAACGAGGACTGCCTGGCAGCGCCCTTGTAACGAAATCGGAATACTTCCGCGCTGGCCGCATTCTCAAGCAGGCGTCCGCCCACATCCCGGAAATGCCGAGAGGGTCCTCCTACGTGCATCCCATACTACGTGCCTCTGGTGGAGGGTTAGCCAAACTCTGACGTGCGAAATAAAAGTCGAAAATTTCCTCTAAACATCTGGTTATTCTGCGTGCAGGGCAAATTTATAGATGGCATTATCAGCATATAAAGTTTCACTTTTTCGTCGTTTGGTTGTACCAATTATATTATTTAAAAATAAACTTATCTCCAAATATAGAAAACTAGTAGAGTTTAACAGTTTATACTTTTCAGCATTATTTCTAACTTTTGAAAATTTGGAAAATTCAGAGAGCTTAACGAATATTAGACCTGCATCATTCTTTTAAGTGTTCCTTGTTCTACCCGTGGAAAACAAATTTAAGCACAAATTTGAAGCGGTTTAGAGAAAATGTTTTTTTTATAAGTTCCATTAACTTCAAGTAGAAATTGTACAAAAACTACTCTAATTTTCAAACAAAAATTGTATAAAACCTTTTTTCAACATCTATTTGAAAAAAAGATTTTATTTCAGACGACTCTATCTTTAAATTTGTCGTTGTTCTCCCTCCTTCTTTCAATTTGTCGTTGTTCTTCTCTTAATTACATTTCAAAATGAAAATATCAATTTTAAAGTCTCAGGGTTTGGAGTTTTCTTCAGGGTCTCGAAAATCGATCGGGGAATATCCATTTTGAAGAAACTCTGCCGAACGGTTTTAGGAACTAGCATTGACCACAGGCAAACAACAGACCAACGGACAGGAAGACGTAATGCTGTCAATTGATTTTTCGGAATCAAGAACCCACTAAACATGGATTCTGTCTACCCAACGTAGTATTTTACTGTAAATAGGAACAAGATTTATAATTTTTTTGTTACCAGGCAATAACAGTTTTTCTGAATTAAAATTCTCCATTTTACGGCGCGCAATTACCATGTTTTCTTTTCGTACGACGTGAGAGAAAGTGAAAATATGCTCATCAGAAATGACAAATTCTGAAGAAAAATAATCGTGCAGCTCTAAAGTGCAGCGTTTCTGTATTAACCCATTAACGCCCAACTTTTTAATTGTGATTTTCTTTGTTTTATATTGTTCCATTCTTGCCTAAAAACACATATTTTAAGTGTTTTTTTGGTATGTTAGGGAATTCAGGATTTATGAGAATTTTTTTTCGATCCCCATTTGGGGAACATGGTACATGGGGCGATGACAGGTATACTGTTAATGGTGGATAAAAATTTTTGTATACTTAGAAATAATTTATTATACATTCAGAACCTTTCTTCCTTACATTATTTTGCTTCACGCCGTTTAGGAAAACAATCTACATGGAGTCCTATGTCGCATAATTTGCATTCTTTGCGGACGTTTTTTTTAAAATATGGCGCACTACCTCTGTCTGCCTGCGTCCGTTCTCATCAAAAAATGTTTTCCCGTTGTACGATAGGTCATAGGAATTCTTTTTTCCGAAGATTTGGTTAGAGCTGGTCTTCCCAACATTTTGGGATCAGATAGTGATAAAACATACATAAATGCCAATACAATTTGTCTTCTGAAATGCAGAATAGGGAGTTTTCCATTGGCCATACAATATAAAACATGAGCATTTCTGATTGCCATATCTACAAGATTAGTAAAAAGAGGGAAATACCATTTTTTCTCTCGAATTCTAATTCTGTACGTCTGTATTATCCAATCCATTTTGTCAATCCAGCCCATGTTCTTGTTGTACTGAGAAATCAAATGAGGCTGATTTATCACTTTTTACTCTTTCCCCTCTCGACCACCTACTTGCTTTTGCCAGAGGTTGGATGTGCTCATGATTAGATAACATTTTCACTGTATTGTTATCCTTCCACGTTACACCGATAATCTTATTTCCTGGATCAAACCGATAATCATTTGATCCGCATTCTTCTTTGGACATTTTCCTATCATCTTTTACTGGACACTTTTTCATTCTGTCATATCTACAGGTACCTGTTGCACGCACGCCTCTTTCTGTCAAGTCCTTCAACAAAGAAAAGCTAGTAAAAAAAGTATCAAAATAAAAATTATGATCACCTGGGATTTTCAACAATTGAAATCATTCTCATTATTACATCGCCTCCTAATCCATATGTAACTGCAGAAACATCATTGTTTCACTTTCCTTCGTACACTTCTGCATGATAACAGAAGCCCGTATTTGCACAGCACATCATCCATTGTTTAAAACTAAACCGCACTGGTTTTCCTCTAATAAACTGCTTTAAATAATGATGCCCATAATACCTCACCATTTGCTCACCAATGCTCACATTTTCTGAAAATACGCCAAATTTCATGCAGTTTTCATTAAATCTATCCACAAGCGGACGAATTTTAAATAGTTTGTCTCTAGATTCTTCTGGCTGAGTTTGCAGCAAGCTGTTGTCGTTGAAGTGGAGATTTTTCTTGATTTCTATAAAAGCGATTTCTTGACATGCATCTCCGTACTAACTGGACACTGAGGTCTTCATCTTCTGACCAATACAATCGCTCTTGGGGCAAGAAATAGTATCAAGAAAATATAAGAATACCCAAGAATTTTCTAAAACAATCAATACTGAGGGCAAAATTGTGATTGTTCATTTGTGTACCGTATGTGACGCTTTCTTCAACGATATCTTCAAGCATTTCTTCATCAAAAAATAGGTCAAATACTTCTAAAGGAGTCTTGTTTTTTAAACATTCTTTAATTGTTTGTAATCTTTTATCCCATTCCTCATTTTGTATTTTCTTAAAATCACGAAATAAGGGTTCGTTTGTTGTCCAGGATGATTCGTAATTCATCTTTCTTTTCTTTTTTGATCTGGCACACTGAGTTTTCATTATCTGCATAATTTAACGCAGAACTTTGAATTTCTAACGAGCCCGGAACGTCGTTCGGAGAACTGTCTTCCAAATCGTCATCATCAAAGTCCTCTAAATCAGACACACAATCTACTTTCTCAGATGGTAACTCAACCATAGCAATAGTCTCTGTGTTGTCATTCCCTTCAGAAAAGAAATTGGGATCATTGACGATGTCTACCACTTCCGACAATGTCAGGAATTTGTTTGATTTCATTAGAGCCTAGAATATATAGAAAGAGAAATCGTCAGTTGAAGCGGTCTAAAATAATACGCCATTGCCCATGATCCCCAAATGGGGGTCAGATTGTAAGATGGATACTCACTCTAGTACTAGATCACACTCAAGTAACAACATAACCTTACTTATCAACACATCAGGGCATTCAGATAAGTTCAATTTACACGCAAATTACGCATATAATTTTTGTAGGGTTACTTACGTGAATATAATTATTAATTAAGAAACTATCTTTGCTTGACTGGTGAAAAACCACAGCACTTGCTCAAAGTTCGTCAATTATTTCTCTAACACACGTAGGACAGGCACTAACGCGCGAAGGGCAACTCACACAACATGAAGGAATACTGACCGGTACCGATGTACGCAATGCAATCGATAATCGTCATAATATCATTGCAAAACAGCGCGATCCCCAAATGGGGATCATAGGCGTTAATGGGTTCCAATCAATTTGTAAAATATAAAAGAATAATAATCTCACTTGATAAAAATAAATAAAAATCCATCAATAAGAGGAAATAATTAGAAAATAAACGAGCTAAAGTGGATATGAACCTACATCTCTCCCAGAAAACATTTCAACCATCTATTTTAGATGTCATCAAAGTCTCAGCATTGAACGCCTGTGTGCATCTGGGGAGACATACTGTCTACTGAAGTGAGTTAATATTCATTTATTTACCTGGATTTTCTAAAAATTTATTTTATTGAATGTATTCTCATTAAAAGTGAAATTTTTCGATATGTTTATTTTTGCATTTTGAAAAAATCTACATCAATACACCGATGTACTAAAAGAAAAATGCAGCTTTAAAAATAAGCAATGTTTCATCGACATCCCTAGCGCCAATGTTGATCCTTACCTTTGAACTTTTCTCTTTCTCTGGAGCTTGGTTGTGTCCCACGCGTATTTCCCAGCGCCGCCCCTGAGTGAGATCAGATTAGCGCAGCGGTCGCTGCTGACACTAAAGCAAATTGGCCGCCTCAGTAGCGCTACAGCTGCCATCTGTTGCCAAGAGTACAGCTTACGAGAAGCACCGCCAAGAGGAAAATTAGTTTGTACTTTAGTATATACAGCTTATCTGCTCATTCCATGTATTTTCCAACGCTCACACCGGGAGTTTCTACCATGTTTAACAGATATTTCCTTCATTGTTGTTCCCTCCTTTCCCTTTCCACACACATACACACACACATGCGCGCGTACTTATATATACACAGCACACATCACACACAGACCGGTCGGGAGCTTAGAGCTTGCCCCGACTGGGGCGGTGCCCCGCTGGTGAGAGATATCTGTTTGAGGAAAACCCATTTAGTAGACGGTAGGTGGGCGCCGGATCTCGCCGTCCAGCGGAGGAATGATCACCGCTACCTCCCAAGGGAAAAGTATGCCCTACACTAAAGGGACTAATGACCTTGGCCGTTGACGTGCTGTGGAATCTCTAATAACGAACCAAAAATCCAACGCTCATATTGCTATCTCAATAAAAGTTTTGAATACCTGTGCGTGTTCTATTTCATTTCTAGAATGTACGCGAGAACTCTTTGCTTTGAAACGGTTTTGTTGTTTTCAAATTGATGCGTAAAGCCCAATGTTTCATATCACAAGCAATGTTTCCATAGTTTCTATCACGATTCCAGAAAACTTCAGCTACATAATAATATATAATACTAGCTGACCCGGCAAACGTTGTATTGCCATATAAATTACTCCTAGAATTATTTTAGTAGAAAAAGATGACTAACTTATTGCCAGTGTTTGAGGATGCGGTATAAATGAATTGAAGATGCATAGAGCGCTGTGAACGCTGTGATGAAATATAAAAATAACATAGTGCCACACATTTATATTTTTAATTTATTGTAATTTATTTTTTTAAATGATATACATCGCTAATTATGATAATTTTACTAAAAAACAATATCAATTCCTCTACACGTTGCTGAGCACGTGCGTAATGTATAGAAACGCCGGACCAGCAAAAATGTAATAGAATATTGAGGAAGATCTCATCCTGTACAATACGGCATGAGAAGTGTTTCTTTGAGGCCTTTGGTCTTAAAATTTTCGTTTTTAATGCCCTAAAATGCTTTGTTTCGGAGTTATTTAACAATACCTCCCAACCGTGTGTAGCGGGTTGCATAAAAAGTTTTGTCCAATAAATTAAAAAAATTGGGGTGGCCCACCCTTATCACTTAGGGGTATAAAAATAGATAACAACCTATTCTCAAACCTACTGAATATACATATAATATTTTAACAAATTCGGTCAAGCCGTTTCGGAGGAGTATGGTAACTAAAACTGTGACACGAGAATTTTATATATATAGATATATTCAGCTATATAATATATTTAATAGGTTCGCAACATGAACTCTATTAACGAATAGCAGAACGATAATAAGAAAGTACAAAGTAATCACTACTGATCAATGCACATCAAAAACATATACTAAGCGATGTGGAATAGTTGCAGAAAGTTCAGAAGGTTCACGTACATTTTAAGATAAATTTGTTGGTTGTAATTAAACGATGTGACGAAAATTGTTGTTTAAATTACTGTGCAGCGAATTGTTACTAAATTGTTCTCTTTGTATAATCCGTACTATGAACGTAATTAATGATGATTAAGTGGTGTCTAGTTATATTGAATTTTACTAATAAGTATATCTACATTAAAGTCATAATATTAAGAGCTAAAACAATATTATTAGAAAGTTTTTACTTTGAATATAAGTATACCTTAAAAGCCAAAAACAGTCAGCATTCTATATCTAAAAGTGTTAACGAACACAACTTGCATTTCTGGTGATACAGTGGGTTTACTTGGTGTTTTTTTTATTTTTTTATTTATTGTATTTTATTTGCTATATTTTTTTTAAATTTATTTCACGTATCACGTTTATCTTTTTCTCTTCAAAACTGACGATTTCAATTGTTTTCGATACTTAACAGTTTATATTACTATTTAAAAATAGGAGTCAATTACTCGATTTCTTACAAATCAGAAGATTATGTTCAAAGCAAAAGTTTTCATAGTGTCCGTATTCGCTAAAGCTTTGTGTAGTTGTGAGCGCGATACATGGGGACACCGAATCCTGATTAGGTTTGGATATTTACCTGTATGTTGTGGCGAGGTTGCCTTTACCTCCTACTATGTATTGTCATTTTAATAATATCCTTTCATTTCTGGCCCGTCTCAGTGAAGCTGAGCAGTGAAGCTGAGACATATAAGCGTTGCATACGCGCAAAGCCGTTATTGGAGAGATGCACCAGGTTATAAGCCTGGATTTCTCTACAGAGAGGATTTCTCAACTACCCGATATAGTCTAGCTTAGCTGAAATGGCCCCACGTGGCATCTTCGCATCTCCCAAATTCCGAAAATAACGATTAAAAACGGCTCTCTCCCAGCTTTCCTCCTCCCCTACGGGCTACCTCCGAAAGCCGATGAGACGGATGCGTCCTAAATCGACACTGGATGCAAAGGATTTTGTACGAGAAAGTACACTTGTCTCGCGGAAACGAGCCTGTGTACATGAATGAAAATAAAAGGAAAGTCAGTAAGGCTGTCTAAAAATGGTGTATGACAAGTGGTAAAATTGATTTTATTTTGCTCGTAGGGTTGCGACACTCGTCCTATCGTCCTCGTGTCGCAACATTTCCCACTTCCAAAATTAAGTGTCATTTTTACCACTTGTATCATAAATAACTATTTTAACATCTTTATGTACTATCTGGTCAATCATACGAATTTTTCAGAGTCTGCAATGGAATTTGACAATAACTGGGAAAGGGCGTAAGCAGGTAGGGAGCTCATTTTATGGGAACCTCCCTCTCACTTTTGTTCTTAATTAAGAATTTAAAAAATGAATTCTGAAATTGTACAAAGCTATTGTTTAATGGGATGTTTAAGTGTTTAAAGATACTTGATTTTTAATTTGTATGCTTATTGAAGAGTGTGTTCGTGCTTGCAATGATTTTTATGATTTCTGTTGAGCGACCTATAGTGACCTTTTTGGCACAATCCACTTTTAGTAAGTCTTCAAAAATTGTTCAGATAATCTTCTAACATAAAAGTTTAATTTTTCTATTTGCAATTCATTTCATATATGTTTATTTACACGTACTAAGGGGCCTTAATGATATGCCTTTTGTACAATTTCATTAATAAAGTTTGAGTACATACCCTTGTTCTGGCGTGGAAAGTTCCAGCGTTGGTGCAAAACATTGATGTTCAATACATTTCGCATTGCAAAGGCAGGAGAACCAGTTGTATGTATCCGAGTTCGATTTGTCGCATCCTGGAGCAATCTCCAGTTCTCCCAAATCATGCTGGTCTGCATGTAGCTCTCTCGATTTCTTTATTCGTGGGACGCGTTGCGCACAAGATATCACGGGGAAAACGCATTTGAAAGAACATTGATGCGGTTGGAATACAGAAGCAGATACTCAATTCACATTTGTAATCTGAAACATAGAAGGCACCAGCCCCAGCTTGCTCAAAATTCTGGAACGCCGAGTTAATAAAAAATCTATGGGTCTGCAGAATATACATTCAAATGTCAATTGTATTATTTCTTGCTTATTGATAGTTATGTATTACAATTTTTTGCCATTTCTAGGAAATATTGTTAATAATAGCTTAGTATACTGTAAACATTCACAAAATGCTTTAGTATTGAAGTAATAAACGTTCAAAATTATTGGAAAAGAAACTATACATTTTTATGAAAATATATTAAAGATATGTACATATACCTAAAGTTTTCCTTCAATTAAATAAAATTTTCAACCACTCTTCACATTGTCTAAGTGCAAAACTACCTAAAATGCAAGCTGTATATCGGTTATGTAATCAGGTTTGTATTTTATTGATAATATTATTACAAAAATAATAATACTATATAACAGTACGTATTAATCATATCTCTAGTAAATAATAGCGTACAAATGCATAATAGATATTGTAAATACTTAATGTGCATTTTTCTCTTGATGAATTTTCCTTCTTAGAACCATTATTACCTTTCTTTGAAATTATTTTGAAATTTCCGCGTGAGTTAGGTGTCCCAGAGGTGTCAAAATCAAACCCACACGCGCACATACCTTGTGCAGTAATTAGTAACCATGCTTGTTCTCACCCCTTTCTAAGCAGCTTCTCAAACAACTGAGTAAATCTGGTTCAACCGAATTACTGTTTGGTGACCCTATAAAGACTTCAAAGTTAACTACTTGGAGAAGACTTCAATCATGTACTTGCGTGGGGGTACTCAGAGAACACGCGTTTTGCACAGCATCAAATCACGTGGTTTGGCGATGACATTCATTAAGTAACTCAAACACCATTAGGAAGTTAAACGAGGTCTCGAGTATCACGAAGCAGCATCACGATCTTCAATCTCTTCCTGGCAGGAAGTCGAGTTTCCGGAAGCTCAGGGTCGTAGTGACCTCCGCTTCTATTCTTCGCCGAGCAAATGTCACACACAAATATAAATGACTTGTCTTTCCGTGAATATTTGACATGCGCCTTAGCGGGTTTTTTTCTTGTTGATTTTCCTTTGTAGATCGAAGGTAATCTTACGTCTCTTGCGGATGAAGACAGTTTTCGAATTCAATTCCAAACGTCGCGTCGTTTATAGGTAAAATATGTCCCATTCTCGTTTGTATTAAAGGTCAGCTTAAATATTTTTAGTAATTATCATTCCTCTGCACTAGTTTTATTATGTTACCAATAATTTCTAAAATTATTGATAAAATACTTATGGCGTCTTTATAACTATTAATGGGTGTAACCTACATACATACTTCATAGGAAAACTTTCTTTCGAAAATAAATCTAGTTAGATAATGATATTTTAGAGAAACTTGGAAAGATTCCTTGATAATTTCGAAACTTTCTTTCTTTCTTTCTTCCTTTATTTTTAGTCGCGTCAACGAATAATTTCGAAACTGGCGTCAGGATTGATTTTTTTGGGCACGTCAACTGTTTTTTTCATTAATACCGTTAGTATAGTAATTGTACTATGTCGGTAGGTGGCGGTGTTCCTACCCCACGGGAAGGTGAGATCCAGCGCCGACGAATACGCTTTGAGGGAATTTTCCTCTCCAGGTATCTTCCCTTCAGGACATCACTGCAGCCGTGACAGCTCTGATCTTTCAAATTGTTTATTTAAGTGTAGTAGTGTAATACTTGTGTGTGTGCAAATGAAGTGGATATGACAACGAAGAAGTAAAGATAGCGTACGGACCTTGTTCCATTCGTATGGGTACTGCTGCAGTATTCACCTAGTATCGATCCAAGAACCACGGAGGTCCACCAATCAAATGAGCTAGCAGGAATCTCCTTAGCTAGCGGCTCAATTCGACTCAGTTAGTTAGTGTCGCTGTAAGATTTCTGGCTCTGAACTAAATTAGCCGGCGTGAAAACTAGGATATTGACGCATTGCCTCGAGATATTCAGAATAATTTTAGATATCCGGACAAACTGTACACTATAAAAGAACTACACTGTGATGACACAACGGATCTAATGTGAATACGAATTGTATATCTTAAGAACAAATATTTTGTGGTTGCGGTGAATATGTTTCACACGATTCAATAAATTTGGCATTCGCAATAGACACCCATACTAATCACATACTTAACATACTGTTATAATGAAGGAAAAACAAGTATATCTATTCAATAAATTCCAATTATATTCCATTTAGGGCGATTAGTAGTAGACATTATTTAGAAGTTTGATTGACGCAAAATTGATTCAATGTCCTTTCGCGCTTAATTTTCGAACGTTTATCTGGCAAATACGAGAAACAATTCCGCATAACGTTTTGAAAACAACTGTTGAAACAACGTCGTATTCTTCAAAATCCGTTTCCTTATATGTAACGGTCATTTTCCTTTTGTCGGGGGGCAATAAAAGCATTCAAAGCGTCCAAGCAGAAACCTCCTTCTCAGATTCCCTCGTCTTGGGAAATAGGAGCGCCCGCGCGCCCCCTCCGCCGGAGGCTTAGGTGGCGTCCCGGGGACAGCGGACGCGGAGTCAGGTCGCGGGTGAGCGGCGGGCAATTTCCGAGGAGCACCGTAAGGCGACGTCTCCCTCGCGGGCCTCGCGCCCCGCACCCCCACCCACCACGACGCGACGCGGCGCGACGCCCCGCGCGGCCGGACGGAGGCGCTATCTCCGCCTGCAGTCGCACTCCGCGCAGCGCCGTCACGCCTCCCACGACCGCTTGTCCATGACGTTTAACGGCCCCTTCAGGCTTGTTCCGCCAGCGGTGCCACGCGCTCAAACCCCCGCCTAAGGTACTGTCTGCTGTGGATGTATCTCGGCGTGGGCTCCTTCCGCCATGGACTCCATCTGCCATGGACTCCTTCTGCGATGGACTCCTTCAGCCATGGACGCCCTCTGCCATGGACGCCCTCTGCCATGGACGCCCTCTGCCATGGACGCCCTCTGCCCATGGACTCCCTCAGCCATGGACTCCCTCAGCCATGGACTCCCTGAGCCATGAACTCCCTCAGCCATGGGACGCCCTCAGCCATGGACGCCCTCAGCGATGGACGCCCTCTGCCATGGACGCCCTCAGCCATGGACTCCCTCAGCCATGGACTCCCTCAGCCATGGACTCCCTGAGCAATGGACTCCCTCAGCCATGGCTGACTCACCAATGGACTCCCTCAGCCATGGACTCCCTCTGCCATGGACTCCCTCAGCCATGGACTCCCTCTGCATGGACTCCCTCAGCCATGGACTCCCTCAGCATGGACTCCCTCTGCATGGACTCCCTCACCAATGGACTCCCTCTGCATGGACTCCCTCAGCCATGGACTCACTCACTAATGGACTCCCTCAGCCATGGACTCCCTCAGCCATGGACTCCCTCTGCATGGACTCCCTCAGCCATGGACTCACTCACCAATAGACTCCCTCAGCCATGGACTCCCTCTGCCATGGACTCCCTCTGCCATGGACTCCCTCAGCCATGGACTCACTCACCAATGGACTCCCTCAGCTATGGACTCCCTCAGCTATGGACTCCCTCGGCCATGGACTCCCTCGGCCATGGACTCCCTCAGCCATGGACTCCCTCTGCATGGACTCCCTCAGCCATGGACTCACTCACCAATAGACTCCCTCAGCCATGGACTCCCTCTGCCATGGACTCCCTCTGCCATGGACTCCCTCAGCCATGGACTCACTCACCAATGGACTCCCTCAGCTATGGACTCCCTCAGCTATGGACTCCCTCAGCCATGGACTCCCTCGGCCATGGACTCCCTCAGCCATGGACTCCCTCTGCATGGACTCCCTCTGCATGGACTCCTTCACCAATGGACTCCCTCAGCCATGGACTCCCTCTGCCATGTACTCCCTCAGCCATGGACTCCCTCTGCGATGGACTCCCTCAGCCATGGACTCCCTCTGCCATGGACTCCCTCAGCCATGGACTCCCTCAGCCATGGTCTCCTTCTGCCATGGACTCCCTCAGCCATGGACTCACTCACCAATGGACTCCCTCAGCTATGGACTCCCTCAGCTATGGACTCCCTCAGCCATGGACTCCCTCGGCCATGGACTCCCTCAGCCATGGACTCCCTCTGCATGGACTCCCTCTGCATGGACTCCTTCACCAATGGACTCCCTCAGCCATGGACTCCCTCTGCCATGTACTCCCTCAGCCATGGACTCCCTCTGCGATGGACTCCCTCAGCCATGGACTCCCTCTGCCATGGACTCCCTCAGCCATGGTCTCCCTCTGCCATGGACTCCCTCAGCCATGGACTCCCTCAGCCATGGACTCCCTCTGCATGGACTCCCTCAGCCACGGACTCCCTCAGCCATGGACTCCCTCAGCCATGGACTCCCTCAGCCATGGACTCCCTCTGCCATGGACTCCCTCAGCCATGGACTCCCTGAGCAATGGACTCCCTCAGCCATGGACGTCCTCAGCCATGGACTCCCTCTGCATGGACTCCCTCAGCCATGGACTCCCTCAGCCATGGTCTCCCTCTGCCATGGACTCCCTCAGCCATGGACTCCCTCTGCATGGACTCCCTCAGCCATGGACTCCTTGAGCAATGGACTCCCTCAGCCATGGACTCCCTCAGCCATGCACGCCCTCAGCCATGGACTCCCTCTGCCATGGACTCCCTCTGCCATGGACGCCCTCAGCCATGGACTCCCTGAGCAATGGACTCCCTCAGCCATGGACTCCCTCAGCCATGCACGCCCTCAGCCATTGACTCCCTGAGCAATGGACTCCCTCAGCCATGGACTCCCTCTGCCATGGACTCCCTCACCATGGACTCCCTCAGCCATGGACTCCCTCACCATGGACTCCCTCAGCCATGGACTCCCTCAGCCATGCACGCCCTCAGCCATGGACTCCCTGAGCAATGGACTCCCTCAGCCATGGACTTCCTCAGCCATGGACTCCCTCTGCATGGACTCCCTCAGCCATGGACTCCCTCAGCCATGCACGCCTTCAGCCATGGACTCCCTGAGCCATGGACTCCCTCAGCCATGAACTCCCTCAGCCATGCATGCCCTCAGCCATGGACTCCCTGAGCCATGGACTCCCTCTGCATGGACTCCCTCAGCCATGGACTCACTCACCAATAGACTCCCTCAGCCATGGACTCCCTCTGCCATGGACTCCCTCTGCCATGGACTCCCTCAGCCATGGACTCACTCACCAATGGACTCCCTCAGCTATGGACTCCCTCAGCTATGGACTCCCTCAGCCATGGACTCCCTCGGCCATGGACTCCCTCAGCCATGGACTCCCTCTGCATGGACTCCCTCTGCATGGACTCCTTCACCAATGGACTCCCTCAGCCATGGACTCCCTCTGCCATGTACTCCCTCAGCCATGGACTCCCTCTGCGATGGACTCCCTCAGCCATGGACTCCCTCTGCCATGGACTCCCTCAGCCATGGACTCCCTCAGCCATGGTCTCCTTCTGCCATGGACTCCCTCAGCCATGGACTCACTCACCAATGGACTCCCTCAGCTATGGACTCCCTCAGCTATGGACTCCCTCAGCCATGGACTCCCTCGGCCATGGACTCCCTCAGCCATGGACTCCCTCTGCATGGACTCCCTCTGCATGGACTCCTTCACCAATGGACTCCCTCAGCCATGGACTCCCTCTGCCATGTACTCCCTCAGCCATGGACTCCCTCTGCGATGGACTCCCTCAGCCATGGACTCCCTCTGCCATGGACTCCCTCAGCCATGGTCTCCCTCTGCCATGGACTCCCTCAGCCATGGACTCCCTCAGCCATGGACTCCCTCTGCATGGACTCCCTCAGCCACGGACTCCCTCAGCCATGGACTCCCTCAGCCATGGACTCCCTCAGCCATGGACTCCCTCTGCCATGGACTCCCTCAGCCATGGACTCCCTGAGCAATGGACTCCCTCAGCCATGGACGTCCTCAGCCATGGACTCCCTCTGCATGGACTCCCTCAGCCATGGACTCCCTCAGCCATGGTCTCCCTCTGCCATGGACTCCCTCAGCCATGGACTCCCTCTGCATGGACTCCCTCAGCCATGGACTCCTTGAGCAATGGACTCCCTCAGCCATGGACTCCCTCAGCCATGCACGCCCTCAGCCATGGACTCCCTCTGCCATGGACTCCCTCTGCCATGGACGCCCTCAGCCATGGACTCCCTGAGCAATGGACTCCCTCAGCCATGGACTCCCTCAGCCATGCACGCCCTCAGCCATTGACTCCCTGAGCAATGGACTCCCTCAGCCATGGACTCCCTCTGCCATGGACTCCCTCACCATGGACTCCCTCAGCCATGGACTCCCTCACCATGGACTCCCTCAGCCATGGACTCCCTCAGCCATGCACGCCCTCAGCCATGGACTCCCTGAGCAATGGACTCCCTCAGCCATGGACTTCCTCAGCCATGGACTCCCTCTGCATGGACTCCCTCAGCCATGGACTCCCTCAGCCATGCACGCCTTCAGCCATGGACTCCCTGAGCCATGGACTCCCTCAGCCATGAACTCCCTCAGCCATGCATGCCCTCAGCCATGGACTCCCTGAGCCATGGACTCCCTCTGCCATGGACGCCCTCAGCCATGGACTCCCTGAGCAAAGGACTCCCTCAGCCATGGACGCCTTCCTTCATGGATTCCCCCCTCCATGTATTTATTACTTGCGCCTTGAATGTTTTTTGACATCTCTGTCATTAATTCTCATCATCACAAGTCCGCTTCCCTGTAGATTTCCGTTCCCATAGACCATCGAAACGTACCCCCTCTCATCATTAATATAACCCTGTCCCATTATAAATACATCACTCCACAAATTCTCTCTGCCTTAATTTAATTGATTACATTTCCTTATTTATTTACGTAACACCAACAACTGTACAAAAACGGATAATTCGAAACTCTTTGTTTTCTGAATATACAAATTTAATACGAATTAAAAGTTCATTTCTTCAAAAAGTTCGTTTTATTATTTAAAGTATAATAAACCATCGCTAAAATGTAAAAAGATGGTTTTTGATGAAGTGGGAAACAAAAACATTTTTTGTTTACTTTCTCGGCTTCTATATACTTACTTAGTAAAGAGAAAGTAACGTAATGCTGCGGCGGAGAACGGCAGTTTTCGTCAGAAAAAAAACACAATTTGTGGGTCCTTAATATTGAAAAATTAGATTACGAAAATGTTTTGTCTTTCTGTCAGCCCGTCCATTCAGTGTCGATGTGGTAAATGCTACCGTCTAAACAATTCTGACGATTTTCACCACAATTAATATTCTCCCAATGATCTGGCCGAAGTCGTGGCCCTATAAATTTGAACCGGATAGTTGGATTCAAGGAGATACTTTACATGAAAGCTTAACCAGTTTTTCAAAATTTTCTCCAAAATGTCTACAAATTTTTGGATTATTTTTTTCAGAGAGCAAAAGACGCTTAAAAATGGTAGAATTTTTCTTCTGAACGATCTGAATTTTCAAAAATTGTAAAAGTTCACAATTTGTCGATTTAATTTACAGTAGTACTGAAGATATGTTTTAAAATGAAATCGGCTCTCCAAATTTGAGATGCTTCTAGCAAGGTCACGTTTAATTTTTGAAACTGCGAGTAATTTTCGTGGAATTTTGGTATGAAATAGAAGTAATTTATACAAAAGCCTCATAAATATTTTTGTCTCTCAATTGTTCTCAAATAGAGAAAAGTACGCTTATAAAATGGCACAGGTTACATTTTCGTAGAATTATTTGGATTTTTGAATTTTTTTAAAATTTAAAATAATGCCTGAATTTATGAGCTGTTTTAGAAATACTAGTTTCTTTAGTCGGAATCATTGTTCAAAACATTTTACTTTATTTCTTTTTTTGTATTATTCTATGAAACATTTTGTAAGATATAAAATGCTAAAATAACCAATTCAGTTTGTGTGTGTATTATTCACTCGTATATTGATATTTACGCGTTCATGCATTAAATGCCAAAAGGTTTGCTGCATCCAATTTGTATCTTTCTCCCGATTCCCTCTCTGAGAACATGCTTTCCCTCTCCGAGAACATAGTAGTCGACTCTCCGCGAAGTACGCAGCCAAACAGATCCTCTGGTCGTTCCGTGTTAGGCAGCGTCGTGCCGTGCCGAATATTTGTAGCGGGTTTGTTTGTTTGTTTGTTTTTCATTTATTTATAGTCGGTTCGACTGCTGGGTCATTAGCGACTTTAGTTACATTTTACTGTCACATATTACATTTGAGTTTATAATATGTTACTTACATATAGAGAATTTTATTGTAATGTTATATACAGTTTACTTCTTGGTATATTAAACTTGAAAAAGGATTTACTACTATTTCTTATATAGAGTTTAGCACACCATTTCGTTTAAAAAGTTCAGAACATCGTACACACTTTCAATGTCATCCAAATAGTTCTTGATGTTCTCAGGTTTCCTGTTTTATGGTTGGCTTTTATGGGGGCCTCTTTTCCTATACAAATATACACTACTTAGCTGACATGCGTGTTCCGAATCACCATACATCAGACTCGTGCTCCTCTGCAGTCGTTTATGCCTCCGAGGTCAGTTCTCTGCAGAATAGGCATCGTGAACTACGGTCTAAGGTTCCGTCCTCAGAAGGCTCCCGTCGTAATCCGCTTAAGCTCGTGAACGTCGAAGACCCGCCATTTTCCGTATCATATATCGTCACAGGCTCTTCGCCACAGACCTGGGAGTGAAGCACGCCGTACGGATAGACATCCAGCGTTGCCACTCTACGATACAGAATACACGACAGTCTTCCTTCAGCACACTCTCTTCACATACGTCAGTTGCACAGATGCCTCGAAGCGTTGAAAAGTTCGAAGTACAAATCTACGAGTAAAAGCATTTTGCGACCCCGACCTGATACTAGCAGTCACACAATGTCAATGACACTGACTTCTCTTAGACGCTCACTTCACTTGAAAGTATCCCACTACACTCCAAATTAGTATTGTAGTATTAAAAAAAGGCTCAAATGAAATTATCAACAAAGTTTACAATAACAAATTAACTAAGGAAACAAAATGTAAAATTGCGAAGAGAAAGAGTGTTAAGTGAAATGTCAAGATGCAACATTACTCCAAAACAAAATTGTTGCTTTATTTTGGCCATGCTTAATAATGTGTTTAGTCAACGTTTGAAACCCAAAAAGTTAAGGATACTTCTTAATGCTCGAAATAAATCTCTAATCTTTGTGTGATCAGATAAGTTAAATTCCTTCTTACTGCTGAACGCATATGTATTTATGAATATAACGTGAATTTTTAACAGCATAAACACTACCAACAATATCCTGTTGTCTGGATCTTAGGCCATTGATTAACATCAAATAAGTGTTGCCTGTTTATTCACTTCAAATACTAAGACCCAGTTAAGATAATTGTCTTCCTGTAAAAATTAGTACTCACGAGTTAGCAGCATACTCACAGGTGTAAGAAAGTACTTTCTAATATCTCTTCTCGTCACCGAGAGCATCGCCTTGGGAAGTTCCGTGCTGACGCTTCAGGAACAACGCAATCAGGTTTGTTTCAACGGCTCTTGCGAAAATGAAGTTTACCTTGCTCGGGGGAGTACCTTTGACTTCTGTAAGGACTTCAACAAACAACCGGGCAAGGAGGCTCAGTCCAGAGCGGAGCGAAGGCTCTGACTGTCATTCTACGAACACGAGCTGCATATCTTTCCACTCCCAAACTCTCCCCAGATTCTACTTCTAAAGACACAGTTTTTAAGCATATCTACAATAAAGAATTATCGATTGACGTTGCATCCACGTAGAAAAATTTGGACTTTTGACTTTTTTATTTATAAGCTATAAATTCAATTAACGTTCCGTTGTATCTTAAAATCTGATTCTTATTGATATTTCTGCTTTTTCTTCTTTATCATTTTTTTATTATTTAGTACTCTTTAACATATCGATCATAAAACTAAAAACAAGGTGGTAATCAACAAGAACAATATTTTGCAAGAGAGCTAAAAATATGGATAAGCTTTCAGAGTTTCAAGTTAGACTTTGGATATAAACTTATTTTGTGTCGTTATTTTCATACTTTTATCACTAAAATGAATAGGATTTGATATTTTGTAGTTATTTTTAAATAACGTGGCATAGAAAATTTTGCCTGAATATTACAAACTGTTGGCATACAAGATTATGTTTAAAAAAAAATTACACAGAAAAGTATTATTTTTGGAATATGACATTTTGAAAAAGGATGTTTTCTTAGATAGTTAATCTATTTCTATCAATATCTCAATTTAATAAATTATTTTAATAAAATAAATTATGTATAAATTACATTAATTACTGTGATATACCAGAACGGGACATGGTTTATTCATAATATTAGTTGTATACGGGGCGACTAAATGGACTTGTAAAATGGCGATATCCGGCCCTAGTAACGCCAGCGCAGAGGGTTGCTATGGTGCAGGGCAGGTAAATAAACTAGCTGCAAGCCTCGTAGGTGCCGGAACGCTGGCTAGATCGATATAATAAAGAATATGTGATTGGTCGAAAAACGTATGACGGACGAAGGCGCGGCTACATGGGGTTGTAAGAAATGAGCGGGTTGGCGGGGGGCAATTAGACTTTCTGGTGTTTACCGCCGTGTTTTGGAAAAATAGAACGTGAGACGCTACCGACCCATCAAGGGTTGCAAAATACAGAAAAACATTCATTCGGACTTGGAGCTTCGTTGAGTGCAGATCGTTACAGTCTGACTCAGAGTGGTGGAGTGTAGGTCGTGAACTCGGCTCTTGAGTTTCGTGGAGTGCAAATAGTGTGCGGACCTTGTAGTTGAAAGTGAGACTTATACATTTTTCGTGCGAAAAGTAACAGTCGTCATCGGACTTAGAAATTATTTGCCGGAGTACATCCGCGGACTTGGGCAGTTTTGGGTGTTCACCGGACGATAGTTCGAACATTAGTATTTTATTAAACTCGTGTGAAAGATTATAAACCTAAAGCGTCGGAAAGAACTTAGCTAGATTTTATGCAGTGTGGACTGGATACTTCAGCAACCGCGCAAGATCAGAAGACAGAAGAGCGACTCGGATTCATCGGCCAAGTGAGAAGCGTCTTCGGAACGAGCGGGTCGGCAAGACGGTAACATATACTGCAGTATATTAAAATAATATCTTTTAAAAGGGGTCATGGCCATTAAGTAATCTGTTAAAATTAACATTGAATAAATTGTTAAATTTTGTTCTTTGGAAAAAGAAAAGAGTCTGTTCATTTGTCAATTATAAGCTTCTAATTAGTTGGAAGCAGAGAATTTCCATATTTCAGATTCCACGCCAGGCTGTACAGTCGGCAGATCAGGTAATCGGCTATCTTAGCGATAGCGAATACATGTAATCCGAATCCATCGGCCCAAGCTAGCTGGATGCCCATATAATTTTGACAGAATTAAATAGGGAAAAGTTAGTATTAGTTTATGTCACCTGTTCCTGGCGCCCACATCTTTCTATAAATTCGGAACAGGTCAAACTCACGACAACGTATTACGAAGTGAAGGATGAAGGTATATTTCATTACATAATGTACTTCATAAACTATGTAAAGTATGTTGCGAATTTTTTATTGTATATACAGGCTGGACCACCTAAGTTGGCCACAGCAAATATCTTGAAAATCGTTTGAGGTATCCACATACTTTTCGCGCCGTGTTGTTGCTGATGGTGGGAAAAATAACATATTTTGTTTTCTTCTTAGTACCGCATGTAATTTTTGAGATATTTACACAACATTGATTTTTTAATGGAGGTACATACTTTTTCCTCTAGCATTCTTAAGTTCTTTAAAAATTCAACGCAATTATATAAATATTTTTAATTTTCGAAAAGTTTTTTTTGCAAAAACAGCGCAATTAGAACCTGGTAAACGCCATGCTGCAGCGCGCCAGGACAGCCGACCTTGCTGACATCCTACACGTGAATCAACGCACCTTGTCAGAAAACTAGAGAAAGGAAAAAGAAAAAAACACGTGTACACTGAGGAGAAATCACAGTACATTTATTTCCTTTTTATTTATTCATTTTGTAACAACTCTGTAGATTTGCTTTGATTTCTCTTCGAGACTACAGAACATTCCACAACAAAATTCTGTTTACTGGCCAGGCAACATTTACAAACTGTGGACGAGTGAACTTCAGAAATGCGCACTGTTGGGCGACGGAGAATCTTTTCCTTTTTCCTTCGAATCCGGTGAGCTCCCCAAATTGCAATTTCAATTATATGAATTTAGTTACACATCTCTATTGAAATCTATTTAGGTACACATCTCTATTGAAATCTATTTAGTTACATATCTCTATTGAAATCAATATAATTTCGAATACCTCTCCTTCCTTGGGCATGTAAAACTTGTGAAAGTTCTAAACCGAGGTCATTAGCATTGCCAGTAAGATCGTAGTAAGTCCCGTAATCCGCGAAATTTCTCATTTTCCGACAAAGTGCGTCGATTCACGTATATGTCAGCAAGGCCAGCCGTTATTGCGCGCTGCAGCAAGGCGTTTACCAACTTCTAATTGCACTGTTTTGGGGAAATATACATTTCGAATATTAACAATATTTATATCATTGCATTGTATTTTTAAAGAGCTTTAGGATGCTGGAGAAAAAATACATTTCATTTAAAAAACAAAGTTGTGTCAATATCTTAAAAAATACATACGGTACTATCAAGAAAACAAAATATGGTATTTGTCCCATCATCAGCAACAACATCGCGCAATTAGTATTTCGATACCTCAAATCGTTTTCAAAATATTTGTTGTGGACAACTTAGGTGGTCCACCTGTTTATAATGAAAAATTCCTAACATATTTATATAACTATTCAACCCCTAGTGCTACTTTATATTACTATGTTTGTACTTCAAGACGAAATCAGACAGTAAAATCACTGAAACTCCTTTATCATTATGAAAATATTCAGCGCTCTATTACACCGTCATTTCTTTCCTCTCAACAAAGCCCGCTAGCGACTTTTTGCCAAAGGCACGACACTGTCATCTATTCCACACCGTCTCCCTACTCCAGACACGATCGCTTCTGTCGCCCGCTCCCCACCACCCGTCTTCTTCCGCACGGGCCCCGGACGCGCTTCTCTCCGACCCCGCTTCGCTGCCGTCTCGGTCCGCGGCGGAGCGGCGCGCGGGAGCGTGACCCTCAAAGCGGCGGGGCGCGACGCCCCGCTCGCGGCGCCCTAGGCGTCGACGCGTCGAGGCGACGCCGCATATTTCACGCGACCACCCCCAGGGCCTTGCACCTCTCCATCAAAACCGGGGACAACGCTTTCAGGGTGCTACTATAGGAGGCGCTAGTGTCACCGGGTACAGCTGCAGGCTAGGGTCGCCAACATCCGCACAGAAAAATCGGCTGAGTTCTGAGAAATACGAGAAGTGGCTTCAATTATTCGTAATATATACAGATAAGAAACCGCTTAAGAAAACGCGACACATTTTTTGTAACATTACGCTCCTGCTTGCGTGTCGCGAACTACGCAGCAGCCACGCACGTTTCATCGTTGGCGGCAGTTCGGGTTTTAGTTTCTGTAAGAAGGTGATGCAGGAGAACGCGCCACTGTAATGGTCTTCACCACGTTACACGGGAGTTGAAAGGCCCCGAGGCGTCGCCGCGTCGAGGCAACGCGCGCAATTTCACGTGACCGCTGCACTTCAGCGGACGCAGCCCCGGGCCACGCGGCGCGGCACGGACCAACGGCAACAACGATGTCTCTGCAGCATCTTTGACCGAGAAGTTCTACACTGCGATTTAAAGGTGGTGGCTATACTGCGATTTTTCTCACTCTGCCCCTTAAGACCCGTCTTCAAGTTGGAATATGTCAGGGTATTTCGCGACGTTCTCAGTTCTAGTGCTTGCGATCATGTGACTTCTAGCGGCACGAGGTAGAAAGACGGGAAATGCCGTGTGATATTTCATCGTGGCCATAGGGGATTGAGGGGCAGAGTTGGAAAAATCGCACTATACTCTGAGGTTACGAGCTGGACGGAGAGGGGGACACTGTCATTCAAACGGAGCTTTGTTACGACTGTGCGAGTCGTCGAGGCGACGTGCGACGAGTGGCGGGCGCCCCGCTCCGGCCGTCCCGCAGTGAAGGACGCCCCATATTTCACGTGATCACCCTTCACCAACGGAAGCAGCCCCGGACAACGCGATACGACGCGGCGCAGACCAAGTGTCTTAGCAGCAGTGATGTCTCTGGAGCATTGTTGCCCGAGAGGTTCTATACTCCGATTGAAAAGTGGTGGCTACTTTAAGGCCACGAATTGGAGGGAGAGGTCATCTAATATTTTTTGATACTGTAGTTCCTAATTGAATGACAGTGTCCTCACGTTCAGCCAATGACCTTGAACTGCCACTATGTTTAAACCAGACTATAGGTTTTCAATGGAGCTGACGTCGGATTTCAGACGCTAGCTACCAGCTACGTGGAATTCAGCCGATGTCTGAAGCATATTTCTAGCTGCTTGCTGCTTGATCGGAAATTTTCTTTAACTGATACTAGGCAAATATCAGAGCAGCACCTTGGCATGCGGGAGAAGGACCGCAGGCAATTTTTCTTTCCTCATCCTAGACCCAACCTCCGATACCGACTCTATTACATCGTTTGTTCAATGCAGTAGTGGCCCAACACAAAAATCAGGTGTTGACATACATGAGATTGGAGTTTTCATCTTGTATTTAAATGCACCATTTGTTTATACATATTTCTGCCATTTGTTGGTAAAATACTGTTGTATAAGATGTGTTTCTCATGCTGCTGGAAGGTAGACCAATCTGCAATTCTGGAGAGTGCAATAACTCAAAATTCGTATTTTTTGAGTTGTGCCACTATTGCATTCAGCAAGAAACATGTCCACCTCACTGTAGATTCCCACTACTACAGGCCCTGGCCACATTATTAGGCCATTCTGAGATAACTTAGAAAAACACTTTAATACCTTGTTTAATATTGTTTTATTTAGTAATTTGCATGCATTTTATGCACAAATACCACTTTTAAACATTTTCAAACACGAAACATTGCAGTTTAAAAATAATACACCTCCTTGAGGCATAACAGCTCAATATTTTGTCAAGCCCCCTCTTCCTTTAATTACTTCTTCAATGCGCCGAGGCATGCTGTTGATATTGTTTATAGCCATTTGTACCAATGTTCTTTTGAATTCTAAGGCCATGTGATTCTTTCAATCAACTTCACTTTATTCGTGATTTTTTCTTTGCCTATGAGGTTCAAATCCGGTGAGTTACCAGGCCAGTCTAGTAATGGAAGTTTCTTGTAAGCCAGAAACTTTTTCACATATTTTGCAGTATTACATGGGGCAAAATCTTACATAAATGTGATCTCTTCATTATTTGGATACCAATCTTCCAGCTGAGGAGTTGGAGTTGTGTTTAAAGAACATTTTTATATTGCATTTGATTGATCATCGCTTCCACAATGTAAAGGCGTCCAAGCGCCTTAGCACTTACCACTGACCAAATCATCACAGACCGAGGGCGTTTCACAGTTTGTACAACACGGTCTTCATTACATTTTTCATTAGGCCTGCGTTTCACACACTGTTTCTCGTCAGACAATACCTCAAATTTCGATTCATCACTGAAGCACATCTGCAGAACCAAATTACAGTGCACTGTACATGTTAGACATTGCTATAATAAAAAATATACGTGTGTACAAAGTTTCTAGAATTGATACTCACCTTCCTCCAGTATTCAGCAGTTACGTTTCTGTATTTGTTTGCCCACTGGAACCTTTGATTCTGCATTCTATCTGTGAGCTTTGGTTTCTTTGCTGTCCTGCAGCTCTTGATGCCAAGGCTCTTCAAAGTGCGGAGAACTGTTCTTTCAGGAGCTTGAATTCCCACCTCATTTAAATTAACCACCACAACCTTACTTGTTGCAGATCTGTTTTCTTTAATTATTTTCAATACTTTACGTTCACCTCTTGGTGAAATTCTCTTTTTCCTACCACAGGAACGATTCCTCCTAGCGGTCAAAGTCAAACCCTTCTCTAGCTTATCCTTTATTCTTCGGCTTGACTGTCGTGAAACATTGCATTTTCTGGATATTTCACTCATGTTGTAGTTCTTTTTTGTTAAAAGATGAGTTATTACAGCTTTCTGTTCACCTGTGTGGTCTTTGAGCTTACCCATGACAATATTCAGAAATTTTACTAACAATGTTTTCCTGAGGAAACTGCGAAAGCTTACAACTGAGAAAAACAGCAGGAATGTACTAAATCACAATTAATGTCACCTAAACGAAGTTCACAGATGACACTGACATGCTAACACTCATCTAAATGATACTTAACAATCAAAAAAATGTTTTTAGGAAATATATATCAATGCTCCTTTACTTTGTTGGCGGTCTTAGAACTTGTTAACAGTCAAGATTGCGTATTATTGGCCGACAAGAATTGGATGTTGCATTCCAGTTGCTAAATAACCACGAATTTTAAAAGAAATATGGAAAATAAAAGCATACTCAATATGTTTAATCTTTTCTTGAAGATGGTCTAATAGTTTGGCCAGGAATTGTACAGACCCGTCAAACATATTCCCTTCATTACACATCCTCACCAATTATAACTGCGTCGCACCATAAAAGCTCGCTCCCGTAGTTAAATTCATTTTATTCGCTGCCATCTCCGTCCGCGGCGGAGCGGCGCGCGGAAGCCCTGTCGTCACGCGACGCCGGCGTCCCCACGCCCGGCGCCGCCGCTCGGGGCGTCGCGGCGCCCGAGGCGTCGAGGCGACGCCGCATACAGGGCCTTGCAACTCTCCATCAAAACCGGAGACAAAGCTCGAGGGCGCTACTGTAGGAGGCGCTAGCGTCGCCGGGTGCAGCTACAGGTCAGGCTCGCCAACTTCCGCACATAAAAATCTGCCTGGTTTTTGAGAAACACGAAAAGTGTCTTCTAAATGTTTAATTGTTCGCAATACACACTGTAAATTTAAGAAACCGCTGAAGAAAGCGCGACGCTACCTTTTGTAACATTACGCGCCTGCTTGCGTCTCGCGAACCTACGCAGCAGCCACGCACGTTTCAAGTATCGTTGGCAGCAGTTCGTGTTTTAGTTCGTGTAAGAAGGTGCTGCAGAACAGCGCGCCACTGTAATAGTCTCCACCAGGGCCTTGCAACTCTCATCAAAACCGGAGACACAGCTGGAGGGTGCTACTATAGGAGGTGCTAGTGGCGCCAGGTACAGCTGCAGACGAGGCTCGCCAACTTCCGCACATAAAAATTGGCTGATTTCAGAGAAATACGAAGTATCTTCTAAGTGCTCAGTTATTCTTAATATATATACATATAAGAAACCGCTGAAGAAAGCGGAAACATCGACGCTACCTTTTGTAACACTAAGCGCCTGCTTGCGTCTCGCGAACCTACGCAGCAGCCACCCACGTTTCAAGTATCGTTGGCAGCAGTTCGTGTTTTAGTTCGTGTAAGAAGGTGCTGCTGGAGAGCGCGCCACTGTAATAGCCTCCACCACGGTGTATGAGACTTGAAAGGCCCTGGCCACATTTTTCAAGCGACCGCCCCTCACCAGAGGAGGCAGCCGCGGACAACGGGACGTGGACCGACTGTCGTACCTCAACGGCAACAGCGGTTCCTCTGCAGCATCGCTGACCGACCATAATTTAATACGAATTTGGAATTAATTTTTTTTAAAATTCCTTTATTTTCCAGTCTCTCCCCTTTAATATACACACTGACTACATGTCAGGAACTTGCTGCTTATCCGGCTGGGGCGGTGTTCCACTGGGGTAGATACCTAGAGAAGGAAATAACCGCAAGCTTAGGTGTAGGTCGGTAACGCATCTTCCCTTCCAGCGGAGGAGGAATATCAACTCCTCCTGGGAAATAACATGCACTATTCTTACGGAACTAATCACCTAAGTACGAATACTTGACGCACCCAGATTTTATATTCACTAAGGTGACCAGACGTCCCGTATTAGTCGAGACAGTCCCATTTTTGAGTTCCTATACCATATTTTTACTTCCCCGAATATCATACGCACGTCTAGTATTGTGATATACCAAAATATTATATATTTTTGTCAATAACATTTGCTGTAAATGGGTTGGGTAAAAGGGTCTGCAAATGGCAATATACAGCCTTACCAACGCCGGCGTAGTGGTTGGCAAGGTCAATAAACTGCATTCAGGCCTTGAATAGGTGGAGGCGCTGGCTAAAAAGACATATAAAATAATGTGGGATTGGACAGAAAAGGAATGACTATCGAGGGCGTGGCTACTTGATTTGGCAAGAAGTGAATGGATTGTCTAAGGGAGAATAGACTGTCGAATTTTGTCGTTTGGTTTAGAAAAATAAGAACGAAGGACGGATACCGAGGCGTTGAGGGCGAATAACGCAGGAGAAAATGACATTCTGATAGAGGTCGTCGAGTAGTACAGATCGCTCGCGAGATTAACATCAGGGGAGTGGGACTTGTACGTTTTGACGTGAGACTCAATAGTTTTTCGGACTCTGAAAGTTAATGTGCAGAGGTAAATTCGCGTAGGACTTGGAAAGTTTTTTATAATGAGGTTTGGACATTAATGTTTTAACACGAAGTTGGGGAGAATTGGAATCTATAAATATTACGTAAGAACCAATAGATATTCTAGGCAATGAGGGCTGGATTCGTCGGCGGTGTCGCCAGATCAGAAGAAAGAAGCTGGACTTGGGATCATCTGCATTCAAGTGGGAAGATACTGCGGGGCGTCGTCGATCAAGACGTTAGATAAGTACTGCAGTACAAAGGTTTTATTTTAAAAGGTCATGACCTAAAGGCAGAACAATTGTCAAATTGTTAAATAAATTTTAAAATTTTTCTTTTGGAAATGAAAAGATTTTCATTTGGTCCATCACAATTGTTAAGTAGTTAGAGATACATAATTATTTCCTTTCAGATTCCTCGCCATACTGTATAGTTGGCAGATCAAATAATCGGCTATTTAGGCGATAGCGATTATCCATTACGGGACCCATTGACCCAGCTAGCCGGACATTTATCCATTTGTTAAAATTAGCTGTGGAAGCATTGGTTTTAATTAACGTAACCTGTTCCTGGCGCCCAAAATTTTACAATAAATTCGGAACGGGTCACGATTATAACCGTCCTAAGGTGAATGATGTCAACGATCTCGTAATAGCTTATGACGAGACATTGTTGGTACATTTCAGTATAGAGAAAGTTATGTAAGGCTGAGATTTTCGGCAGATTTTCGGCAGAAAAACTCTCATTAGAGGGCCCTGGTAACGAAAAAGTGGATAAATCCAGTTGCTAAATTAGAAAAAAAATCTCCTAACACGTGGTTCAGACAGAATCCCTGTTTTGTGGGTCATTGATACCGAAAAACCAATTCAAAGCAAAATGTTTGTCCGTCGATCTGTCGGTCTTTGAATAACTTTAGCGTCTAAACCATTCAGGCGATGTTCTCCAAAATTGGACTGTGTTAAGCATCACTCGGCTAAGCACCATTTTGGAAAAAATGAGATATGGACGCTACCAGTTGCACTGGTCCATGTTCTAAGTGCACGCAACATTTTAGCGCCAAATCTGTAAAAATAGCCTTATAATTAATGAAAAATGTAAACACCATCAATCACATCAGGGATTTTGTTTTGCAACAACCAACTATAAACAGAGATCTTCAAATCTGCTGTTCTTAATTTCACATTATAGAGGTAAGCGCCAGATATTCCATTCATGTTTGTGTAGTTTGGCACTGCAATGAATGAAATAATTAAATTACAGTTTAGAGAGCTAAAGATGTAATAAAACCTTTGAATACGATGTCTCAAAACTTGTATGATGTCAAATAGCCGGTTGATGCATAACACCGTCCAATTGATACTCCCCGATCGATCTGACTGATCTCGTAGCCCCTTGAATTTGAAACTGACAATTTAATTTTGAGTAGTACTTCACATCTGAAATTTTTTCTTTAAATTTCTGGTGAGAATATAGTAAAATACACTTAATAAGATCCGATAAGGCATAGATCCGATTTTCACGGTTAACTCTGAATTTTTGAAAATTGCGAAAGTTTGAAGTTTATTCGGCGTCTTCCTCCAACTACAAAATTGCAGAAAGAGATTTTTCCTTCATATGAAATTTGTTCTTCATAGTGAGTTCTTTATTTAAGGACATGTACATTGTTTTGAAAATATTAGTACTGTTCGCGCAATATTGCGTACAATATATGCAATTTAAAAAAATACAAAAACAAGATTTTCTCAAAAATGACTCCAAATTTTTTCCTTAAACTTTTGGTAAGGATAGTGCCTAATGCATTCTATGAGATGCATTCATAAACGTAATGTTGCTCTATTCTTTTGGTTTTTCAAAAATTGCAAAAATTTAATTGTTTTGACTTGTCTCTCACGTCCTTAGTATTTACATTAGCAGCGATTTGTTCACATTATTATATTTATAAGTACATGTGCTTTAAATAATGTATTATAAAGTTTCTGGAAAACTCAACCGTTTTCTGTAAAAACTAGTTCAAAATTCCGCATTTTCAGAAATGCTTAAACAACATTTTGGCATAAATGGCTCCAAATGTTTTCTTCAAACTTTGGGAACGGATAGCGCTAATTGCCCTCTTTAATATGACGTGAAGTTCATTTTGGGGTATATTTTTTCACAAATTAAACAAATATAATATTTTTGAAAGATCTCTCATATCTTTAATAATTTGTAAACATTATTATATTTGTGAGTGTTAGTGCATAAAATGACTTCAAATGAAGTTTTTCGCAAACTCAAACATTTTCTGTAAAATAAAGCCTCAAATTTCCCATTTTTAGTAACGCTTAAACGCCACTTTCTTAAAAACTTACACATTTTTAAAAGAAAATTGCCATTTAGGACGAGATTTTAGTGTTCTTTAGTATTTTAAAATAAATATTTCAATTCTACCATTAGGAAACCGAAAAACTAAGAAAATGTTAAAAAATGTACTTTGGGTGGCGATAGATGGCAGCGGGTTTTCTCAATGAAATGCATTTATCAAAAGTACATCTTCAAATAAGGTCATGCTTAATTTTTTGAAAATACGAGTAGTTTTTCTAATATTTCGTGACAAACGTAATAGCCCACTGCAAATTTACTGCGCTTCCGACAGCCAGATGCGTGGTTAAATTTTCAATTTTGTACATTGTTTGCTTGTTCGATTCCTACATTCGACCTTTTGTTTTACGTTTACATATTAATCTTTTAGAAATTATTTATTTTCATATAATGGAAATAAAAATTGCTAGCTCTTTAAGAGAGTATCGACAATGCAGAAAATGCAACAATATAATAGTTTCGCACTCGTGAATTTCTGTGAATTACGTGTCATTGTTGTGACTCGATATAGCTGTATCAAAAGGAGTTACAATTGTCAAATAAATGTAGATATTTGCATGAAAATATTTAAGTTTTGCATCAAATGCTGTGCCATTTGTAATGAATAAAGTATTTGTTGCATGGTTTTAGAAGACTCTTCTCTAACCAAGGCCCTATGAAATGCATTTCTATATTGTCCGGGATATCAGACTTCTTTTTCCAATACAAGTTTACAAAACTTTTGTATTATATTTTTATGCAGTTGTAGAATTTACAGAGTTTTGACAATACTGCGATGGAAACTGTGAGTTGTTCGCTTCTTGGTAGAATTGAACGTTTTGAAATGATAGCCAAAGTGTTAGTAGCGCAGAAAGTACAATATTTCAATACTACGTAGTTGTTTACATTAACGCAGGAAAGAATGTGCTGTTGTAGCATTATTAGTTTTGAATAGAAAACGGGATGCCAAAATGCCCTGTTTTTGTTACAAAGAGTAATCGGCTTAATGTACCATCACCAATGTATTCCGTTGGGTTTGCATTGGTTTCTCAGAAACGTAAGCGCAAGCAGATCATACGCTTATGTATCACGTAACACTAGTGCTTCACAGACTATTGAAATCAAAGAGGGAGAGATTCAATGGTGGTTCCAGGAAGGAAAGATGGCCTATCGCATCATTTCAGCTTGTATGTGCTATTGATATCATTGCCGACAAATTGAATTATCCTAACATTCTGCTCCTGTGAGTTTCTGTGCTTCTTAGCAAGCAATCTTAATTAACTTTATAACTATAAATTATTAAATATAATTTAATTAACTTCATAATAAGGTTATAAAGTTAATTAACTTAACTTTATAACTTTATTAAATTTATGATAATTTAACGTAACGGAGCTTTATAATGAATAAAAGTGCAAATGAAACACATAATGATGCTTTTTGTTACGTGCATGTGTTTCGTTTTTTAAGATCTGTCCCCTTAATATTCACTGGCGCGATGCGACGCGGCGACGCGCGGCGGGCGTGGTCGTAAGCGGTGTTGCCAGACTTAAAAGAATCCTGATACCATGTTCAAGGATGAAGACATCCTGATACGTTTAAATACCAGGATTTTAAGTAAACGGTAATTGAAGATGTACGATTTAAGATTCGTTTAATAATTTTTATTCAATATTGGTGAAACCACTGACTTAAAAACATTAAGGATGACATAAGATGTTTTGTTCTAGCACATGATATATTAGGTAAGGTTATAGAAGGTTTTGGTCTTCCATTTAGTTTATAGAAATAATGTGAATCGATATCCAGTTAAGTTTAAGGAGTTTCCTCTGCGCTTTAAAAACATATAAGTTACAATGTGAACAATGTAATAATTTGTATGTACCAATTCTAGTAATGTACCAATTGACATTGTTACTATATATAGGAATTTTAGTGAAAGAATCACTATTTTTGAAGGTTGGTACTGGGATATACATTTAATCATCTGGCAACGCTGGTTAAGGATGAAGGGCCGAAGGGAGAGGTCGCGCGATGTCCCTGGCGCCCACTCGCAGACAAAGGACTCCCATTCGCGGAACAGGACGGCAATTCTGGAGAGTGCCGGGTACTTGAGAGCACCCGCAACGGACACTTTCCTTCATTCGATGGCTCCTGAGTGGACAAGGATGAACAGTTCAAGAGAAGTTTAACCTTTTCTTCTTCTTCTTTCGTTTGGGCCATCTAGGGATCACGCACTAATTTCATTGCTTCTTCCTTTGTCCTTCTTTCTTCTTCCTCCAGTACTCTTTCATCTTCTCACTATGTATCATTTTTCTCTCCTCGGACCATTTTGATCCTGTCTTCTTTTCCTTCCTGCCCTGGAATCCTTCCATTTCTAACACTTTCTTCTTAAACACCCCTCTGCTGCTTCTCTTTCACTTATCTTGTTTCTTTCCAAATCTTTCCTAACTTCTTGAATCCAGGCTTATATCGACTTCTTGTTCCAAAGGTATTTAAAAATCTGCTTGGTTAATATTATTAAAATCATAGGAAATTGATGTAAAGACAAAATTAAACCCAACTACCGTCTATGCACTCATTAAAAAATTACGATTGACGATGAGTTTACAAAACTTTTGAAAAGATCGGTCAAATAACAGGCCTACAAATCTCAATAGAAATGTAATATTTTCTAAAGTCGATCATCAAAAAGATCGTCAAAAAGAAAAATAATGTTTATTTTAACAAAACAATGATATATATATATATATATATATATATATATATATATATATATATATTGAATTAGTTTACGTTTGAATTGTATACATTTAAAAAATATTTAATACGCCTGTAACAAGTAATGTACTTCAGCTTACGGGTCAATGACTCCCATCTCGATCAGGTTTTTGTCCAGTTTCCCTGATGCATTGAGCAAATGCTGAGATGGCCCCTTGTTTTGCTTCTGGACGTAAATGTAGCTTTACTGTGCGCACGTTTTATTGAGCACTCCTTTTGCTTGTAGTGGTAGGAATAGAACTGATGTTCATTACTATTTTGTTAGCAATGCAGAAAAATCAAATCAGCAGTTCATTTCCCGTTGAAATTGATTTTCTATAACTCGGGTACAAAAATTTGTCTAATTTTTATTTTTCTAAAATAACCAATTTTTTCTAAATTCTTGTTCTAGTTTTTCAAATGTTGCTAATTTCGCCTTTTTATTCTGAACCTCAAGAAAATGTGCGCAGGTAATCTCTTTCCCCATATGTCACAAACAATTTTTACTGTTTTTTGACCAAATAAATAAATAAAGTGAGAAATTCTGATAAGGATTTCTAAACTATGTTTCTTGTATTATTGCGGCTATTTTAAATTATATAAAATAAAAACATATGTATGTCATACAGATTTCTCTTATTTATTTTTCCTAGAACGTTCGCTGAAGCAATCAATGCATTGTTTACTTTAACTAACACAACACAGCTAAAAAATCTTATTATAAAATTTCGAGAAACGGAAAATCTAACATTTGAATTGATAATGAAACGTTGCAGTGAAATACGTTTTAGTTCGTGTGCATTTTATTTGGCAGACATTTTATTTATCGGAAAAAAATCTAACTTGAATCTCCTATCAAAATTTAGCTGGAAATATATCTAATTCTCGCAACGACGTCTGTTCCTTCACTTCATACGCAAGAAATATTTATATTTTTCATATATTTGGAAAGGTGTTTAGTTCTTACTCCATCCTTTGCGTGTGAAATATATACTGAAATAATTTGTATTTTGTTTTTCTAAATTTTCACACACAAAATCCACCCCGCATCACGAGAAATGGCCTCATACGACAAATTACTATAACTTGTAGACTCCCCTTCACACGCAAACTGCAACACACACACACACACACACACACACACACACACACACACACACATACACACACACGCACACACGCACACAAGCAATTCCAGCTCCTCTAAAATCGAGCGCAAAAACTAGACGCATGTAAATGTTTCATCTCTTCCGAGGCCGTGACCCTATTCCAGGCGGCCGTGGAGCTATTTGCGAAGCTTGTGGCGGCAGCGCCTCTTGGGACGAAGCGGTGTCATGACGGCCGTGGTTTTCACCGGAACGCGAAATAAGCTCGAAGCCGGAGCAAAGCACGCGGCGGGCTGGGGTGAGTGATGAAAGTGGAGTGGGGGAAACAGCAGAAAGGTGGGGGATGGACCAAAAGCACGAGGCTATTGCTTGCACGTACACATGCGGTAGGATGACGTCGGCCATGTGGTTTCTGCGCAAAATGCGATGTCTTCAGGGAAGGAAGCCAAGTAAAGCTGGTGATGACAGAGGGGGTGGGGAATTGTGCTTGGACGAGGAAGGCTCGGAAAGAGGAGAGCTCTACAACGTGAATTACGCGGGGTATTACTTCTAGGTTATTCTGCAGCATACATGTTCGAGGAAATAGGAAAGAAAAATGACTAGCAAAATCAACTCAACCTGCGGTTTTATAAAAGTAGAACAATGCAGCTGATCAATATTGTGCCATCATAAAACAAGGACCTTTTTGTCACGTACTTCGTTTCATTTGTTTTCTCTGCCTCGAATATCACTCATATTACCAAACTCGGGGCTTGAATATTTGCGGACGAAATATAATACTTGTTATTCCGTCTCTGCTTCGCAAATTAAAATATTATTTGAAAGAATCAAATGCCGTTTGATATAAACTTGATTTGAAGTGTTTCTGAAAAAAGTCGGGGATATTTACGATGCATTTATGTGCATGTATATGTATTAAAAAGCAGCTTGTGATGTAAATATGTGTATTTATAGCAAATATCTAAATAAAACAATTTTTGCTTATTTACAATCTTCTCTGAAAGTATCAAGTTAAATTAATGCAGCGGCCCGTGGCTCGTTTGTTAGGATACTTGCCTGGTGATAACAGGAGAAACCACAGAAAACTATCGATCAGAGCAGCTTGCTTCTTGAATTCTCCTCCCGATAGCGACTGAATTCAACCTAGTTATCTGGCCAGTGTCGAAAATTCGGCCACCGTTGGGAGTCCAACTTCAGGTCCTCCTGGTCAGAAGCACTGCATAGAAATCAGTTAATGACCTGAGCCCCTTTTCAGTTTTTCCCCGCAGGGGGGAGATCGTGACCACGTAGGTGGATGAAGAATCGTAGACGATCACCCGGACCCTAAGTCTCGCGGCCCCACTCAGGTCGTTAGCCTAGCGTGTAGGCAGTGAGCAGGCGATGCTAGACTCCTGGTTGTCGGTTCAACCCGGCAACCCACCAGTTGGGTCTCTGCCGCGTCGACCTTAAGGCAGGATTGATTGAAGGAGACCTCACGGGATACTCTGGAATCCACATATAGAAGTCCGTCGGGAAATTACGTACCGTCAGGTTGCCTTGGTCGAGGCCCGACCCAGATCGTTAGCCTGAAGGTGCAGGCAGTGAGGAGACGGGATGGGGACCGCGAGCCGCCCGAACCTTAGTTCAGGTGGCCCCCAGTTGGACTCTTGGCTTCGTCGTGGCAGTGATCTGATTCTGTGGGCATAGAGGAGAGATTTGGCGTTCCGGCGCATGTGTGTGGCGCGTCGTCATACAGACGATATTGACTCCGGTACTAGCCCGGATAGCTAGTGGCTCTGAGCTGGTAGAGCGGCCCTACGCAGGCATTGAATGGGGAAGTGGCCGTGAGGGCAAACTGGGTACTGGTTACCGGCCTGTCGCCGTACTTGTGCGTCGGCGGGGGGTGAGCATAAAGGCTAGCGCCTAGGGGTCCACCCCGGAGACTTGTCCCCCCGGGTAGAACAAGGAGTAGTGTGCGGTTATAAACCACCCAGGGTTCCACTGAGCCTCTCTTCCCGGTGAGAAGCGTAAGGAAGTGGAAGACTATGTGCGTAAGGGAGAGGGACAAACACGAGGAAGGAAATGTACCGTCACGTTGGCTGCCTTGCGGGACAAGGGGAGGCGAAGTTTCCCATACTTGAAAGTTGGGAAGTACGGCATTAGAGGTTGCAGATGTTTTTAGAATCAGGTGACGCTGGGTTGCGTAGTCACGTGGTAACATGCAATCCCCTTCCCCACTCTCAACGATGGTCACGTGGGGGTGAACCGGCGGGTATAAATTGAACCGACTCCTTCTCGCCGGTGGGTTTTTGTTCTGGAAGAACATATTTTGGCTTTGCGCAAAATTCACGCCCATACTGTAGCGTTTTCGTGCGTTGCACGGATGACGAAAGTCACGTGAGTGGAGCGGTAGGAGCGTACACTCGAGGCGGGGTCTCTCTGTTAAATGTGGTGTACCCACGAGACCACGATCTCGGCTGGCGGTCGGGAAATACCGGAACGTGTGTACGGTGTAGTTCAATTCATTTTGTGTACATTTTGTAAATAAAACTTATACATATATTTTATGTTTGCGTGTTTACTTTTACAACGCCACAGAAATATTGCATGCTATCCTACCCAGCTTGGAAGTCAGCTCAACACCTAGCACCTCTCGTTCAAAAGACACTGCAGTGGTAACTTTTTTTTCCCATAAGTGCTGTGTCAAGAAAAGTCCGGTACTCTGTGCATGTAAAAATCAATTCAATTCAGTTCAATTCGATTTAAATGTATTATTAATTTGTTTACAGGGTTAATCTATTACAAATTGCTATGTATATTCACAGCTCTATCATCAACAATTTCATTACAAATAACTTCTAATAGCATAAGGTTCAATACTACAAGATTCAATAAAAAATAACACAATAAATGCATATAATATAGTAACACAATAAGAAAATAATATAATAGCATAAGATACAAAATAATTAAGACAATATAATATACAAATATATACAGAACAATCTGTATGAAGTGAGAAAACCTGTTGAATTTAGTTTGAAGTATTCATTGATAAAAAAGTATCGTAATTTCAGAATTGATGAAATAACATTGTACAGAGTTTTAGATCTTTCAGAGTCTAGTTTAATGAAACAATTTGGAAAAGATAATACATAATTTTGGTATAGTCCTCTACACCCTTCATATATCGTGTATTCACATAAAAATGTTTCAGGTTATCATCAGTATTCATGTTACATAGTGAACAGATTGAATCTGAGTGTTTTTTATGCCACATATTTCTACTACTGATGTTGATTTCTTTGTCATTGGTCATCCTGATTTGAGCGACTACTCTAAAAATGGAAGTGGGAAGAGCCAAAGTTAGGTATTTATCAGTTTCTGTACATTGAAAATCCCTAATTTCTCGATATATTGCACTGTATGATGAATTCATGATTCTACGCATATCGTCCAAAAATATTTGACCTACAATTGTTGCAACGATCGAGGATATACTATTTCTGATTACTTTCGGATTACATTGCTGCAAAATTAATTACGAATGCCCAAATTATTCATCAACCTGTCCAGAACGAACACCCAGTTGTATTTACTAGAATTCGGATACTCATTTCTTGATTCTAAAAGTTTGTTGAAGATTATACGTAGGTATCGACAAGGCACCGTAGATAGCAATTTTGTCATGCAAGTCAATGATCTTTTAATTACTTCTGATTCTATCTAAGTTGAGCAAGTCTCCTTCCCAATCATGTACCCAGGGGTTCTTCTCGATGGTTTCATAAGACGTTTATAGAAGTTCATTTGTATCTTATCCAGTGCATAAGTGTATCTTAGACCCCAGACACCTACAGCGTATAGCACAATAGATGCTACAATGGAATCAAAACGTTTCCTATCAGTCTGCCAGCTATAATTTTTCCCTGATATTAATATTTTCCATACAGAACCCAATGCCGTGTTTCCTTTGGGCAGGGCACTGGCAGTAGCTTAATTGAATAACCCTGATGTTGTTAATTAGATATCTAAATACATGTACTGCTTGACCATTTCTGTAATTTCTCTGTATATTACCGACCTCTCCGACCTCATTCTACCTGGCTTTTTGAATTTCATTATTATAATTTTTTTGAGATTAACTTCGAGGGATTTTTTCTGACAATACTTTGATAGCGTATCTTTCTTGTGTTGAAGATCCATCACATCGGTTGCCAGGATAATCATATCATAAGCAAAAAGAAGAATGTTAGCTTTTAACTCTATGTCAGTGAAACATTCATCCACGAAGAGAATGGTAATGTCTCGAAGGAAAAGAGCAAATAGTGTAGGGCTCAATAAATCACCTTGTAGTACTCCTAGCGTAACGTCTATCGAATTGGTAGTTGAACGGGTGTTGATTCTCACTTTCATAGATGCTCTTCCATAAAGATTCTGAAAAATCTTTATAATATTGCTGTTTACCTAGGATTCATATAATGATTCACATAGAATATTGTGGATCAATGTGTCGAAAGCTCTTCTAAAATCTATAAAGGCTGCATACAGCATACAGTTAGGTTTAACTAGCTCAAGTCCTATTTTGCCTTGCAACACACACAAGGTATCTTCACAAGATTTGCCGTATTGATATTCAGGCAAAATGTCGAAATTCTCACTCCACATTATCAATCGATTCGCAATCAGAGATGTGAATATTTTGGTTAACGAGTTTGCAAACGCTATTCCACGGTAATTGAGTGGATCTGCTTCGTTTCCCTTCTTGTGAATCAAAATAACTTCCGACTCACACCAGCTTGATGGAACATTTCCAGTCCTGAGAGCCATGTTACAAAGTTTAAGTAACTGCTTCAACCAGTTTGGAGGAAGTCTCTTGTAGAAAAGATTGGGTATTCAGTCGGGTCCCGACACTTTATTGTTCTTCAGTTTTCGAATGCTTTTCATTAATTCTTCTGGAGCAATCTCTTTGTCTGGAATCGGATGTCTACAGTCTACAGTCAGTTCGTTGTACTGTGGGTAAAAATTAGAAGTCTGCATTCTCCGCGATTTTTGCCGACCAGCGCTCGCTGGCCTCTCTTCTCTCGGGACCACGCGCTCGACTGTCCTTCGCAGCCGGTTGGGGTCTTCCGGTCGGCGGCGGCCGACCGAGACTCGGTCGATTGTCTTCAACCGGCAGACCCCGTTCAGGCGAACTGCACCTCGCAACAATCGGCTGCCGGAAGTAGATATCGAATGCCGTTTCAGGTAAAACTAGTGGCGTTACAGAATGGCACATACTTTCCCGTATTAGTTTTCTATTTTCTTGGGTCTTCGCTAGCTATTCGGAATTGCCACATACTCTTTCTTGCCAGCTACCATCTATCACCGCCAAAAGTACATTATTTTGTCATTTTATTAATTTTTCGGTTTCCTATTGGTAGAACGAAAATATTAATTTTAGAATATTAAAGAACACAAAAACCTAGCCGTAAATGGCACTTTTCTTTTAAAAATTATGTGCCGTTTAAGAGAAAATAGCGTTTTAGCGCTACTAAAAGTGCGAAATTTGAAGCTCATTTTCACAGAAAATTTTGAGTTTTCAATATACTTTATTTGAAGTTATTTGAAGCACTTACACTCCCAAATATAATAATCTTTACAAATTGCGAATAATGTGCATATTAAAGATGTGAGAGATCTTTCAAAAAATTTACATTTATATAATTTTTGAAAAAACACAAAATAACTCAAAATAAACTTTACGTCGCATTAAAGAGTGTAATTATCACTATCCGTTACAAAAGTTTGAAGAAAAAATTTGCAGCCATATATGAGAAAATGGCGTTTGAGCATTTCTGAAAATGCCGAAATTTGAACTACTTTTCACAGAAAACGGTTGTGTTTTCGAGAAACTTTACTTAACATTATGCACTCGTAAATATAATAATGTGAAAAAATTGCCGATAATGTAAATGTTATCGACGTGAGAAACATGTGAAAAAATGTACATTTTTGTAATTTTTGAAAAAAAACAACCTATAGAGCAATGTGGCTTTTATGTCACCTGATAGAATAAATTTACCGCTATTCCTATGAAAAGTTTAAAGAAAAAATTTGAAGTTGTTTTTGAGAAAATCATGTTTTTGTAATTTTTTAGTGTTGCACATTTTGCACGCAATATTACACGAAAAATACTAAAATTTTGAGAAAAATTTACAGGACCTTTATGAAAGAACTCAATACGCCGAACAAATTTTATTTGAAGAAAAAATCTCTATCTTCAATTTTGTAGCTGGAGAAAGACGCCGAGAAAAATTCAAACTTTCAAGTTTCGAAAATTCAGAGTTATCCGTGAAAATCGGATCTATGCCATGTTAATAAGTGTACTTTACTCTATTCTTACAAGAAATTTAAAGAAAAAATTTGCAGCCGTTTTTGAGAAAATTTTGAAAATCCCCGGGGGGCTTCATATAAAGTAGGAGCACCACTAGGAGGAAGTAATTTCCAAAACCTTAAGGGGCTTTGCGTCTACGGTCTTTTAAATCTTAAAAAACATAAGCATTTCTAAGCGTTGCTTATTTCGCATAATCAGCTGAAAAAATGACAGTATATTGTGAGTACTAACAGCTTGAAATAATTTCAAACCAATTATTGGTTTAGTCCTTTCCGAAATTATCGCGCGCATACAGACGGACGAAAGAACGTTGGAATAGTAAACAAAAGTAGTCGCAAATGTGAAAAAATCTCTAACCTCTAGGGAATTCAACGAGGGATTCTAGAGAGTTGTAGAGTAAATGGTAAGTGATACGGATGGCTGCCTGAATCTCGCGGTTCTATAAATCCGCCTCATCAAATGAACATTAAAGGGGAACAGCCAAGAGCCATAGTCGCTGCCTCACCTCTTCCAACCCACTCCGACCATTTAAAGCCACGGCAGTTGGAGAAGTCAACAAGTGAACCGTGTTGTATATAGCAATATTGGATAAAAAGTTAATGAAGGACCTTTTCATATTATCTATTTACAATTATAAAAAGCAATGGAACTAAAACAACATGGTTGACAAGATGAAATTTAATGTTCACCATAATGACACCATATTGGTTCTTTGCTTTTCCTCAATGCCTATTAGAAGGTTGTTATTGAATAAACAACGCTGTAATAAATGATTAATTTACGTTGTGCTTATTTTAATTCCGAATACTTGAAACCTGGCAGGTGTGTTTTGTTCAAACAATTAAACTGAGAGTACGCATTACCGTGAGGTTCATGATTCGAGTCCCGACGATGGCAGGATTTTCGGCACTAGCTTGTCAGCTAGATGGAATTCAGTCGCTGTTTGGAGGAGAATTCTAGCGGCCGGCTAACCTGATCGATAGATTTCTGTGGTTTCTCAGATCAACACCAGGCGAATGCCGGAGTAGTGCCATAAGAAACGGACCACGGACCGCGCGCGATCATTTTTTCCCCAAACTGTTCTATCTTCACCTCTTACTCAAGATCAATCATTTATGTGGTTTTAAAGGGACGTAATGAAGCCACAATTCTTCTTCTTTAATCTCGTGTGCGTTGCTTCCAGAATATTCTAGGGAATTGTGTGTGATGTCAAATATTTATGTATTACATGTCTTCTTAGTTACTTAGTTGTACTTTCCGTATAATATGTCTCTTAACGTGTCTTTGTATGTCTATATGTTCTGTTTAAACCCTGCCACTGAGCGAAAGTTCATTAGCAGGAAATAAATATTATTATTAGAATCGGAAGCATTTATAATAGCTCCCAAGGTCAGGCGTTGAGAACACGGCATTATGATAAAGCGCTTCTCAAAATTTTCCAAGACGATAAATGCCGCATTTGCCACGAACAATTAGAAACCATTGATCATATCATCTCAACTTGTCCAGTTCTTGCAAAGACCAAATACTTGAAAAGGCACGACAGGATGTAGTTACCTCCACTGGCAGATCCGTATCGCCCACGAAGTTCCAAACACATGCTCCACGAGGTTGGTACAAACACTCATGAAAACCAGTGACATCTCTTGGACTCTACACAATGTTGTACGACCAACAAATTCAAACGGATCGCACGATAGCGACAAACATTGTTATCCGGGATGTGGAGAAAAAAAACGTGTCTACTTGTAGACGTTGCTGTGGCTTGCGATCAAAACGTCGTAACCAAGGAGGCAGAGAAACGTCTTAAATACAAGAGTTTAGAAACCGAGATCAGCCGAATGTGGGGTGTAAACGCACAGGTCGTACCGATATTAATCGAAGCTCTGTTTGTTTCTGCAAATGTTTGTAATTGGCTAAACTCCCAGATAATTCAAAAGACTGGAAATTGCAAGAAATTGCTTTATTTGGAACAGCCCACATTTTGCGCAAAGTACTGCAGAGGCTCTGATAGTCCCTAGACATACTCATTAGGAAGCTGATTGCAACCCGAGTAGACTTTATAATCAACCGACTCTTAACATCTCTAGTCGGGAAAGAGAGGAATGTTAATATTAATAACAATAAAATTGAGGATAATAAAATAATAGTATAAAAGTATTTTAGAGGCACCGTCCGCCCTTAGATCCGCTCCTTAGGTAGCTGTTGTAACTTGGAGTAGATTTTATATTCAACCGACTCATATCTTTTGTAAGAAATAATGATGATAATAATAATAATAATAATAATAATAATAACCAGCGCTTACATACTCGAAGGTTATCATCAAATGATCCAAGATAGATAATGAGTACAGGGAAAGATCCATTATAGTTCCACTGAATCGTTTCAAATTTCACCATCCCAGAAGCTGTACACAACGAGACACACTGCCGAGGAAGAAACGCGGACGGAGAACCATTAGCCTCTCAAGTTTTCATATAAAACGAATTAAGTCCTTGAGAGATTATTTAAGGAAGAAAGCCACGGCATCGCAACTTCACGATGTGGTCCAACAGACTGACGATAATTACACCCCTCTCAACCTTAGATATGACTTGAATCTGCAAGTCATCTTGGGACGACGAAATAAACAAATGGAAGCAGTAGTCTCTCTACGGTGTATATGCAGCAGTAATAGCCAATCAAATTGTAGACTGACATGACGTACAAATGGCCCACTGTAGGGTACTTATACCCACGTAATGAAGAACTTATTGTGGCAATACAGTCTCAGGTAATAGCAACAAAAAACTATATAAAATGCGTAATAAAAGATCTAGGAGTGGTAAACGATGATTGTCAAATATGAGACCAAGGTCCTGATACAATTCAGCACATATTAGCGGTCTGTAGTATGTTAGCACCCACTGAATATCAACTGAGGCATGACAACTTGGGGTGAATTATCCAGGCCAAACTTCCAAGATGTATGGCCTCCTGTGGGATAATACACCATGCTATCAACGCCAACCACAAACTGTCCTAGAAAATGAGACGTACAAGTTACATATATTACGACCGCAGCATTCTGTCGGATAAAACCGTCCATCACAAGAGACCGGATATCACCATCTGCAAACAGATAACCAAGAAGATCTGGTTTATTGACTTCGCTGTCGTAAACGCTAATAACATCATGACAACCTACCAGACATAAGTTGGAAATCTATAACGAACTAGACCACATTGTGAGGGAAGAATGGGGTTTGACACTTGCCGAGATTATACCCATAGTATTGTCAGCAATTTTAATATATATTAGTTACATTACATAAATTGTCAATTGTCCTCATATATATCTAGTTTTAATCAAATCATTATTTTGATATAGGAAATGAAAAATAAATTACTGGTCCAAATTAGGCAACTTTCCTTTAATATTGCAAATCAATTCTCAATCTCGAAATATAAACATCAACGGAATAAAAATTTAATTCTAGCAGTTTCCTTCAAAATTGTTTTATTTTCTTATATTTCCGACATTTCGCCATGAATCCAACGGGATGTCGAGTCATTTTACATTTTTTTCATATCCTGGTTCACCACTTTTATTTAACGTTACGTAACATATACCTCACATAAATGCCGTACCGTCCCTCAAATTTGCCGTCATGGCCACCGCCCAGATACATCAACATCAATGTCCTCGCACACAGTCACTACGACCTTCACCGTCACTTGCACCGCCCGTGTTCCCTTCAAGGTCACACGCCAGTGACAGTCACAATGAAGTCATTAACGCTTACAGTCCTAGCTTCAGAACCAGAGTCATACATTTATTATAATGCCAGTTCCTAATCTATAGAGAAATATCTAATGTGGATGAATTCGTTTTTTGGGGCAATAACCAGCTGCGAAATCCAGCGGCAGCATCATTCTGTCTGTAATGTAGTTGATCGGAAGATCCTAGGGTTCCAGCTCCAACGGTGGCTGATTCACGGCATAAGCTACATATCTGGGTCGAATTCAATCACATTCGCGACAAAGGGAGAATGCCAGAGCAGTACCCCAAAAGACAGGTCATGGTCCACGCGCTTCTGTATCCTTTTTTTCTCCCTTTACGTACATACAAAAACTTGCACTTCCATGCACTACATCACTGCACAAGGGGAAGCTAGTCGTAGGAGCTGGAGCTAGTCCGGCTGGATCGGTGCCAGTGTGAAGGAAATACATGACGGAAGGAAACTTCGCAAATCATCACATACGTTGGCACAGTATCTCACGCTATAGGAGTTTTCAGGCTCAAATGGTCCCAGAGAAAGTGGATCATACCAACTTCATGAATATCACCCGTTATATTAACGGCATTGGCTTAGGGACTTTTACTTACACTTTAAGTTTTGTACAGGTCCATTTCAGAGGAGTCAACCGTCAACGAAACTCCCCATGTGTTGGCACATACACGCCGAAATAGACTTTGTTTAGCTGAGGTTGGCATTTTTTCATTTGTTTTATTTTCTACCAACATGTTCAAAACTGCACTCTTAAACGCGTAGAAGCATATGTATAATTTTTTAACTGAATTGGTCGTTTTGATTTGATATTCTCATCGCATTATTTGTTTTTGAATTTTTAAACGAGACAGTGGAAACAATGCCACGTAAGTGTGTTAAAATGATGCATGCAAAAAGTTAAACAATGAATATTAAATAGTGCAGCAAGATACAATGTTATTGCTCTACATGATAATTCAAAAGCGAATTAGAACGAAAATGGATGATGAAAACGAATTCCGAACGTACATGTGAAGTGGCATTATTTATTTCAGGTAAGATGTTTATGAAACATAACAAATCTTAAATTTTTGTATTAAGGAATAGATTACTTGTGCATTACCACATGCAGGTATTTTGTATGTTTTTGGTTATATCTATAAATTGGGAATTGTATCACACACGGTGATTGAACATATTTTAATTAATATTGTTTGGTCTAATAATGAAGCCATATGTGAGTGAATTAGCATTACAAATTTATGTGAATATCTAAAATGCAGTTCATATCGACTTCACAATATTCTTTCAGTATTGTGAATCAGATCACTTAGTGGTTGTGAAGAAAACAATTGCAAGTTTCATCTATAAAAAACTCATGATGGTAACATTCAACATATGAGTGTATATTTTTGTACTTTGTAATGGGTATAGTTTGCAAAGAAGAAATAATAGGAAACACTCTTTACAGGGAAAGTTCTTTCTGAAAAAGAAATTTGGGAGAATATCAGAGGCAATTATGATACATTCTTTTTCCAATGATCTTGACCTTCTTTGTTCAGAATTCTTAAAAGAATTTTGCTTGGAAAATCAAAGTAAGTATATTGTTTATAGCGGAAAAGATGATGTAAATTATCCAGGAGAATTATTTTTGTCAGCCTTATTAGTAGTAATAATAATATCAATAGTAAAAATAATAACAATAATATCTGTCAAAGAGAATAGCTTCAAACAATGTATGACAAGGTACTTTGTTCTAGGAATTCATATTCAATAAATCATATGCAGATTTACATTGCTTTGGACATACAATTACTGATTACATACTTTGATACTTTCACACTCCCATGGAAATATATTTAGTATTTTAAATGTGGGACAGTATTTACTATGTAAACCTATATTATATTATACATTTCATTATGCAATACTTTTGTATAGTATTAATGTAATTATATAACTATTATACTTATTGCAATTTTTTGATATTTTACAGTCATGGCTGACCCAAAGAAAGGAGTGTATGTAGTATACATTGAGACCATATATTTATGAAGCTTGGCCAGAAAGCCCTTGAGCAGGTCTGTAGTGTAGGTATCATAAGTAAAATAAGACGAATACTGCCAAAGTTCTGTGCAAAATGTGAACATTTTAAAAATATTTATTGTCAGGATACATGGTAAATGCTGTATATTATTATTCTTGCATTTTAATTTTCATCCTTTCATATCCACCTTCATATATTCTATTAAAATGATTTATGCAGTTATCACATAAATTAATGTTTTTCAAGTATTATAAGTAATTAACCAGAGGTGTATAATTGATAAATTGCTGGGAACTGAAGGGCAGACTGTTTCAAGGCTTACTCCCTAATACAGTTTCAACTGAAAATATGTGATCTCAGTCAAAGTGATTCTTCAATAAGAATGTCCTTAGAAAATCTTGCTACAGAATAGAAAAGGCCAGAAATCTTTGGAAGCAGCCTTTTAAACAGGTATCTTAATTATCTAAATTCATTGACACATTTAACACAAGGAAAATGAGGTTCAATATCTTAAATTTAATAAAGTGTTATGAATACATTATTTTTTTAAGGTGTCAACTTTGGACAAATTGGAAAAATGCAGTGAAGCATTCTGAGAAAATTATGGTTGTGTATAGAGAGAAGAATGGGGTAGATTGTGAAAACCAATTTTTTGTACATCTGATCAGGGACAGTGTAGATGAAGAATTCAAAAAAAACTTAACTGTAAAAACACTTGTTTGTAATTATTGTAAAATAAATTTACTTGGTAAAAAAATAAATAGTGTTTTAACTCTTCTTCCTTAGTTTTCACTGTTGAATGTGGAGATGAAATATATTATTGTAATTATGAAATGGAGACAAATACAATTTAAGAAATACTCTGATTCGAATTTTTTAAAATTTCCTTCCATTAATTCTATATTCTTATCAATCATTAACAATCTTTGTAAGAATGTAATTTATTAATTTATTCCTCTAAAGCTTTCTAATTATATTTGCATTTTAAAATGAAGTAAAACATTAAACTTCTCATATTTCAACATTATGAGTTTCAGAAGAAAATTATCAAAATAATTGATCCAAATGATAATTATTTCAATGTTTCAAAACATTCGGTTGATTAAAATTAATATCATAATGAGAGATGAAAATTAACATTATAATGAGAGAAGTTCCTGATGACGTTCTCTAATTGCGTATGTTTGAATGTAGCGCCGAAGCCTAGCTTCATGTACGTTTTCGAAGTTGGCAGGGCCGAATGGCCGCCATATTGAAAATTCTAGGGACCAAAGCAAGCTGAAATCCCGTATACGACGTGGGAGGAACATCGCCACGTCTCGAAATACAGTGGGTAGTAATGAAATTCCGTTAGTACAATGGATACTAATCAAATAAGTACTTCACGCCACCTGAATTATTTACTCATTCACGATAAGAGACGATTCAAGCGTGATATGACTGAATGACAAAACTGGACGCATTTAATTTAATGTGTTAAAATGCGTTTTGAATAAATCTGAAAGCAGGAGCATGGGCATTTTAAAAACTATTTTATATCATATTAAACTCAATATTTATCTGCCAGTGGAAAATATGGGTTTTAATTAGTTGCTTCTCATTCCGCCTCTTCCGGGACAAGCTCTATGTTTCCGATTGGTATCCTGACATATATTGTAGTGTAGTACATTTAAATGTAAAAGGTGAGGATATAACATAGAAGAGGAAGGAAAGATCGAGCGGATCGTGGCCCGTTTGTTATGGCACTGCTTCGGCATTCACTTGATGTTGATCTGAGAAACCACGGAAAACTACCGATCTGAGCTGCCGGCCGCTAGAATTCTCTTCCAGACATTTTTTTAATTCGACATAGTTGTGTTGCTAGTGTCAAAAAACCTGCCGCCGTCGATATTCAACACCTAGAACCTCACGGACACAGACTGCAGCGACATCCATTGCTACCCTGAGCCACCTCAACTGGTGGACACATTCGACCAGAGGCAAGGGGAGGACTATGACTAGGAGGCTTGTGACCACTAAGCCACGGGTGTCAGTCACCGTCAACAGGGGGCATAGTCGCACACGGCCACCATCCCCGCCATGATTAGCCGCTTGCCATCTCTCCCCCCTTTGTTTGCCCTCCGCCGCAGCCGCCCTCCGCGCCATGCCGCGCCGCTCGCTGGTGATTCGCTCCGCAGCCGGCGCGGTCTCCGGGAGTGACGTCATTGCGGGCAGAGGGATGCCCCGTCGGGCGAGGGAGCCCCTCCGGGCAGCACAGGGCGGCGTGGTGGCGGGCATGGTGGAAAGATATGGGTGAGCTATTGCCACGAAATCTACAGGAAGGAGATTCAACTTCGGTGTTGGAAGCTTGGAGGGTAGAATGTACGAAAAACGTCGGCAGCTACGTGAAAAAATAAAAGAAAACTTGACCTCATTATTTCAGCCACACCGCGCGGTGAGTGAAGGAGCTTATCTCGGCTTTTTTCGACCCATATCGACAAGAGTCGTTAGGTCAGTTGAGCCGAATTGGCGCTCGGTCCTGTTGAGGCGGTCTTTGGGTTAGTTAGTTTTTAGTTAATGCCTTATTTTACGTGGCGAGACTCGGGCCATCAGGCCCGCTCTTCCGTCTGACCACGCAAATTTCACTACACTCCTTTCACCACCTATCGGAGAATGAAGGTATTATCTCGGGCGACGAAACAGGAGATTTGAATTTAGCTCAGAGGCATCATTTAGGCTTGAGGATCTTTTACATGCAAGTAAATCTTCTAACATGGAACAGCCGGATTTACTTCCCCTCCGAAGAAAGGCGTACGAAGGATTTTTTCGCCTTTAAAAATCCACTGCTTCAATCGGGTTTGAACCCGCGAACTTAGATATGCGTCTGGGTAAGCGTCAATCCAAGACAATAAGATAGAAACGAAGTACGTGGTAGCGGCAAAGTATTGTAGTGCTAGGTGACTTTGAACTGGATCGGTTACATTGTCTTCGTCTAGAAGACTGGAAGGCAGCGAATTGCAGTTCTCTTGGCGAATTGCAGGTCTTTACGTAGTTGCTGCTGTGTTTATAATGAAACATTTATAATAATTTATTATTATTGTCAAGGGTGTGTCCCGTTAATAAATAAATATTGCTTCCCTTAGAAACGCTTGGCCTCGCAGCTATTGGATGCTTTGAAAGGTTCCATTGTAGTTCTTACATTCGCCGCGTGATGTTGCTGAAACAAAAGGGGTCTAGTTTTTGTTCAAGTAGCTGCCGACGTTTTTGGTACATACCCCTACCACTGGAGTTGAATCTCCTTCCTGTAGACTTAATGGCTATTGGTTACCGTATCCGACTTCAGTCAATAAGCTTCAGGAACCAGTTGGCGTCACAATATTAGCGGGAATTTTAAACGCAGACATAGCAAAATAATCACCGTGTTATAACTCGACCAAGCAAAGAATGAAGGCTGCGATTGCGGCGCGTCGTGGAACTAACAGTGAAAACACGGGTCTGTACAGTCATTTTAGCTAACAAAAGTCGCCAGGAGCGGGAAGCGAGTTCACAGACTGCTCCAACTCAATCACCATGGCCTCCTTCATAGAGGTTGTGAATCAGCTGCTAAAATATAACTTCAGAGACACATCATGCAAGATTTGCACTGACTGTTTTATTTTTGTCCCTTTAAGTTGATTTCTTTACTTTTCACCGTTCTAATACAAGACTATTATAAAAAAGTTCTATTTATATTGAATTTTTAAAACTTATTCATTGAATTTAAATATTTTGTATTCTCTTTCTTTCATCTTTTTTCCATAGGCTTTAGACGGTTTGTTACATATGCAATAAAGTACCAAAACTTTAACTTTACTGTCATATTCTTCATTATGGTGGTAGTTACTCCTTACATAAAAATAATTTTATTTGGTATGTATTCTGAGAAACTACTTAAGTTAAAAGAAACGTTTATATGAATGTTACTGTTCATCGAAAGAATTAGTTTAAAAATTTTGAATCATTTTGCAGAGAAAAGTATACTTTATTATTTATTCCAATATGAGGTGCAGACATGTCTAAATACAGTTAAAATATTAATTGGGAAGATTCTAGATTTGCAACGAAATAAATCGCGCTTTCTTTCGCAATAGTTTGGCACGCTACCATTTTAATTTTGAATTGAGTATCCTTATATCTCCGTCTCTGTCGGTTTGGTTGTAAACACAGACGGTGGCGCGCTCCTGTAAACATCATTCTCAAGTTGGTCGAGCTCTACAAGTCATTGAAACAGATATATGAAGCATTTCTTTTAAATATTGCATCTTGTACACCTTCATTGTGTTGTTTTTGGTTGGTCACGGTCACTTTATGCCACTTTCAAAATATTTCTGAACACTTCTCGCTCTCCATACAACGTGGCGGCCGGCGTCTGGTCTGGATTTTCAAACAAAGTGCTCGTGTTGTGGTCACGTGTAGGGCCATCTTTAGGCACAGGCAGATGAGGCTCGTGCCTCAGGGCCCCCATGATCAAAGGGCCCCCACAGATAATAAAAAATATATAACAAAACTGAACTAGTGGTGCTAGAACAGCACGTACTTTCCCGAATTATAAAAGCAGCTACGCAATATTAAGATATTGCATTTTCTGCGCTATTAACATCTTAGCTATTGAGTTTTTCATTCATATCGCACAAATAATTATATCCATCAAATTTCAGTATTGCTGTATGGCTGGTTAATGTCAAAGGCAATGTTTTCCAGGAGGATTGAGAACGATATTTTGAACGAATTGATCTTCGACGATGTAATTGACGACTTCGTGCGTGCGAAACTACGTAAAGTAGCATTGACAAATGCTTAGTTTGTTTTTTACTTAGATCTTATTATGTAAATATTGTTTGTGTTGTTTTTTAATCATATTTTATTATGTTACTATTGTTAGAGTCATTAGTAAAATATTACTATAGGAAATGCAGAGATTAAAGATACTATTTAATTCCGTTTATCTAGTTTTTTTTACAAATCCTTCCTTACCTTAAAAAGAGGAATCAAAATGCTTATTAACTGTGTAATAATCAATTTTTAATACCTTATGATCACCAGAACGTAATTTGTTGAACTAAGAATTAGGGGCCCCAAAATCTCTGAGTGCCTCGGGTACTTTCAAACCCAAAGACGGCCCTGGTCACGTGGTTCGTGACGCAAACTGGTGCTGCGCAGGACGAGCAAAAGTCGGTGCGCCGGAGTAGCGTGGTGGAGTGAGGGTCCGTGGTGATGGGGTGAGGGCGCAGGCGCAAGTGTGGCGTGCGGGAGGCGACGCGAAAAATTACAGCGAGTCACAGCGTGGGAGTTTTCGTTGCCGGTCTTGTTTTTTTTATCTTTCCTTCTCTTCGCTAACCACTAGCATCTAACCGCAGCAAAAGCTCGTGCGCACGCGGTAGTTAAGTAGAAGGTGTTTGTTCGTTCTCGGCTTGTCTTCTGTGGTTGGATTGTCGCCTTTTCTGTTCAACTTCCACAAAGCCATTTCTCTTTTTGTTTACTCTCTTACCCACTTCATGGAGCTGACGACTTGAAATACTGCGCTTTCGTTGCTTTGCTGTTAAAAAATTGCCTTCGTTTCTACGTAGATTGTTTGAAATGAGTTATTTCTACAAAGGTAAGTGTTGTGTATTGTATTATGTATATATTAGTTATCCAAATTGGCAGATTAGTAATTTACAGCATATCATATGTCGAGAAACATGTTTACAGTTTATAAAATATAATTAAATGTTTTCTATGCTAAATTGACGTTTATTGTCAAACAAAACAAATGTTGTTTTAAAACAAATGTAATTGCTTGTATTAAAAATATATTCAGATAGATATTTTAAAAGTTATTTTACACAAAAGTTTATTTACATTAATCAAGGGTAATTTAATTTCAAAAGAGATAAAAAACAACGTACTATACGGAATCACTTTAAAAATTATTTACATCCATACACAAGTAGAATGTAAATTTGTTTCAAATTTTTGTGAATAAAAGGGCATGCGTTTCACATTTCCGATATAGAGAATACAAAAATGAATTTGCATTTTTAAAGAACATATTAGATCATACAAATAGCGTTTAATTCCGTGAATTTCACGGAACAGGAAAATAGAGTGAAGTAAGTAATTTTAAATTCGTCAGGTTTATTTCAGACTAACACAAGTAACATACACATTTTATCGATTCAAAAGAAGAAATACATTTTATTAAACAATACTCTTATAAGAAACGCGAAAAGTTACTGTAAAGACAGATGTGATATCGGATTTAGGCTTTTCGTGGCTTCGAGATTTCTATACGGGATACGTAAAAAATCGGTCATAAGAGCGAAAGGCCAACAAATACGAACAAAAAGTACAACTTCAACGAACACTGAAGATAGACTAGAAAATTGAGCCAGAAGACAAAGACATATTGCTCGTTTAAGTATTGATCTCGCCGAATACACTCCCGCGCCTTCGGGAATTGGCGGAGGCAGCGCCGCTGAAACATTCATCGGCAACATCCGCGCGAATGGCGCCCCCGGGGAGGCACAAAGGCGAATTACGCAGCTGAGCGCGCGCTCTCCGCGAGGTGCTCGCCGCGGGGTGCGGGTGGGGGGGGGCGGGATTCGAAGAAGGCCTTCTTCGCCCCTCTGCGCAACGTGAGTCCGCACCCGCCGCGCAACGTCACGACCGACAAGTGGGGGTGGGGGATTCGAAGAAGGCCGCCATTCTACGCAACGCCACTTTTGACAAGTGGAGCTAACAGCGTCTCGAATGGCAGAATGTTTCATTGATGATTCCGTGCGCGTCAACTGCTAAGGTCGTTATTCTCGTAAGTGTAGTGCACGTTAGCGTTTTCCTCGGGAGATACTAAGGCGAATTACGCAGCTGAGTACGCATTTTCCGCGAGGTCCACAACGTGGGGAGGGGGTGGGGGATTCGAAGAAGGCCGCCCCATTGCGCAACGCTACGACTGACAAGTGAAGCTAACAGCGTCTCGGATGGCCGCTTGTTTCATTAACTGATGATTCCGGGCGTGTCAACTCCGAAGGTGATTAGTCCCGTAAGTGTAGTGTATGAGGTTTCTTCGGGGGGTGGCGGTTATTTCCCCCGGCTGGATGGTGAGATCTGGCGTCGACCTGTCCGTCGTCTTTCGGTTTTCCCCCAACTAGGTATTTCCCACCAGCGGGGTACCGTTCGAGCCGGGACAAGCTGAAAGTCTCCCGGCATTTATGTGGTAGTGTAGTTCATGGAACTGTGTGTAAGGGGAAAGGATAGAAGGAGGAAGAGAAAGGAAAGATCGCACGCAGCCCCTGGCCTGGTTTGTTGGGGTCCTACTCCGGTATTCCCTTGGTGTTGATCATAAAAATCACGGAAAATGCCGATCGGAGCAGCGGACCGCCAGGATTGTCTTTCGACCTGTCTAGCTAAAGTCAAAAATTCTGCCGCCCTCGCGTCAGGACTCTTACTCGGGGCGGAAACTTATTTCAAAGTATGCAGCAGATTTGAAGAAACATAAAAGGTGCGCCTGCGTGAAATTTCTTTAAACGTTTTTGAAGCAAATTGGAAATATACAATTTTCATAAATTCGATGCACATTGGAATAGAACTTTTATCTCTTACACCTGACGTCAATTAATTATACCTCAAAATTAATAAGTGCTACGTCCATGAACTGAAGTGGGAAATTTACAAAAGTCCATTTTCAACCTTGTCAAGGTACAAATTTGTTTCAAATAAAACTTGTTATTTACAAATATACTAAAACTCCTCATCAGAGAATTTTTGCTGAACCTAGTGTAAAATTTCATTACGCAACCTCGTGACCTGTACGATGAAGGGTGCAAAGTATTGCAGATGGAAGAGCATTTGCTTGACTAAAGCTTCTAATCAACCATTGATCTGTGAATATACTGATCACCTGCGCTAATAATAACATTGTATTTACAGTAACCAAAACTTTGTTTCATCATAGGAATGTAGTTAGCATCACACACTGCCGCCAGAGTTGGAACAAATTCTGTATATTGCGATTATGTCACGTGATTGCATTCAGTAATTCAGGTGCAGTTGCGTGCTCCGCTGGAAATCAAACCTCCTGTCAGCTCAGGACTCAAGAGTCTCAAAAGTGGAGAGGTTATGTTTACGGGGAGGATTTTAATGAAATGTCATTTGTGCTCTTTTAACTTCAGAACCAAACCTTTTAGTATAGACATTAATTTTATGTTATGACAAGAGCAAACGACCCATTTTTATACGGCATTTTTCGTCGATTTCTACTGACAAATTATATTATACAATTTTCCATCATTTTTAAAGCATTTTCGCCGATTTTATTGATTTTTCATATAATTTTAATAGTACTTACCAAAAAAATTTTACGATGCAACAAATGATCTCCACAGTATTACTCAGTAACATACTCGATTTCTCAGAAATTTTAATGCCAGCCGCCGTATGTAATATAAGGTTCTTGTGACATCAATAAGCGCCATTGTCAGTTCGCTCAATTTGGGAATAACTAAAGACAGAGATTTTCCGGTAAAGAACGGTCCAAACCAAAAGTTTCAAGCTGAGTGCACTTGAAAGGAAAAGAAGAAACGACGATTACATCAGTAACATATCCAACAACTTGAGTTGTTCATATGAACTGGATTTGATCATTTTCACGTCACTTTTCTTTGCTTTTAGGGCATTTAAAAGTATTTTAAGAACGTTTTATTGATCATTTTTGGTGATGTTTTAGGTCATGAAAATCAGCCCCTTGTTATGATGCATCACGCTGTGCTGAAACCCCCTGAAGTCTCCTGCGGCCGACGTTCACGAACTGCAGCGTCTCTTTCCGGATATTCACCTCCCGTGTCTTGCAGTGGCACTTTGAGTGTTCGGAAACTGAAACAGCGTCCCTACAATTGACACACTTCGACAAATATGAAAAGTACTCACTACGCTTTCTCCGATTTTACGTGCCTCTGTAGTCGAAACAGTAATTATTATTTATTGACAACGTCAAAAATAAACATGGTTGGTTTTTAACGCGCCAGATGACGTATATAATGATAATATCAACGTGAGATATGCATTTTGCTGGGTGATCACATGTATACATGCCTAAGCAAAGACGGTGGCATCTACGATATAAACCAAATTACATCGCGTAATTGTGTCTCGAATGTTTCAACCTCTGTAACAGCGTAATTAAAGCCCATCAGAACATGTATGAAGTTCGTGAGTAAATTTAAGGAAAGACAAATGCAAATGCCAATTAAACATTTTCAAATGATTTTAATTCATAAAAAAGTCATCATTTTGAAAGGCTTTTTTTGTGGTAACGCGATTTTAACAACCATTTATTGAATCTTAGGAAGAAGGTTAAAATAAAAGCAGATGTAATTTGCTACAACTCTATTAAAATTAAAGCAGTATCTTGTTTCTACAAGACAGATATTTACAGGGAGTATTAAAAGACAGGATCGTATTGAAATAATGGTTTGTCATTAGAAGTTGTATAGAAATATTTAAAAAAATACTTTTTGATTATAGGTTTATGCCATATTTCATTCAAGACAAGACGCAAAAGATAAAGAATTCTGTTACCCATTTGCATGCCTCTGATACACTAAGAATTAGTTTTTTCTCCATAAATTGTAAGCCTAAAATCAACAAGATACAATTTTTTCACATCTCGGGAAGTTATTTATTTGCAACATATGCATTAGTCACAAGAACTACATTTCCGAGAATCTCCAAGTGAAGAGAGATTTCATATGCTTGCTTCAGATATTTGTGGTGGTTTCTACATATGAATCAACTTTGAATAAAAAGGGTGATATAAAGTGAGGCTCTGTCACGAAGTGGATGTCATAAACTTGCTCGAGAAAAAAGTTCGAGAAGTCCCTATATTAGCTGCAAAACAAATATTAGTTGTTTGTTCAATGACATCATAAGAAAGAAAAGTGAGTTGAACATTCTTCTTCGCATTCTTCAACAAAAAAACGGTAAATTATGCTTGTTTACAAGATATTTGATTCATCTCCCAACTGGTTAAAGTCGATCAAAAATCTAAGCGTAATTACTCTGATTACTCAACTGCATATACGTAATATCGTAAATAGATTGAAAACATGTTATTGAAGTACGAAAATGCACTGTGAAGAGAGAATATTTGATATTATTCTCATTTTCGAAAACTAATTCATGCCAAAAGTACTTCGTACTAATCTTTAGGCTAATTTTCTTCAAAACTCTTTTATACCAAAATTACGTGGAATTCAAAATCTTAGTTTCTCTCTTGTAGAACTAGACTACAAAATCATCGATTGTGTAAACAACACTATTTTAAACATTATTTCAGTATTATTTAGAGGTAAATAGAGTAATTTGGCAAAACAAGTGCTTGCTTGCAGGAATTTTACAATTATACCATTCAATCCAACCATACCAATTATACCATGTATCGTAATTTTAACAGAGAAAAAAAGCTTCAAATGTCTGATTATTGATCATTAAAAATCTGTTTAAACACTAAAAATGAAGATATTATAAGCCTTTTGAGGTATATTTATTAAAGAAGAATTGAAAATGCCATTTCAAGAAACCGTTTCAAAACATTATTCAATGGCTTCAAAAGAAAATGTTCCGGAGATTCAAGGAAAAAATGTTAATTTCATTTTGCAAAGAAGAAGCAGTGTTTACTTTTTACTTCCACTTTCTCGAATATCTAACCTGGAGAGCAGAGGTTATTTTCGCCTCCACACCTTTCTTAACGTTACTTTGAGGGAATTAAAAGAAAAAATTCGTTTCCATAATTTTCTTGCTCCCTCGAAAATAAAATTCAATAATTTCTAAAAAAAAAATACAAGAGGTACGAAAATAATATCGTGTCTCAGAAGCTCATATTCCATCACGATCTGTGGCACAAACTGCACTGAAATATGTTTCACTATTTAGAAAAGGCAAAAAAATAGATATGAGTCCTTATATATAATGGAACGAAATAAATCGGGAAGAAAGAATCACAAGTTGTAAAGTCGAAACGTGTGATTATTTTCACATCATTTTTTCCAACTATTTGGAAACGGAACTGAATGTTTGATAAGTGTAGTTTCGGAGAACACGAGATTGCGCGATGGTGCAAGAAAAATGGGTTACATACCTTAAAAAGATATGATTCCATTTTAGTTTACTGAATTTAAGCGTTCGGCAAAGGAAAAAACATTTCTGGAAAAAATAAAAAAATCATGAAATAAATATATATTTACTCATCATATTGAGGTGTTTAGAACATCAAAAGCTAGTCCAAAGTGTATATTCTTAATTTGTTTTTAATTTTTCATTTTCACTCTTGGAGTGGACATAAATTCAGAGTTGAAGTTTCGGAATATTCGATCACAACAAAAATTCTCAACAACCAAGTTGACTATAAAATGCATCTCAAATCCACCTCTATTATTGCAATTAAATTATCATTCTGGCATTTTAATGAAAGCTCGTAGCCCCGTTATTGATAACATTCTCCATCACATCGCGCCATGTGCATTTTACGTCAGATCAGACAAGTGAAACGAAAATTAATTACACATCTAGTTGTTCTCTGCCAGAGCGAAGGTACAGTTATAATTTAGAATAGCATTCCCACATTCATACAATATTCAAGTTATATTGGCGGAAGCATTCTGAACTGTACATTTTTGTGCTTTACACGAATTACGCAAAAATTGTACATCGTTGAGGATTGTGTACAGAATTTGGCTGGATTTTGCCAGAATTTTAAAAGCTTCAATGGATATTGAGTTACTGTTCGTTGAAGAAGGCTATGATGAAATGATGCTATGATGAAGATTGCTATGATGAAAACCGTTCACTTTAGGCATCAAAAATATGTAAGTGGAACAGGAAACGGAACACATTTTTAGATTTGTTAAATAACTTCTGATAAAGTTTATTTATAAAGCCACACTGTGTTGCCGGAAACTTTAAATTTAATAATATTATTGCTCTTGGAGTATATTTCTATTGCAAATGTTGCATTATATATTGTTATGTATGTTGTGATGAAGAAAACTTAATTAAAATTCATCACAGATTAGATTTCTTTGAACTGCATTCCTTCAATCAAATATTTGAAAATGAGTAGATTTTAAAATATAAAAAACAATTAGAAAATTCTATTGGAAAATGTAAGTTCTTTTAACGCATTAAAGTGTTTTTTTCCTACCAATAAGAATGAATCATCAAATGTTACTAGTTACTTGTTATAACTCATCTGATACCACTGTTTTTGTTACTCTCACGGTAAAAATAATATAATTTTAAAAAATATAAAAAAATCAATAATAACTTTAAAATATTAATTAATTTTGTTTTAAAAAAGAGTATCGTTTAAAAATAATTAAACTGAGTTATAATGAAAACATTTTTAATCTCAATATTTATTGAAGGAAAGAAGTTTCAGAAATTCTGCTGTATGTGAATAGTTTTTTAGATATTTAGGAGGTACAATTTACAGACAGTGCTTGAGCAGAAATGCTATAGGCAATATAAACCTTACTTTAAATACCTGACATTTTTACAATTAATAAAGAACATATTCAACATACATTTCACGTGATAATTACACATTTGAATTTAATTCTCATATGCACTGTTATCGGAACGGGAATCTTATCTATAAGTATTAATCTCTGTATTTCATAGTATACCCTACAGAGGTGTTACAAATTATCAACTGTCATTGTTTAAAAGAGGAGGCAATTGAGAATAGTCATAAGCCACAGTGACGAAGTAGTATGCGGTAAGAGTTCAACATACCACGAGGGTATCTGATCAATCTTTCTGCCATTCTGTAGTACAATAAGTTTTCATTTTCTCACAAGTTTCAGAATAACATCTACCAATTCTCCAAATTAAATGACTCGAAAAAACAACACCAAACAAGCAAAAAAATAAAAAGAACGCTATACCTCAAAAGCGCGTCAGCGCGGCAAAAAATAAATAAAAAGAACGCTCTACCTCAAAACTGAGTTTGTGCAGCAAAAAAATAAAAGAACGGTGTACCTCAAAACTGGGAATGCGCGGGAAAAGATAAAAACAAAAGTAAAGAGAACGTTATATCTCAAAAAACTGCGTCAGCGTACCTGACCAACATTATATCAACAAAAAAAAATGGGTTAGCGCGGGTTATGATTATGTCGTGCGCACGCGCCCGCCGGCGGGCCGTCGCCTCACACGTCCGGCCCGGCGGCGCGCACGGCCACCACCCAGTCCTGGACGTCTGCGCCGACGCCGCACGCGGTGGCCACGCAGATGTAGACGGTGGCGGTGTCCCTGCGCAGGCGGCCGCACGCGCAGTTGGCCTCGTCCACGACGCGCTTCCACGTCGCGCGCCGCCAGCACCCAGCGCAGCGCCGCGGGCCGGATGGGGTTGTTGTACACGCCCACGTTCACCCCGGCGTCGCTGCGCATGAGCGCGCGCAGCGCCGCGGCGCTGGGCGTCGCGATGGCGTTGTTGTTGAAGAGCGCCCACTTGAGCTGCGCGCAGCACGCGTCCAGCACGGGCAGCGCGCGCAGCCGGTTGCCGTTCATCCAGAGGCGCTTGAGCGCGTGCAGCCCGTCGAACAGCCCGTCGGGCAGCTCGCGCAGCTCGTTGCCGTTCAGGTAGAGGTCCTCCAGCTTGGACAGCGAGGCGAACGCGTCGCGCGACACGCTGCGCACCTTGTTGTACGACAGGTACAGAGACTTCAGGGAGACCGTCTGCGCGAAGAGGTCGCCGGTGATGGAGGACACGTCGTTGCGCGTCAGGTTCAACAGCTCCAGGTCTTTGCAGATCTGTAGAGGTCCCGTGGGATCCGCTATGCTGTTTTCGGACGCGTCCAACACGCGAAGCGAACACGGTTCTGGCAGGAATCTCAGGGACCTCAAGCGATTCCTGCTTACGTCAAGCACTTCCAACGACGGCTAACGTCCTCAACTCGCTGGTCGTCGAGGAAATATTATTTGCCGCTAACAGTAAAACTTTGGTCCGCGGATTCAGAAGGGACGCGTTTGGTAGCTGTGTTAGCCCTTCGAAACGCATGTCTATTTCTATGACGTTTGCATTCAAACCGAACATGATATTCTGTCTGTCCTCCATGTGCGGAACCTTTTCTGCATGGCTCTTTGAGGACGCGAGGCACAGCAGATAGGTGACGGTGATGCAGCTGAAGCAGGGCATGTTGGCGACTGACGCGTGTGAACGGCAGTTGGGAACTGGACGACAGCGCCGGCGAGACCTTCGCGGGCAGACGGTCATTTGGGGCAGCGATTGCTGTCCATGAGATGATGACTGCAATGGGCCGGCGTCCAATCACGCGTGCTGCGTCCTCGCGTTCAACTGTCGCGGATGGACAGCGCTCCTCTTTGCAGAACAGGTCAAAAGAAAGCTTTCAAAGACAAATGGAATTCTCATTGAAGCAAACGCGATATGATCTCTCATCTTGCTATACGGAAGTGAATGCTGAATACTGACTAAAAATTAAATGGGGAGAATGGAATCAGCAGAAATGAAATTTCTCATAAAAGTAGAAGAACTCATTCTGATATTCTTTAATTTATTTTTGCTTCTCAGTATCATTTTAATCATATCTAGTGAATAACTAAAATAAAATACGTTAAATTAAAGTTAATTTACGGTAAATTAAAATACGTTAATTTAATGTTTTCAAAGCAATCTTAGTTTTGTAACCAAGTGAAATATTTAGATATATTTTCTTTGTTAATACACAAACGTATGATTATGATCGTAATAAAAACGACCAGCGATAAATAATCTCTCATTCCATAATACCACTCCCAGTAAATGATCCTCTGTACCATCAAATGGTAGCATTAACCATATTATAACTAGCAGTACTACATTTTATCCAATTATTTGTAACATTAGCAATTTTAGAAAATTCAGAGACTTCCACGAAAATGCAATCTGCGCTGTTTTTAAGGGTACGTTGCCCTATCCGAGAAAAAATAATAAAGTCGAGGATATTTGAGAAAATTTGGAAAATGATGAGTCTTGATATAAAGTAAGCCCCGTCCCCAAAATAGAAATATCTGTTTACAATTTGCAGGGCACCGGGCTCCACTACATCGATCAGGAAATGTCAATTTTGCAGAAAATCGTCTGAGCGATTTCGGAGCCAGTATTGATCATTCACAGACACAGACTTTTTGCCTAATCCATTTTTTTGTAATTTATGACTTTGGATTCTGACTAAACAACGTGTTAAAGGAAGTAATGTACTACATAAAGAAGCAAGATTTATCCACTTTGTCGATATTAGAGGCCCATGAAATGAATTTTTTCGTCAACAAATCGCCATTTTCAGGAGAAGCATCACAATTCTCTCTTTTTACTGCTTTTTACTGCTTTACTACTTAGTATGTGAATGCGTATCTCACAGCTGTGACTATATAATGATATTTTCCATGAAGTTCTAAAATATTAAATTATTGTTGTTACTTTCCATACTGTTAATTTTTTTCTGCAGATATGTAATACCACAAATTTTGTCTAACAAAAATAAATAAGAAGAAAAAGTACTATTACGACGAAATTTCATCGTTGGAAAAAATTAAAAAATAAAATCTCATTTCTCTGTCGAAAAATTCGGAGCGTAGTCTACCAGTCCTCAATGCATGCGTCAGCAAAATTTTAAAAACACGAGGGCCAAAACAAAAGCTTCTGGAATGCCCGCACAATTACGCTCAGTCGTTTGAACTGCGCAGATGTCAGCGAGAAAATATAATACATAAAGTAGATTGTAAGAAAGCGTGTTGAAAGTATTTCATGTGGAAAACGAGCACAGGCCCTTTAGATTGTCATATTCAAAGCAAATAAATCTGGATCATGTACATGTAGAAATCACCACACAGGGATGCAGAATGGGTTAGGTTGTGCTGGAATCTACAGTTTACCATCTTAATACATTAAAATAGAAAAACGTATTGAATAAATTCTGTGGTTGCAGTAGAGATATTGTGGTAATTCATAATTATTATATCAGGATTGATGGCGTGTCAACCACTAAGTATATTACAATATAAATTTTAATATATTAGTTGTGTATGCTTTACATTAAATTTTATATTGTAATATACTTTGTGGTTGATACCTCCTCAATTCTGAATTAATTGAAAAACGTATTTACTAATGAATGTAAAGACTTACAATATTTTTTATTGAATAAATCAAGAAAAAATACTGTAAACCACCGCATGAAAAAGTGTACTAACTTCACTTCATGATGTAACCCAAACACACTATGCATATTTTCTTAAAAGAAAACAAAACAAAATGATATTAAAAATCACCCTATGTAAACTTGTAAGGACATTCTTAAAATCAGTTATATTTCAGGCAAAGAAAACAGTTTTATAAAGTAGGAATTTTTTCTACCAATTAATAAAATTCCGATATAATTACTACATAATGTTCACAAAATCAACTCATCACGAAAACGTGTAGCTTGTGAATATTGTTATTCTATTATTATTAAAATAAGTAAATAAACAAATATAAAAACAGAAAAGTAAAGAAGCAAATAAAAAAAACTTCAAAAATAAAAGGTCACCAAATTACTCTCTTGTAGGTCAAAGCACACAGAACATCAAGGGAGGTTGATTACGAGTGGTAGCTTCTTGCAACGCTTTTGAGAGGGTCGCTTGGAATTGGAGCAATATCTGTAATCTGCATGGTTCTCTCTCGTCGGCTTCATTAAAACGGACTAATTACGTAGTGTCGAAAATCTCTTCCTCTGCCAGTAAAACCGTCAGTTCGCCTGCGGGATTCCTGGAAAGAAACATTAATAAACTCTTGTTGTAAAGCCAACACTTTCCCATCCCGAAAACGAGAAGGTTGGTTTCACAAACATCAGAACTGGCTCAAAATGTTCTCCCCAAACATGAGATCATGAATTCGAGATATTGTACCATAAATGATACTACAAAGTTTACACATAATTACATTATTAATAATTAATTTTAATTTATTCATTATTTGATTTTACGAACTCATGATAATAAAATTCGATATTCAGTTCAGCCACATTGAAACCCACAGATCTTCCTTCGTTCAATAGTGGATTATTCCAAACCTCAACATTGACATAACATGAACTATCAGAATTGACCACTGTCAACTAATGAAAGGCTAGACAAATTTTCTGATTTTATAGACACGCCCTACTCCAACTACAGTATAGTCACAATGAACAGCATAACCAGTGACGCACGAACAGAATCCATAGTCTGCATACCCAATAAAATTATTAAGTACCCCCTTAAAGAGGTTGTCAAATACAACACTGCAAAGTCCTATGCCTTAATGTCAGGCCTTAAAAGTATTCTCCAACTTCACAGCCCTAATGTGGAATTACACTTTCAAGCTCACTATCATGAATGAACTGATGAAACAGAACAAAAACTGTAATTCATACTGTAATTATGGAGATTTATGCCCAGATCTACAATGCAGGGATAAATTTCGACTTAGCGTGGATACCTAATAAAATCGAATCACTGTTAACAAGTAAAGACAAATATATTTTTGGACATTTGACACCATTGTCACTCGTAAATATAACATTGTATTATTTTATATTGATTTAATATTCTATCCGGTTGCATTATTGCATTTATTTAATATTGTATCCAATTATTATGTAGTATTATAATGTATCTGTAACTGTTATAGTCGCTAATGACCACGATGTTGATGCGACTATTGATAAATTAATTAAAAAATTACGGATTTAAAGAATAGATGCTCTGGTATTCGAAGTATGATAAAGCGATATAGCAAAGCTCTATATTGCAGGCAGAGACGATAACTGTATACTTAGTTTTATTTTAAAGTGTTTTAATGAAATATGAACATTTTTTCACGTCGAAAATGAAATCAAACTCTAGAAGAATGTAGAAGTGTATGACTATGTAATGTAGCGGCTGTATTTATGGAACAATTCCTTGAGGCTGCTGGATTTTTTAGTCCTTGTTTATTCAATTTGGCAACCTATCTGTCACCTTCCGCCCATTTCCTCCAAATCATTTTTCATTTTTGTTGCTTTTCTCTCGTACTCTATTTCTTTCTCTAGCAATACGTTCCAGGCACATTTCTTTTGCTTTTTGCTATCGGTAATTTTGGTAATATTCGTAATTTTTATAGTGAACAATTGTTTGAAGGTGGTAAATAAGTAATATTAGCAACTTATATAAAAGAGTACACAAGTTGATGATGAACTAAAGTTAAAAAATATTAAGTAGTTTTTGTAAATAATGTTACGTTATTGTTAGTAATTTAAATAGATTTTTATAATACTTTGTATTTCCTACTTTTAAACAAATATTAAACTCTTTAGTTATTTCATTTGTTAGGAAGTACACATATGCTTATTAAATTTTGTATTTGAAGACCACTGGGGGAAAACAAGAAATGTCACAAAATTGCGACAAGTGACATTGCCCTGATAGTAAAGATATGGATATATTTCAGTTCGTAATGATAAAAATGCCAAAAATAAAGAATATTTCAGTCAAATCGAAGTCGATGTTTTTCTTCGCAGGGGAAAATAAAGGATTTTTATTCCGTTTTGTTCCTTTCCGACCTTTTCTGTTGCAACAAATTGTTCATAATCAGGCGTTTTATGGTACAAATGATGACGTATTAGATTTTACTCGAATGATTGCGTCATCACACATTCAGCCAATCGCAGCGAGAGAATTATGGGGAGGTAGAGGTAAACAGAAGAGCCGACCACAGTTTTCTCGCACAGATGTCAAATACCCAAGACATCACAGAAAAGTTCTACACAAATTTTAGTTATAATCTCTTATAAATTTATAATGCTGTCATACAAAAAAATAGCGTATGCAACTCGTTTATAATGTTGCTTTATTGCATTCGTACAAATTTGAAAACTCGCTCCTAACGTTTTCAAAACATGTACTTATGCAATAAAGCCTTAGATTATACACTAATTGCATAAACTACTAGTTCATTTAACCTACGAAAAAGAGAAATGTCCTTATAATCGAGGATGTTATCGGAGAAAGTGTACGTGAACTGCAGATATTCTGTGATTCAGTAGAACCACAGAACAGGAATACAATAATATTCAAGTTCATTCATTACCTTATGGATAATAGAAAGTAGTTTCATGTTGTTAAGGTGTCCTTTCCAATTGGAGGATGTTCTTACGTGACAAAACATGGATGACAAAAGCTTCGGCCTATTTAATTTGAAAACAAGAATGGAACGATCAAGTTAATGGATGGAGCTTCTTCAAAGAATTAAACCTGAGCCTTTTGTTGTTGTCAACGTTGAAGAAAATATGATACGAAAATGGTTTCTTGGAACGAAATAAAAAGAGTTTCTTGGAACGGAAGAAAAGCTTGGCCATGTTCTTATGCTCCCATTTCAGATACAGCCAATTCGATAAAACTATGCCATTTGAGACCACCTCAGAAGTTTCTTTCACCAGTCAACTTGTAATGGCAGATTCGCTGAAGCAGCAATATCACTCTCAAAAGAGTGATACAGGTCTACCAAATGTTCTACTAGCTACCTCTAGTAATTCTGCTACCTACCACCAGCTTATTCGGGACCAATGCCACCATCACATCCAAAATTCGAAGATTTACAAATCCTGAATCAGTTTTGTGACTCAGAAACAAGAGTATTTTTTGAAATCTTACTGCATGTCCAGAGCGTATAAACGCAGAGTAAAAGATGAAACGGCCAATAGAAGACTGCAGTAGCAAATGAAAGTAAGTAACGGAACTGACATAATTAGCATCCCCAAACACACAAATTATTTATTCTACTTCTAAAGTGATATGAATACACGCTTTTCACTTATTTTTGTTGTAGGTCCCGTACATTCAGGCGGATAAAATTAGACATTCCTTGTTTTATAAACCCAAAAATTGGGGCTTGCAGAAGTTACAGACAATTATTTAAAAATTGCAGTAAAATTTTTGGACTAAAAACAAAAAAAATTAAATCCTCCAATACTCATGTCAAGGTCTAAAAATGTTTATGAACTAGAGTCAGAGATATTATTCTTCAAACACTAAAATTCATTTCTCCTAACTTGTTTTTTGTGACATTCCCGGTTCTTCCCCTGTTGTCTTCATTTCGCCTTGTATATCAGAAAATATTATTTAAAAAATAAACTCATTTGTTATTTTACTTGTTTTAAAATGATCGTTAATTAAAAGGAAATAGTTTTCGATAAAAATGAAGATATGAAGTCATACGTCGGCCTCGATATTACACTTGTAACGTTTTTAAGCCTCGATGTTACGACCTGAGTCTCGCAAATGTGATGTGTTTTCATACTCTGTTGAAAGCTACAATGGCAGCGTGTGCTCTTGAGATCATTCACACTAACATGTGGCAAATCTGCAGCAGAGCTGCAGGAACATTCCAGCTTCGTGGCGCTGCACACTGCCCCTCCCGGCAACACAAGAACAACCAGCGCCACGAACATGCTGGTAACGCCTGGCGGCCTTCCCCAAGGACAGACATTTGCACTTCCCGGGCTGTGCAACGGCAACACGGCTAATCGGAGAGGAGCGCTTGTTTTGCCTTGTTCACATTTGGCTCCACGCCTACTCGTGTTTGCATTTTACTTGTGCTCGTAAACACAAAATACTGACGGCAAAAATGGGTACTTACAAAAGGAAGTATTGTTTGTTACTTACATTTTATTTCATTTTTTCGTTCGTAAAATTATGAAAAGCTCTATTCAGCACACACAACGAAGCCTTTAATGCATTTCAGTCTAAAAATTATACGATGAGAAACGCCAACATTTCAACGAAAGTAGTGGAATTTAATTGTTCTCGTTAATTATGAGAAAACGTAAGAAAAACTGATCAATGGCAATATTAAAATAAAATGAATTAAAAAATTGCATTGAAAGGAACTATTTGAAATAATGTGCCGCAACGTTGAGGGAATTTGTTTAATACGTAGAGAATTGAAAACGCATTTTGTTCTAACATTAGGCATTGGAATCAGAAGTACATTTCTCTCCAAAGCAGGAAAGTATACTACTTACTCATAAACAGACACTATTAACAGACCGCATGAAATAAAGTAAACGTTGCGGTTCACATAAACATTTGGTAACAATTTATTTCATCTGAAGAATTAACGCTACTCTAGTGCCACCGGGCGATGGCGAGAGCTGTATTACTCTGTTGTATCACCATCGCATGACCGGTAGATGAGTGGGTTACACCAAATATTCATCATTCATGGGGTTCAATACTAGCTCAAATGAAACTATTGGGGCTACTAGATAGCACATACTTTCTCATATTAGTTTGTTACCCTTTCTTTTGATTCGGGGGATAACTTCTGTTTTCCCCCAACCTTCCCGGTTACCATCTACAACAGTCAAAAGGACCAGGGCCTCCTGCATACATGCGGTAATTACCATTTCCTTGAGAATAATTCCCAGAGGAGAGCTCCTTCGTGAGCCCCTAACAAAAATATCAGGCAGCCCAAACGACCATCTCGGATCTCCACCAATGCATACACAGGTCAGTGATGGCCCATGGCTTCAACTTGGAGTTTGTTCCATTCTTATAATTGTAGGCAATGAATTCCACAATCTACAGACGCAGATTGCATATAATCCTAGCAAGCTTAATTGTTACCGTTTAGGATAAGGTAAGGATGGATTAGGGGACTCTAATATGATACAGGAAGGCCGGGTAATACCATCCAGGCCACAAACATAGCTGAAAACATTCATACCGTTAACGACTTTCGAAACCATACGCTTTGTTCGCAACTTTGAATCTGTGTGTCTCAATGAAATTCATTGCTACTACATCAACTGCAAAACAGTTACTTTAGATTTAATCCTCGGACTCATAAATAGATATATTTTTTAATTAAATATGTTCACAGAAAATGTGTGATATAATATTTACAGATCGTCTTAATATTATCGCAATGGATTAGTTTTTCCCCTGAGATATTGATAAAGATAAAAGAGTAAAACCTTTTTTAAAAAATCATAAAAATGAAAAAATGTACACTTTTCACATATTCTCAACTTTTCAAATTACTAATTAAATAATTTTGAACAATTTTGGAGGGTAATATCAAGCTAATTGTAAGAAAATGTCGTTTCAACGTTTGTTAAAATTCACAGTTTAGAGCCCTTTTGCACTTGAAAACATTTTAGAATTCGAGAATCTTCATTAAATATCATTTGTACCTGTTGTTTGCACTAACACATTGAATTATAAAATATATAAGGGACTGTAAATTTTATCTACGTGTGAGAGAGATTACAAAAAATACACATGAGTGTGTATTATCAAATAATTTAGTACGTTGTATTCCATCCCTACAATAAGGGATGGAACAAAATTGGAATCATTTTGGAGTAAGTTTGTTTATACATTTTTTAAATTGTTCCAATTTTACTAAATATTTTGCGCAAAAAACTCTTAATTTTAAAAAAATTTCCATGACATTTACTCTTTATTGCATAGTGTATCTCAGCTGTAACATAATGTTTCTTAAGTCATAAACGCATTCTAACGATTTAATTACGAACTATTTTATATTTCATGCCAATGCGTTCATGTCACCTCATGCATTGTTAACGAGTCGAAGAGCTAGTAATCTAGTGGCGTCATGAATCGAAGCTTCACACTTAAACCAACACAAAAACTACACACTCTGTTTCCGTACATCAGAAACAAAACTTTTTCAGGAAAACAAACGAAAATGTGAATGATATTGCTTGATACGTACATAATATACTTTATACATGCATAAGGTACTTTCTCACATAAACACTTTCAAAAGTAAGTTCATTTTTTAAATCGTGAAATACAGTATGTAAATCAGTTGTAACATCAGTCATATATATAACTTTATTATGTACATTTCTCAAGCAATATTTACTTCTGATTACCTTTACTACTTTTTCCAATAAATAAAATTAATGTAATGAAATATAATTATTGCAATTAAAAATTAAAAATCATGTAATAAAAGGTTAATTAAACCTCTTATTTTGAAGAACGGATTTCATTACTAAAAATCTCTAGCTAATAGAAAGAAGGAAGTTTGAACTCTCGTAATTTTCAAAAATTCAAATACTTTAACGAAAATCGACCCTCCGCAATTTTTATGAGCGTACTTTCCTAAACTCGAAAAGCAAATTGAAATAACAAAATTTAAAAGTCCTCGAATATTCATGTAAAGGAGGAGATGAAAAGAACCGCTGCAAAGTGAAGTCGTCGCGATATGTTCGTGATCAAGAAAGGAATATCGATTCTGGTTAAAAACATGTTGTAGTTTTGGAGCTGATGTTTTACGCAGGCTTTTTGAAGTATTTCGGTCATAAGAACCCACTAAACGTGTATTTCTGTCAAATATCGGCATAATGTTGGGGAAAATCTGGTTGGGGAACCCCGGGACAAGTCGACGTGGAGGTCAGCGCGGGATTTCGAAATCCAGCAGAGATAGGTCACCACAAACCTCCCGATAAGTGAAATGCACCACACTTTCAGGAATAATGATCTTAGCCACGATCACGTGCGGAAACACCAATCAAGCAATTGAAAAATCATGTTAACCATGGCCTTGATCTTGCTTTGTATGTCAAATATGCAATATTTCATCCAGGTAGGCATAAACCTGTAGATTTGTATACAAACCAACATTATTCTTCATGTATGATAATGATTGAATGCACGCGTATGAGCTTATCAACTGTACTATTTTGAAATCAGAGACTACCACTTTAATTTTATTAATATACAGAGTGAGTCACGTTACATTAACATCTCCTGTAATTTTTGAACGATTGAAGTTATTGCAATGCAGTTTTCAGGGAAGTGCCTGAGGGAATGGGGCTAATTGATCGATGTATTTGTTTCCATTTTATCACTTGTATTTTACCAGATATTGAGGTAAATTTGATTTTTTTCACATGGAACTATACATTTTTTAGTCTGTTATAACGAGCGTAAAAAGTCGAATCCAGTGATATACATATTGTCATACGTTAGACATACATTTTTGAGTAATTTTGATTTGTTCGCGACTCGTATTTAACGGATTTTTTAATGTAAAACTCCACCAGCCATGGCCATGCAGAATTCTCCCCGCTAACGCCCTCTCGGTGTGTTACAATGTCTGTTATACACGAGTTACAAAAAATCAAAATTATTTTAAAAAATGCTTACCTAGCTTATGGATATTTGTATATCATTGGGTTCATCTTTAACTCTCGTCATAACAGGCTAAAAAAATGTATAGTTCCATTTGAAAAAAAAACAAAGATATCTTACAATCTCGTAAAAGTAATAAAATGGAAGTTAATATATGTATAAACTATTGCAGGACATTTTACAAAACTCCCTCCGAATGCGCATGCGCGAGGAGGGGTGACTCCCACCATCAACCGCTCACTTCCCCTGAAAATATCGCTGTCTCACTCGCTCTGCGCGCCTGGCGACGTGGCCGGTCAAGGGGAGGGGGTTCTTAACGCACAGACAGGCTGCTTTGTTCGTGGCCCAATGCGTTTCAGCTGTCTGTGCACAAACGCTGACTCTTAATATATTAAGATTCAGTAAAAGAAACATGTATTGGAAGCATCGCCCCTGGTCCTCAGTCCTGCCCCTTTCGTCTTCGAGTGCTGTGCAGCGTGGCGTCTCTTAGCGTAGGCCTAATTTCCAGTGAAGTTCACAGGCGTAATATTGTGTGTATTTGTTTCTAACACTAGGACAACCGTTTGCAGGTAATATAACCTGAACATCAAGCACCCACTTTATCATCCCGATCTCAATTCCATCGATTTAGTTTGGAGTTCCATTAGGAATCATGTTACGAAAGAAAGCATCGGTACCCGTCTATGAGTTAAAGAAAATGTGTGCCGAATATTATTTTCTAAATATTGCCCAAATCAATGGAAGTGTTGTGAACACGTTAAGAAAATCGAAGAAGAATATATGAAAACAGACATGTCGACGAAAGCAAAGGTGGACAAAATTATCATTCCTTTGCGGGGCAGTTCCTCTGAGTGTGAGAACGACAATGACGTCACACAGCGAAGGCTGCAGTGACATTGATGACTTATGGCTCCTCCTTGCTGGGGGAGGGCGACGAATCGCGCGCGCGCAGTAGGTCAGATACTCTGACACTGTAGCAGCGGTGGGAGAAGCGAAAGTAAGCACCTCCCAAAAGGGAGATTTCAAACTTGTCCCCCTATAGTTTCATTCCCTCATGCACTTCTCTGAAAAAAGCATCGCAATAATTTCAACCGTTCAAAAATTGCAGAGGTCCTACGTTACGTTACTCCCCCTGGATATTAGAAATTTGAATTTCGTGTGAGTCCTGAGAACGTTTTGAAATGAAACTATACGCTTCCACTGAGTAGTTTTCCTAATTAGCATAGGAGGTTGTGCATGTAAGATTGCAAAAATCATAGAAAATCATCTAAAATTAGCAGCGTTGTAAATATAAACAATTTTACTGATATTAGGAAAATTCTAAATGAATTGACTCGAATTAATGCCTTATTTTACGTGGCGAGACTTACGCTATCAGGTTCGCTCTTCCGTCTGACCACGCAAATTCTGCTACGCTTCTTTCACCAACTAGCGGAGAAAGAAAGTATTACTTGGGCGACAAAACAGGCTTTTTGAATTTAGCTCAGTGGCGTCATTTCGGCTTGAGGATCTTTTATGCAATAAATCTACTAACACGGGACAGCAGGCTTTACTTCTCCTCCGAAGGAAGGCGTACGAAGGATTTTTTCTCCCTTAAAAATCCACGGTTTTCATCGGGTCCGCGAACTTGAGTATAACAGTCCGATACGCTAACCGCTACACCATCGTCGCCGCCAAAGACAAATTCTAATGTATTCCTTTGAAAATTCTAATATATCTCATTCCAAAACAAGTGTTGTGATTTGTACTTTCAGAACCATCAGAGTCGGATACATTCACCGAAATCACATACATTTTCAGATTAAGTTGTTTAGAAGATCATAGTTGATTTAAGTTTTAGATTAATATCAAATTAGAGATTAGATCAACTTTTAGATTAATATCAAATGGGAGATGCATAGATGACACACTGACTCTATATAATTATGTGTTGATTTGGAAGTTATTCATGACTTCGAAGTCTCGTAAAAAACACATTTGCAATTTAAATATTTGATGTAAATAATTTTATCATGAAAAAAGAGTGTTTTAGTTTTTAAAGTCATTAAGCCGATAAACAGCAAATGGCCAACTAACTGTTATTTGTGTTTTGGGCTGTAGAGAGAGAGAAGAATCACGTAACAAGATATTCTTTTTTTTAATAAATGCACTCCTAGGTCTACGCCATATTTATCTGCAACTTAGCTTTTTGTACTGTATTTAACGGCCGGATGTCTGTTAAATCGTTAACGGCCGCCGGCCGTTAAGCGAGGCTTCTTATTTCTGTTTACTTGCGTTATTTGATAGCGCATTACGAAAAATAAAACTGAATTCCCCGCCAACGCCAATGCCTTGTCTGACAAACACGCGTGTTGGCACGCAGATGCTGTCGCCGGAGGAGGCGGCGGCGCTGAGCGAGGCGCCGGACGCCGCCAACAGCACGCTGCTGCTGCCGCTGCTGCCCCTGCTGCACGAGTGCGCGCTCAACGCCACCACAGCTGCGGCGGCGGCGGCGGGCGGCTGGCCCGAGGCGGCCACCTCGGGGCTCTGTGCTTCCGCCGCCGCCGCCGCCTCCGCGCCCGCCTCCGCCGCGCCGCCCCCGCCGCCGTGGTCCACCTCGGCGCCGCCCGCAACCGCGGCCACCGCCGCGGGCGGAGCCACCGGCGCGGGCGGCAGCGGGCGGCGCGGCCGACCGCACCCTCTCATGGCCTGGTGGCAGCAGCTGGCCTGGACCACCCTGTTCGCGCTCATGCTCGTCGTGGCCATCGGAGGCAACGCCATCGTCATGTGGATCGTGCTCGGTGAGTTCTCGTTCCCCACGCGCTTCCTCGTTATTCGTCACACGCTGCCAAGTGCCTCACTAGCCAATGGTATTGTAAACCTAACATATAATAATCTAGGTTTGTTTGCATTTAATGCGCTGCCGTACCGTTCATCCGATTGCAATAAAACTTCGTCAACATAATGCTTGCACTTACGCAAAGGTTAATGGCATAGTATAATGGAAATTTTCTTATGCCTGTCACACATGGGGGCTTTGTTGATTTGATTTACGAGTTTATGATGGCTCAAGTGCCTCTGAACAGAAGCTCAACATAGGCCGCCGCACCCTCATGTATCAAGCGCGGCATCGCCACATATTCTTCCCCTGCGATTGTGAAATATCGACCGGAATTATTACTTGAACGTTATCTCCGACAAGTAAATCAAATTTCTCCAAGACAGTGTCGTAGCAAATGCATGCTCAAACTTGAGAGAGGCCGTTTTAACTATAGGATACTTCACAATCATGTCCAAACCAGGACACTCTCGCGGGAAAGTCTTTCATCTATTAATTTTTTTGCAAAGCGTAGCGTAAAACGAGATTAAAGATCCGTGACCAGTAGCGTGTGAAAAGTAATGCATTGCAATTGCGAAGCATTGCCGGGTATACTAGTATTCAATAAAAACATATGCTACCTCCGAATGTGATTCGTTGTGGTGTGAGAGAAGAAGGGCTGGTTTAATCAATTAAATCTAAAAAAATCGTTAGAAATGAGACAATTGGATATATACCCAGCAGTTACGAGCAGTTATATATCAACTCATTTAACCCTGGGAAGATGGCGGTTGCCGGAGTTATGTTAGAGGTGGCGCGGGGTCATTTCTCCTTTAAGTTATTTCTTTATAAAATTATATTTAGCAAGAAATAAGTGCGAAATTAGTTATTTTAATAATAATCAATCATTTATAAGGTCGTATTAACGTAATGCAATATTATAAACAAACATGCAAATGAAGAATTGAAACAAATATGAGAAGGGCTTTCTGTTGAATGTGGACGATAACTAAACCTCTCACTCATATTGTATTTAAAAGAGATTGCATCATTAAACATTTAGAAGCAACTCTATACTTTCACGACCTGCTCTAACTTCAACTGACGTGAGTTACTCCCGTTTGCAAATGGAAACTCCTTTCACTGGGCGCTAGGAACTATTCTGGACAAAGCTTCACATTAGAGTTCGGTAGCGCCCAAAATAGCCTGCGCATCTCTTGTCCTTTGTTCCGGGCGTGGCTGTTAACTATACGTTCACAGTTCTATTCAGCCTCCCTCGTACTGTGTAATCCCTCACCCCGATTTTTACTTTCCCGTATACGCACAGTATACACGGAGTGATATACGTAGTATAGCAGACCTGCACAACGCCTGCTCCGCGGGCATTCTGCACTTGCGAGCCGATCGTCTGTCCCGTGGCAGCGCCGAAAGTGCAAGTAGTGGGGAGTAGGAAGCTTTGCGGGGAGAAGAGAAGTCTGACGTAAGCACTGACGCGGCGCGTAGATTGAATGTCTAGGCGTCTAATAATGATCCACGCTTCAAAATTAAAAGCCCATTTGTTTAAATGGATTATGTTTAGTAAGTTCAAGTTACCAGGGTCATAATTCACTGTTTACGTTCTGTGCACTACTGAATATCCGCCTTTGTATCCACCACTGTATGTATTTTCATTTTCTAATTTTTTAAAAGAAAACAGCATGCTCATTGTGACTCTTAAGCAATATATGCTCTTATATGTGCTTATATATAAGAAAAAATATTATTTAATTCTATCTAACACAAAATTGCAATTTAATAATTGATTGTTCACCAGGAATGTTGTAATCTCCAAATCATAGAAAAATGAACAAAATCATGAGAGCAAACTCTCACAACAAGATTGACATAAAATAGAATATGTAGCAATTCCAAGAAGGGTAATATTTAATAGCACATTTGTGACAATTTTTCCTCATTATGAAACTGAATAAAAGAAATCAATGAGCAAACTTCTGTGACGATATATATTACGGACAATCATAAAATAATCATGGGTATTGGTTACATTGAATGCAAAGGGCTTAATATTTTTATACGATCTCGTAAAAGACTCTACTCTCTTGTCAGAAATTAGAACAGAAAATAATCATGATTTTTTTAAGAACAATATGTTTTGCTTTGAAGGAACCGTCTTATTCAATTAAACATAGTTAATAAAAAATAGTTTATTGCTGTCATCATCAAACAAAAACAATTCAGTATCAAAATTTGTGTTTAGCACAACACTAAATTTGTGATTACATCGTAGCAAAGCGAATTACATTATAAGCCCTACAAGCAATTATAATACTTGGTGTCGAAATCTAATATGTATAATTCGTTGTAGTTTCATATTTCGCCCTGTCATTATACCGAGAACAAACATTTGCAATATAATAAAAAAAGGCAATATTACTTGAACTGTACTATGACCGTCATGTTCTTGCCGATTGCTCTTTAAATTTACGCGCTATCTTTCGAATTGCGCATTCTGATTGGTGTTCCCCACTTCCTAGATTGAGTCTCATCGCCACCCTTCATCGATTTTCTCATTTGAACCCGAGTTGCCCGCACGCAGCTCCTGAGGTCAGTGAAAGTGCAAAATACTGTGCAGGTCTGTAGTATAGGGAACATTATGTAATGCTGGGGGAAAAAATGGCCAATTTTCGTCAGAAAAAAATTCGTTGCCGGGCCGTGATAACGAAAAAGTGGATAAATCCAGCTGCTAAATTAAGAAAAACCTAGTGGTGGTACGGAATGGCACGGACTTTCTCGTAATGAGTTTTCTATTTCTTTGGGTCTCCGCTAGATATTTGGAATTGCCACATACTCTTGCCAGCTGCCATCTATCACCGCCAAAAGTACATTTTTTGGTATTTTACATCTTTGCAATTTTTTTAAATTGTCTCTCACGTCGTTAATATTTACATTAGCGGAGAATTGTTCATATTATTATATTTATGAGTATATGTGCTTTAAATAATGTCAAGTAAAGTTTATCGAAAACACAACCGTTTTCTGTGAAAACTAGCTCAAATTTCCACATTTTCAAAAACGCTCAAAAGCCATTTTCTCATATATGGCTAAAAAATTCTTCAAAATTTTTGATCGGATAGTGCTAATGGCACTCATTAATGTGACGTAAAGTTTACTTTGAGGAATTTTTTTGTTTTTGAAAAATTACACATATGTAATTTTTTAAAAGATCTCAGATCTTTAATAAGCACATTACCAGCAATTTGTAAACATTATTATATTTGTGAGTGTAAGTGCTTTAAATAACTTCAAATAAAGTATTTTGAATACTCAAAAATTTTCTGTGAAAATGTGCTTCAAATTTCGCATTTTTAGTAGCGCTAAAACGCAATTTTCTTTAAAACGGCCCATAATTTTTAAAAGAAAATTGCCATTTAAGACTATGTTTTTGTGTTCTTTAATATTTTAAAATTAATGGTTCCGTTCTACCAATAGGAAACCGAAAAATTAAGAAAATGACAAAAAAATGTACTTTTGGCGGGGATAGATGGCTGCTGGCATAAATATGTATCCTTAGTCTATGCTGCTGGCAAGAAAGAGTATGTGGCAATTCCGAATAGCTAGCGAAGACCCAAGGGAATAGAAAACCAATACGGGAAAGTCTGTGCCGTTCTGTGGCACCAATAGTTTTGACTACGACACCACAGAAAATTTGTAACAGCACATGTGTATGTTGTTCTAAATTTAACTTCTGATCTTATAGAAAATGCGGCAATATACGATGTATATATAGTAATACATGTACAAGCAATTACATCTATGTACTGTGATGCTGCGAGCCTCCTGGTGATCGCACAACTGTCACTGCGTACCTCTCAGCCCGCGTTAATGATAAAACTCTCATAATATTGCTGAAGGAGATTGGATAACTCTGGTTGTGGCCAACACCAGTTGTAACGCTGTAGCTTACTGTGGCCCAGACCACTTGTCAGACTACGGGAGAGCAAACAAGTTAATTAATACACGGGAATTGATATTTTGTGCAAATAACCAGGTTTATTCATTATTATTAAATCTTGACATATTATTGAAGAGAGGCTAAATTTCGCATACCGCATAATATATTTTTTTTATTTTTACTGTTTTGAGAGCCTCTTTTTTTGTCTTTTCTAAAGTCAGTGAAGCCTTATTTTTCGTGCAATTTACCTAACATGCCACCTTCACTACTCGTTATTCTCCTATCTCCCGCTTGCAAGGCTCCAATCGCTCCAGTCCAAAAACATAAATCGCCTCTTTGGTCTGTTACGTTCGCACGGGGTCTAGTTGCGAGTTTCACTCGGCTTTCGAACGAGCAATTGCATTCGCTTGCTGATCAGTGGCCCATTTTGCTTAAACAAATGGTCAGTCATGTTCCTTTGCCGTGTCCGCGTCCTGTTTGATATATGTAAACTCCCTAGTGGCTCACCCTTCCTAGTTTAAGTTTCTTTCGTTGCATTCGATCGCAGCACCCCCCCTCCTCCACGAGACCGCACGTAAGTCGGTGGGCTTCCCCTTCTTGAAATGCCGAGAAGTACTTACTTCCCCTTCTCACCCCTCGGGTCCATACTTTCAACTCCTGCCGCCATGCAAAAACAGCCTCTATCCCTAATTTGTTCCACCGGGAGATGTAGCCCAAGGCATCAAATGACGTCACTGCAGTGCTTCTCTCCTAGATTTGAGTACCGACACTGGCAGGATTTTCGACTATAGCTTGCCAGCTAGAACGAATTCAGTCGCAGTTTGTAGGACAATTCTAGCGGTCGGTTGCTGTGATTTGTTTTCCGTGTTTTCTCAAGATCGTCACAAGCGAATGCCGGACCAGTACCTTACGATTTTTTATTTCTCTTCATTGTCATATCCTCACCCTTTACTTACACTTACTCTAACTTGCACTTAACCATGACACATGCCTGGAGATCGGTCGGGAGCTCAGAGCTTGTCCCAGCTGGGGCGATGCCCCGCTGGTAGGAGATATCTAGTTGGGGAAAATTCTGATAGCCCACGGTAGGTCAGCGCCGGATCTCGTTAGCCAGCAGAAAAGATCACCCCCATGAAAAAAAATGCTCTACACCTACGGGACTAATGACCTTAGTGGTTGACGCGCTCAGAATTACGAACAATCAACAATCATCACCCAAATTTGTTGCAGCACCGAACTACCACACCCTCTCTATTTCTTTTCTCCTCACCTGTAAAGCCTTTCTGTGTGTTATTATTAGCATGAAAATATGATTTGTTCTAAGGGGACCAAGGGACCACAACATCAGCCAGATCGATCAGGGAATATTAATTTTGGAGAAAATCAGCTGACTGGTTTTGCCACTAGCGCTATTCACAGACGGACATACAGACGTTTTGCCGTCATACGATTTTTCGGCATTAAAGATCCACAAAACGTGGATTCTGACTACACCACGTATTAGAGAATTTTTTTCTAAATTTATCAACTTCATTGGTTCACTTTTTAGTTACCAGGGCCCTGTAATAAGATATTTTCTCCAGAAAATTGGCCGTTGTTTTGCGCATCATTTCATAACTTTCTATCTACTGCGTAAGCGGCGGCGAGAAAGTAAAATCGTAGATCATATCTGTTGTATTCTTCTATTCCGATGATTGAACATGCCTGTTCCCACCCGCGAAATCTGAGACTGCAGAATCATAGAAGGCTAGTTGGAAAAGAAATCGAGATATATCCACAGACATAACACAAAAAAAAAAGCACTTCGCGCGAGGGGCCGTGACAAAACTCAAGACGAGCCTCCGCGGAACGAAGACGGGAGTTGCAGCGCGCGATCCGGGCCTACACCCTAAATCCGCGTTCTTTCGCGTGCAACCAGAGATCTATCTTCTTTAACGTGAAGAGGCGGAGGAGGTGTCGCCGCGTCGCCATCCACCTCGGAAACACATCGCCGCAAGGGAGGCGCTCTCGCACTTCCTGTGTTTTTATTCCCGAGAAGACATTACGGCGCACGCTATTCAACAAGAGAAGAGCGCCCATGAGGACGAAGCTTTTTCACTAAAAATGCTAACGGAGGGGTAAGGGCGTTTGGAGTTTCTGAGGAAGACAAGTTGAAAGGGTTGAGGGTTTGAAGACTAAGTTGGTGATGCAACAAATGGTTGGTAAGCAAATTGAAAAATACTGGGTTTGAACAAATTCAAATAGAATGTACGTTTGTGCAAACTCACGCATTCATTGTTGATATATAATAATAAATGTAACTTCGGTATTTGTGCTCATCTTCTAAATTTCAGTGGAAAATGTAGTTATTCAAGTTAGCGTTCTCCATATTGTCGCGGCAAAAAGTATTATTCTTTTATGAAGAACGTGATGAGGGTTAAGGGAACAAATTTATGGCTAATTTACCTTTGAAAATAGATTTTTATTATATAGGAGCGAATATTTTGTCAACAAAATGAAAAAATCCTCTCTTTTTTCTGTATTCAAAATTCGACTAGAATATGGCTTACGATAGTGATCACAGAATTATGAAAACGTGCACAGAATTAACTTCTTCCCGTAGCTCGTCACACACAGTTCCTGTTTTTAACGTAAATAAATAAAAACATATTACATTCAGGATAATTTACTCATGCACGTAGGTCGATGTTCATAAAACAGGTCGATGTTCATAAAATGTTTACATTGTTGTTACATGCACGGACTATGAAGTGTTATGCTGCTGCAATTTGCTATTGGGTCATACTTGACATGTAAAATGCAGAAGTTTCTCAGGCACAAATTTGTTTTATACCTGAAATATGTTTTGTGAATACGCAGTGTAAGGAGAGTTGAAAAACATATGTCGGTGTTTACATGCAAATCAAGGGAACTTTTGCGGCAAATTTTTTTGAAAAGTCCTCTGATTAGTTCAGAATGTAATGAAAGTAATCTAAAAACGTTTGATACGCAATAAAGGTTTTAACATAGAAATTGTATCTATAAAATATTATTATTATCCTAATGAGGGTGGTTTAACGGCAGTTGATTGACAATTCAGACACGACACGTTCCGAACAAATGAAATCTGTAATCATCAAATCAGTAATAACACTTAGAAAAATTTTAACCTAGGTCACTTTCAGGATCGATGGCGAGAAGGTCTCACACACATAACATACCTCATGTAATTTACTAATAATATGAAACAATTTATGACATGACAGACATCCTAATCCATTTCCTAATCCATTTGTAACGGCAACGATGTTTCTATAACAATACCCGAGGAGAAAAACATGACATGTGGAATTCATAAAACAACGCTAGTTAAGCCCTTTTTAATAATAATTGTTTCATTGCTGAAAATAATAAGTGGATAATTTTGTAAACGTGGGTGAATATTGTTGTTGTTTTATTACATAAAACACAATAGCAGTTCTGACGATTCCGTGAAATGAAATAATGAAACGTAAAACTCATTTTATTTAACAGCAAAATCAGAAGAATATAATCAAGATGAATATTTTACTTTCGATATATCAAGTAGTATCATATGGAAAGTTATTCATACGAAAAAGGTTCCCCACCCTTAAATAAAAATACTCTTTGCAACTAATAAATTTCATTTTTACTATAGAAGTTTAAAGCAGTTATAAGTTTTTTCCTTCTCAAATTTCAGTACAGTACCTTTAGTAAAACATAAAACATATGAATGGCTTATTTCAGAAACAACATATGTCAATGACAAGTAACTTTTCAGGACGGACAAAACACATAATGCGGCTATATTTGTCAGACACATTGTGTCAATTGTTTTTGAAGTTGTTTAGCGCGTATTATATAAAATTACCGTCTCATTTAGCAAAAAGCTAAATACTAATTTTTTTACTAAGAAGCATGGTTGACGTATCTTGTTTCTGAAATAAACCATACTGAGACAGAGTTTTGTCATTCATTAAATGCTTCTTTATCTGAAATATATTTGAATGAACACCTTAGTTAGAAGAAATTGTTACATTTAACTAATTATTTCCGTAATTATGATTCACGCACTGCCTAGTTTTGTAATTCTGCAGAGAACGCACCCACTTCTTCCTCGTGGGGGATGTACTAGTAGTCCATTATCTTTTTGATGTTATCAATCGATTTTTACTTCATAAGCAAGTAACTTCGTACTTACTTCATAAGAAAGTTATGTAAATGTGCGCCGGAAAAGGTCAAATTTTCGGCAGAAAAAATGTTATTGACGGGCCCTGGAAACGCAAAAGTGGATGAATTATTTTCTATAAATATAAAATTACTTCCTCTAACATGTGGCGTAGCCAGAATCCATGTTCTGATGGGCCATGTTACCGATTGAAGGCAAAACGTCTGTTTGTCCATCTGATCGTCTGTGGTCAACGCTAGCGCCTAAAGCGTTCAGTCGATTTTCTCTAAAGTTTATTTTCCTTGATTGATCTGAAAGAATCCGAAGTTTTGCGAGTTTCAACCGGATATTTTGATTTCTGAGGGCACTTTACATGAAGAGTCAAAAATATAGAAACACGGACTGACATGACCCTCCATAGTGTGTGATTTCTATTTTGACTTCCACAGTCAATGAACATATTTGGAAGTTTTCGAAGTTAGAAATATAGGTACTTAGTTATTCTATAGTAAATTTCGCCATCTCGACTCATCGTTCAGTAAATGGACACAAGTATTTACTGTCAGCGCAAGTTTTGGACTGGTATTGTAGAAAGCTTCTAATTTTGCGTTAATGCGCATTGCAATTACCCCGTCCTGTGAACATAAAATCGATCAGCTGTTTGAACTCCAAAGAGAAGCCGTTTCTCGTGCTTTAATGTAGAACGAACAAAAGTCACTAAATTATGTTGTACCTGCATTAATTCTAAGTATACCTTATCCTGTAGATTACAGTGTGAGAGTTTTTAAGGCCCTAGAACGTTTGGTTTTGGAGTTACTTAACGATATACAGTGAACAACACTAACGTGTGTTGCGGGTTGCGTTTGACATGAATATTTAGCTGTATTTTTTAAACAAATCCTTCATATTTTTAAATCTAAAGTGCAAGTTCGTCACGTCTCCGGGAAATTCTCTTTCTTCAGAGACCTTATTTATAAAGATTGGCTGCGTGTGAGAGCCGCAACGGAAAGGTATACTACTGAAATAATATAGGAGATGATAATATTAAACTATAGCTTTCACATTCTCGCTATCACATACAAAGTAGAGAAAAAGGTATGTAAGGCTACGTGAAAAACGGCGACTTTTCGCCCGAAAATCTCTTATAACAGGATCTGGTAACGAAAAAATGAATAAACCCAAATTCGAAATTTAGAAAAAAAATCCTCTAACCCTTGGTAAAGCCAGAATCCATGTTTGTGGATCCTTGATACCGGAAAATATGATGAAAGAAAAAGGTCTGTCTGTCCGTCTGTTTGTTTGTTCGTCCGTCCGTCTGTTTGTCCTGTCCGTTTGTCCGTCCGTCTGAAATGTGTGAACAACTTTAGCGGCTAAACCGTTCAGCCGATTTTCTCTAAAATTGATATTCCGCAATCAATTTAGCTGATTTCGAGATCCCTTGAATTTGAAACCTCTATTTTAATTTTGGGGGTACTTTACATGAAGCCCCTAGGACATTTTCCAAATTTTCAAAAAAATTGCTCCATCGTTATTTATTAATTTTTTGCTGGGTAGTGTAAAGGACGTTTGAAAAAATGGTGTAGGTCTCATGCTCGTCTTCCTGCAACTACAACGATCAAGATACAAATGTTTTCCTTAAGTTAATGAAATCTGTTTTTTAAAGATAGATTTTGAAATAAGGTCATGTACAATTTTTCGAAAATTTGAGTACCTTTTGAATAATTTTGCATGAAAGTACGGGCGCGAAAGTACATGGTGTTTTAGAGTCACTAAATTTACATGAATTCCTGTAGATTTATTTTAATCACGACAACGTGAGTGGAAAGACGAGTGCATATGCATATTACTCTGCTTCACAACAATATTTTTGAGAAATTTAGTGTTTTTACGGCCATCCCCACCTTTAATATTCTACCAGTACAGCGTGGAAGAGCGCTTTATGGCCATTCTGCGTGGGTGCGCTAGCCGAGCCGGGTAGATAGATTGCAATGCCAAACTGCACGTGGAGAGGCCACGAAAACGCGCGACAAGAGCTTCAAGACTATTCCTTTGCAACTTGCAGAAATGTAATAACTAAGCGGATTTTTGCCTGCTTGTTTATTTTTATCCTTCAATTGTAAACGCAATATTTTAGGATACATTCACTTTGAGACATTAGGAGTATTATATGTGAATTTTAAACTACCAATAAATGCCTATTTCACTGATAAATGCCTATTTTGGGTTTAAATGTCTAAATGTTGGCTATTCTCGTTTTTACTGATCAAAAAGTAATTATCCTTAATCAAAAATTTTTAAAATCGTACTTTATTAATTTTTATGCTGCATAGTACAGAGAAATCAAACAACCTATAAATCTATGTTTCTTTTTACTGCTACCACACTGTGGGTATTTCTTATTATGAAACACCTGCAAAATCGTTGATGTTAGTCAAGATTTTTCACTTAAAATTTTTAAACAATTTTTTACTCAAAAGCGACTCCAATTTTTTTAAATTTTATCCTCGTGTGTATCAAAGGACGGTATAAAAATCGGTGCCAGTTCCATTTTATGGGAACTCAGTTTTTTCGAAAATTGCAAAAAGTCAACATTGCAAGAGTATAATATTGAATAAAGAGATTTTGTCTTAAAATAAATCTCTTCTGCAAAATGAGATCTTGAAAAAAGTCATTCACAGTTTTTTATACGAGTGGTTTCTGCGGAATTTATGCTTGCAATGAATGCAAATAATTAAAAAGTTCTCTAAAACAACCACAAATGTTTGCTTCAATTTTTCTCACATTGAACAAGGGACTCTTGAAAAAATGGCACTGATCTCGTTTTCGTTCAACTCCAAATTACGAAATATTTTTAGATATAATACGAGAAAATATGTGCTGTTGTAACAACACGAGGTACATTTGTATTATGCATGGTGATTAAAAAAAACATACAATGTTTAGAATTACGTTTGAATCAAATGTGAGAAAAAAGGTCATAATGTGCAGTATTAATCAGCGTGTATTTCATGAAAAGCGAAAAGGTAGCTACTGCAATTCCGACTTTCTTGTCCGAATTGTCCAACAATTCGACAAGACAAGATTTTTACGAGGATTTGTCAGAATAATGAAAGCAAGCATTCCATGAAGAGAACTATGTTATCTGTACTTCAGATTCTTTCTACACTAGTAGTACATAAATAAGAATAAGAAAAATTTATTGTGCCTTTTTAAATGCCTATTTTACACTTTTAAATTCTATTTTAGACTTTTAAATGCCAATTTTTGTGCCTATTCTACATATTTTTTGCCTAGAAATCCGAAGTTTATTAATAACCTATAGATATTATCTCAGACAGGTTTGTACAAAAAGTATTTATAAATAATAACAAAAAACTATTAGTTATTAGTAGCTTTACATTCGTGAATAATATCTAAAATCATTAGTTACCAATCGAACTCGTGTAACAAAAATCCGTTATCCAATAATTATTCAATAACTTCACGTAACTAATAACTTAATGAATAATTAGTGAGTAATAACCCATGGATGTTATTTGCAGTTGCGCAAATAATAACTAATTTGGCCAATTTTATTTCACTTTGATTTGTATTATTTCTCGCAATTGATGTAATTTTAAAAATTTCTCCGTAGCTATCGAACAGCAAAATGGACCAGTCGTGTTGATTCTCACGCCACAGCGCTGGGTGGCTCTTCATCACGCAGGATGGAGGCGCGGCCTACATCGCATTCTGCGTCCACAGTCCTACATCAGATTCTGCGCACACAGTCCTACATCAGATTCTGCGCACACAGTCCTACATCAGATTCTGCGCACACAGTTCTACATCAGATTCTGCGCACACAGTTCTACATCAGATTCTGCGCACACAGTTCTACATCAGATTCTGCGCACACAGTCCTACATCAGATTCTGCGCACACAGTCCTACATCAGATTCTGCGCACACAGTTCTACATCAGATTCTGCGCACATGATGCGACTGTCACATCTTTGCTTCCTGGCCGCCCATACGACACAGCGTCGCCGAGGACGTTTTGCTGTTTTTCCGCAGAACTGGGAAATGCATTGAAGCATATAGTAAAGATGTACCTCTTTAGTCTATGGTTGAAGTAAATACGCAGGATGAATAGACAAAAGGATTTACGAGGATACTGCAATAATATTTTGACCTGCGTGCGCTTGGCCGGAGCCGCGCGCGGGCCCCAGGACGGCCCGCTGTGCTAGCAGCCCATGGCTTCCACAACACGTGAAAAATCTCCAACAGAAGCATTGAAACGCTATGTAGTAGGCACCAAAATGAACTTCAAAGTTTACAGAGCAGGACCTATGTTGTGGCAATCGTCTAATTTTGAATGCAATCTAACAACATACACGAGAACCCGAAAAAGCAGCGCGATGGTAGGGCGGCGATAGCAGTGGTGGCATTGCGAACTCTGACGCACCGGTGCGGCGTTAGCACTACAGGCACGCAATACTTGACGCACGCGTGCGTCGTTAGCAGCGAAAGGGCTAAAACCACGCCATTTCAATTCTTCGTTAAAACCATGAAATTACATTGGAATTGAAATGTAGCCTCCTATAAATCAGTTTTTCTCAGCATTTATAAAATGTTACTTATACCGTTCTGATTTTCACCCATTCATATATGGCTGACAATTTCAACGTTCAGTATTAATTGTTTTGTGATAGAACTCGACCTTTTCAGCCTTAATCACATATCACTTTTTACGGGCAAGCACAGAATGGGGTATTTGGATTCATTAATTTCTTATAATACACCACCATATTAAATACTTTCGCCAAAATTGTCGTTATTTCATATTCCAAAAAATACTTACAGATTCAATCTCTTATAAACTTTCCAATTCCCAAGAGTCTCTCTGTAACTCCGCAAATCCAAGAAGCATCACAAACAGTCTGCTTCAACACAGAAGTTGGTGAAAATCTAGCATCTCATTGAAAAACATTCTTGGGTCTTTACGTGTCAGCCAAAGTAGTATTTCTCTCTAGGAAACAAGACCTTGACCTGCTTTCTAAAATCCAATGCGACTCGGGATTTTTATGTTAATTCAGAAAGTCTGGAACGAATCCACTTCACTTTGATAATTCATTTAGCTGGTTCCTTTCAACATGTCGCGAGCCCTGACAGCTTCCCTCTGCTCATTACTCGAAAAATAGGATTTTGAAAGCTACATTGAGTCGGAAACTGACGAGATCTCCAACACGACCAATAAAATACAAATTATAATTATTGCAGTTTAATGAATGGAAATAGGATAGTGAATTGATGGAGCGAACCAAATAATTTCAAATCTTCTTTCTAAGAGAACAAGTCGCCACTTTCAATTGGGATTTAATAATATTTCTTTAAACAGGTGGAAATTAAAACGAATCTTTTTTTCCAAAATATCTTGTAAAAGACGGTAATTAATTGAGCAATGTAACAAGGAATGTTTACAACCAAAACTTGAAATTCAATGAACCACTGAAGCATTCAGTAAATCAAAGAGGCTATCCCATTTTTTTTGTGAAATTGAATTGTTTACATTAAATATACCTTGAAATGTTATATTTTAGTGCAATATGTTATTTAAATCTAGTACTGACTTATATGCAACTTTTATGTGTTTAGAAGATTGAACTGAACGATCTAGTAAAACCCTCAAAATCTCTACTAGATCAATGTGGGTCCGTCCTCACAGGGCGTGCGGGAAGGACAGAGGCTAGCGTTATGAGCGAGAAGAACAGAGCGGAATAGGCTACATGGGAGGAGCGGGAGGGAATTGCAGGCACGACGGTCAGGGTAGGTCGAATACTAGGAGGATATGGACGAAGCGTAATGACGGGAGGAAAAGATAGAGCAGAAGTGGGCTCGATGTTGGACCGATATCCATGTGCGTTGTCACAAGGTTTATGTGCTGTCAATTCTGTCGTAACTCCATTATCGCGCTGTAAAACAAAATAGTCACGTCGAATGCAACCCGCAACACACTCGGCAGCATTTTGAATGTTTATCGTTAAATAACTCCTAAAAAGGCGTTCTAGCGCCTTAAAAAACTAGAATATTGAGGCCCAAGGCCTCAAAGAAACGTTTCTCATCCCGTAATCTACAGAATGAGCTCTTCTCGAACATTCTATTACATTTTTGCTGGTCCGGCGCTTCCCGATATTCTCCTCATCTGCTCAAAGATGTGCAGACTCTGCAAGTAAATGGGAATGAGAGCGGCAGAGACAGAGACAGAGCTGGCAGAGACAGAGACAGACAGGGATAGGGTGAGGGAAGGAGAGAGAGACAGGGATATGGGAGGAGAAAGAGAGATATGAAGGACAGAACAACGTCTGCCGGGTTTTCCTAGTCTAATATAAAAACACACTCTTGTCTTGTAAATTGTTCTGTTTGACGAGAAAAACTTTCCGTCCCTCGCAGAATCAAATGAGCAAAGTACACTTGTAGATGTAATTCAATATCCTGCAAAAACTTTACAGGCAGAGCCGTCGTACGAAGGATGTTTACGAATACTTTTAGATCGGCTTCGCGCATGTGGAGTGATCCCGAATATTTCACAAACTTCCATAGAGTACGAGTAAACCAACAGATTCTATGAAATGAGAGAAGCGAAGGCGTATTTTTTCATTAAGAAATATTTAATAGAATCATTTCTTTTTACCAGAAACAGAAAGTAATTCTCCTTCGAGGTAAGAGACTACGGATATCATTGTTCGACGAAAATGCCAATGCGGTCCAGTTCTAGGAAAAAATCAAATAAACAATAATCTTCACCACTTTTCCATTTCTTATTATAATACAGTTCACAATCGCTTGAGTTTTACTGTTTAATAACCATCTACAAAATATACATGACCGCTCGACTTTCAGACAGATGGCAGCTACGTCAGGTGGCCGCTGATAAGAGAAAAGTTTTACATACAAATGCTTTGTGAAACCGATTGATTTTTGCATAAGACACTGGTAAAAGTTTTCTCTTATCAAAGGAGTTGACCACATAATTAAGGGGGCCGTTTGAGCAGGTTTCACCCTATACTGTATTCAATTACAATAAATAGTAGCGACTTTGTTCAGAAGATGAGAATAATACATTCAGTACTTATTTTTTCAAAACTACTCGTGCAACAACAGCACATACTACAAATTCTACATGACTTTTTTAAAGAGCTGTTTTTTAAAACAGACTTTGTCCGAGACAAAGTTCTCTCTCATCAATTTTGTAGTTTTCAAATGTTAACTTTTGCAATTTTCCAAAGATAGAAAGAGAGCCTAAAAGAAGATAAGTTTCGAAGAACCGGAAGAGAGCCTAATACTAGGTGCAAATTTATAGAAACTAATGCACTAAAACAGCACTTTCTCACCTTTAGTAATGGTTATGTAATACTATTTATACTACAATTTCTCTCCGAATTAACACATCTTAGTCATTTTTCGTAAACCTCATTACAAATGGTAGTACATGGGTACGAAAACTATATATTTTCAAGCAAATATCAGCACATATCAGCAAATTTGAACATTATAGCTGCTTATAATACAGCTAAACTATGTCACAAACAATAAGACTTAATGCACAGAAGTTCGCGAGTCGCGATGCGAAATGATATTGTTGTATTCCAATCTGATATTCCCTGAAGGCTAGCAATTTTCATTTCCTATATTTTAAATACTTTTTAAATAATTTCTAAAAGATGAATTTGTAAACCTATAACAAAATCTCCAATAAGAGAAGAAAAAAAATAATACACAAATTCTAACTTGTGCAGCATCCAACTGCTTAGAATTCATTATACATTTACGTAGGATTTTCGGAGTGGGAGACTACGTTTGACGCCAAATTACTAAAACAATATTCTAATTTGTAAAAATTGATCAGGATCTTATTTGAAGATCTGTTGTAGATGAACACATTTCATTAATAAAAAAAATGTATCTTCACTATTGTAGTTGTAGGAAGACGCCGAAAATGTTTTAAAATTTTTCAATTTTTGAAAAATCAGCCATTTCGACGAACATGAGACTTGCGCCATTCTATTAAACGTCCTCATTGAAGAAGAAATCTCCACAAATATTGTAGTCTCCCAGTATTTTGTAATACACTCCTAACATATCAACACTTTCGGTCTATTTCACCCCTCATCTCGCGACAGCTCTGAACCTCTTCGCACGCGGTCGCAGGTCGAAGCGGTTGCGAATTCGGTGCCCGTCGTTCTCTTCGCGGGCGCTTATCGATTCGCCGGCCGACCGGCTTTGAACGGAGCTCCAGAGTCCCTTCGCGTCTCCGCGAGGCGCGTTGGCCGATTTGCCTTGGGCCAGAGGCCGGCGCCTTAAGAGGGTGCGCCCCAGGGACCCCGGGCCGGACCGGGCTCAACCTCCGCCCACCCCCGCCCGGGTCGCAAGCACTCCCATCCATTTGCGTCACCGGTAATCGCACGGCCGTATATCTGCTAGGAGGGATTATCGGCCGATCTGCCATCAATGATCTACAGAATACGGCGCTCGGTAATGGCGAACTGGAATGGTGCAAGTATGTGTTTGAAATATATGTTCAAAGGGTTTACACAGAAGCAATGTGTAGTTCTTGGAGAATAAATGGGGAAAGTATAATATGTTATTGTACAGTATCTTACATTGGAGTAGACACACTATAATATGGTTGTGTTCGGAATTGAGATGACCACTGACAATTGATTAAATTTTAAAATCTCTCCTGTAATTATAATTAATTAATTGAGTAACTATTTACCTGTGAAGTGCGGAATTTTACCCAACATAAATTTCACTTTTCAGGCAATTTGTCAAAAAACATTGCGTGTTAAATAATAATTGAACATTTTTGTTTGGTAACCCGTCCTTGTACCTGAGAACAGTACATATACGAGCCACATTTTATTCTTGCTTTAAAATTCATTTAATTTGAGTGTAAATTATTATTATTCACGCTTTCATTCCAAACTATATTTCAGATTATCCACAATTTTTTGGGTGCATTTGTTCACGAAATTTCACTAGCAATTTTGGAAACACCTACTGGAAACCGTCTAGACCGCACTCTTTCAACACTAAATACCATTTTTTCTTGAGAGGACTAAACAAATTGACATACAATGGCTGACCGCAATTGGTGGGTGTAGCTAGAAGAGCTATAAATTTTATGTTAAATTGATCGCAAAATGTTAGAACGGGTGAACTAAAGTGACTATTTAAAATATCACTTTAGTTCTCCCGTTGTGATGTGTTCCACCCTGACTCTTGAAGATAAGTAACATTAGAAATTAAAAACGATCTTCAAACATATAGTAGTAAAACCACCCGCTGATCAATTGTAGAGTTACTTTTAGTACTCCCTTCTACCCATTTGGGGAAACATTTTGAAATTTGTAGGACACAGCTAATTAGCCAGCCACGTTCGCAAACATCGTTATTGACGTCACTGCCTCGGTGGCATAATTCTCTATTTTCCGGTGTTTGTAGTCTCTTCTCTCAATGACTTTAGACTTCTAAATTTGTATCCTATGTTAAATTTTCATTATTCCTTATATGTTCTCAGAGAAAACCATCTAATTTAGATTTAAGGTTATGAAAAAGTGATTGTGATAAAAAAACGTTATAATATCAACTTAAACTTTCTATTCCTCTTTACTTTTTCAAAAGAAATGGATGATCACCCATGCTATTAACATGTATTTTACACGCAAGGCATTGGACAATGTTTATGTATTTATATTTTAAAAACACCAATGGTTTTATGAAATAATTTGACCTCTCTACTAATTATGTGACTTTTTTCTGTAAATTCATGGTAGTGGGCCCATACATGTTTTATTATTTGTATTTATTGACGGTTTATTAATATTAACACTAAGTATTAATAAGAACAACTAAAAATTGATCAAATGAACGCTCCTCTAGTGTAATTGGTTCATTATTTCTGTTAGTTGTACGAATAGCAATCGATCTAGAGATAGCAGTCACATTTTCGTCGCAAAGCGCCAGCAAGCGTTCAAGTGTAAAATAACAGGGTTAAAAAATGCCATGAATGTGCAAACCTGCACATTACAAGAAAAATGGGTGTCTCATTCACTATGATGTCATGTTTTTAATTAGCAGGTATTCGAATTCATGTGAAGCTACATGCAGAATTTTTGCCTACAATATGTATTAACAAGCTTACACTGTGGTTTGCGTGCCGGCTTATTTGTTTTGTGTGTATTCCACTCCAGAGACGTACCCACGATTTTTCCCGGGGGAGGGAGCTGGTGTTCAGTTTTTAAGCAGAATAGATTATTTTTTTAATTGTTAACTTATAGTTAATATTTATACCTTAACATTTGATATATTGAATGACATGCGTTAGTACAGAAAAGCTATATTTTGAAGCTATATTTGAAATATCATTGGTTTCGGGGGGAGGTAGGCGAAACCCCATGAGCCTTCCCCTCCATTTGATGTGCGCCACTGATAGCAAACAATGCTTTTTATGTAGTGCTTCATGCAAAAATCACAGAAATAAAATGCAAGCACAAAAATACCTTTTGGTGAGATTACCGGTTCATTATATTTATCCTGTTTAATAATCTCCCTTTGTTTAAAAAGCTTATCAGGTGAGCATAAAAGATTGTTGGCTTATTATACTGAAAACGCAATTCAAAACAGTCTTATCATTGTGGCGTTCTTTAGCATAATACAAGCTTAATCATTTAAAGTGTATGAGAATATTTATGAAGAAAACCTATCCTGTCGCCGTCTAAAAGAATGTGCGTGTAAAAAGTGATGGGAACTAATTTCAATGTTGTCACAGGAACACTATACCAGCGAGAAATTGTAATTTTGAATTTTCAGGACCCAAATTCACATCAATTAATAAACGTGCCTGATAGCTACACGAGTTTCAAAGCACAATTTAAATACCAGCCTCTCGTAACATACCCCCCCTCAAATACTCATCTTTCTTGTCTGATACTTATATTGTTTGTGAAGTAGAGTAACTTAAGTCTTAAAGAAGGAGTATGATAATTTTTTCATAAACTCCCAATAAATATACTACGAAAAATTAATCAATCTTTCAAAATTTGTTGTCACGTGTGACGTACACGTGAACAAAGGTTGTTATCGTGCTATAAAATTATTTTTATTGCAATAAAAAATACAGTCATTTGTTTTTTTATCAATGGTGTTAGTTTTATCGAGTAGCATAAAATTGTGAAGTGTTAGGAAACATTACTTACTGCAATGTTTCGTATACTATTCAAGGAAAATACATTTTACGAAGTATTTTTTATGAGTTGAAACTTCCATTTTTTATAAATAATTTCGGAAATAATGTTTGCGACTGTATTAAGATTTATATACTGTATTTTAATTTCTGTTTAACTCGTTGGTTTGGTAAGAACTGTCCACAAATTATAACGGTTGAAAATTATGCATTTTGCAATAACTATGCCAGTTTTGAAGGTATGTGGAAAACCCACTTATATACAATCTCAAACAAGAAATCGGAGAGAAGTAACTTTTAACATGTTTCTCACCTTTAATTCGACTTAAAATATTTCAAACCTTTCATGAAATCTCTGCTTTGTCATAACCCTACGCGCGTTATCTCTGAAAAGCAGCGAAAGGAAAAGCGTCGGGGCAATCCCTTTCTGATGGGATTTATTTAGCTGCCACTGACATCGCTCTCGTAGTAGAACTAGTGGCACGTCGGGAATGAATGTCCGTCATTGCACACCATTAATTTAACTAATCCTTTCACAAACAACGTGCCTGGTAGCCAAAGTTTTACCAACATAAAATCATGAAATTAAATGTTTGTGTGTAGGCACAATAATTATGACGGATTACAATAAACATTCAATATTTTAAGAACTGTTTATTTGGAATCTTTGCCAAAATATTTTAAACGTATTAGGATATATTCCATAAATTTATTGTCGTCACTTTTAACACTCTACGTAAATAAGAAGTTCGCGACGTTTCTGTCCTAGTTCAGTTCAATATTATAATGAATCCAATGTTTAAACATTGGGTTTAAAGACGTGTTACTATTACTATTTCCCTTGTAGACGTACTATCTCATATAAATTTGAAACAGTTTGAGAAATAAGCAGAAATCCAAAACCGCTTAATATTTGGGAAAATTTGAAACGATATCAAGGAATTTAGCAAGAAAATGTTTACATATCTTCCAGTCAAATTTCCCCGATCAACAAAGAGTCATCTACATTTTCGTACCTTTTTCGATTAAATGTAAATATTTCAGAAAATTGCAGCAATTCGAGATAGAGGTTAAAAAATAATCTTCAGCAATTTTCAAAAATTCAAATACATTAATGAAAACAGGATTTTCATCGTATTGTTTATAAGTGCACTTTGCTCAATTTGAGAAAGAAGTTGAAATAAATAGTGCGTTTTTTGAAAAAAAATTGAAAATGTGTTTTGGGCGTTTTATAAAGTACCCATTAAAATGCAGCAAAATCCTTCTGAGCGTTTTTATATCTTTTGCCTTGACGTCTTCTGCGTGTCTGCAATGTTGCACTTCTTTTTTACTTACTTAAATGTTATTAAACATCATTATTATAATACCATTAAATTACCGTAACATCTCTGAGATATATAATACTTGTGAGGAAAAGTAAAGTTCATTAAATTGAGATACATTTGTAGAAGTTGCGGCTGAACAAACATTGATCAAATATATTTAAAAAATAAAAAAGTATGTAAATAAAAAAATTAAATCTAACAAAAAGTTACTACTACCAAATGGAAAAGAATTACAATGAACATGATATTAACCCTCGGGTGACTTATGGACAGAGTGCTATCTTCCTGTGTTCTGAATTCGATTCCAGGTCGAGGCAAAATTAAGTTGTACCTTTCTCATACAAATAGTTTCTATATTTCTTTGACAAAAGAAAAAGTTAGGCAGGGTAAGAAAAGCAGATACAGTGACGGGAATACGCCATTTTTTTCATTTTAATTCATTTATTTTTGTCTGATTTACATCGTTCAGCCTTTCGGCTCTACAGATGATTGATGACTTAAAACTAACCTTGAAAAATAAGAGTGGGGAAACTCATTGCGCACCGCCAGAACATCGTTTGAGATGATTTTAATTGCTGAAGTTATTTATTACTATTCAAAGGTGGAAAAGAAGTTTAAGAATGAATGAAGGGAATATCTGTTTTTTATTCTCAGAAAGTAAGGGTTATCTATTCCGGGGTTGTAAAAGGATGTTATGCTAGGTAGGTGGAAGAAGAAAATGTGGGATATATGAACGATTTGCTCTATTGATTTAAGGTTGAAATATTAATGGAGGATTGAATTTCTGACAAACCATGGAGCATTGATTGCAATGCAGAGGATTCTGTTTTGGAAGACTTCGATCTTGTTTATGTGGGATGCTGCTGAATGACACCAGATCGGACATGAATATACAGGTTGAGTCACGTAACTTTAGCACCTCCTTTAACTTTTGAACGGTTGAAGATATTGCAATGCAGTTTTCACGGAAGTGAATGAGGAATGGGGCTAATTGATATGTGTATTGATTTCTCTTTTATCACTTGTATTTTATGAGATATTTGAGGTAACTTTGTTTTTTCGAATGGGACTATACATATTTTTTCATTCTATCATGACAAGCTTAAAAAGACAAATCCAAAGATATAAATATTGTCATATGTTAGATAAGCATTTTTTTGAGTAATTGTGATTTTTTTGCGACTAGGGTTTAACGGATATTTTCATTGTAACTCTCAGCCCCACAAGGTCACGCAGCGCTCCCCCCAGCAAACGCGGGGTCGGGGAAGGGAAGGGATTTTAGTACTTGAGGATACGAAAAATATTCACAAAACTGTTGCCATTTTTTCCTGAACACTCCTTTCCATCCTGATCCATTTCAGATATTTTGTGTTTCTTAGGATTGAAAATACGGATTTGTCTTAAGTAGTATTTATTGAATATGAGTATTTCTATCCCTAAGTTAGTATTATATTCTTATTAAAATTGAAATTGTTTGCTCAAAATATGCAATATTTTTTGTACAGTTTTAATTATTTAATAAATAATTAAGCCAAAGCAAAATAAGAATAAATAATATTTATTCTTATTTTGCTTTGTTTCAAGATCCCATTAATACTTACCTTATGAAACCCCATTAAATGGAGTTGAAGTTATAAACAATTTTATTACGATGCAAACTTATGACAAATCCTTATTTCCATCCTTTAATTCCTTCAATCAAAGAAAGACGAAAATCTGAAAATGCGGAAGGATGGAAAGCACAGTTCAGGAAAAAACTGCAATGTTTTGTGAATATTTGGAATACTATGTTTCGTATCTTCAAATAAGATCCCTCCCCTTCCCTTCTCATCCCCGGAAGCGCGTGTGCTGGTGGAGCTCTGCGTGACCTTGTGTGATGGACTATTCAAAATGTCCGTTAAACCCCAGTCGCAAAAATCAAAATTAATAAAAAATGCTTATCTAACATATGACAATATGTACATCATTGGATTTGTCTTTTTACGCTCGTCATGGTGGACTGAAAAAATATGTACAGTTCTATTTGAAAAAACAAAGTTATCTAAAAAATCTCGTAAAATACAAGTGATAAAATAGAAATTAATGCACGTATCAATTAGTCCCTTTCCCTCATGCACTTCCGTGAAAACTGCATTGCAATAACGCCAACCGTTAAAAAGTTACAGGAGGTGCTAAAGTTACGTGACTCACCTGTATATTGAAGCTAGAAATTGTTTTCTAGTCAATATATTTTACAAAATTAGGTTATTAAATTACTTCTTTATTATTTTCCAAATTTTACTTACTTCTGTATAGTCGAGGCCATTTTTCGACACATAGCGGTAAAATAAATAGTGTGTAATTTCCAAATAGTGACTCCTATCCTTATGATCATTTCACACAGCACTGCTAACACAACGGACATTTTACAACTTCTTTTTCAGATTTCTCAAGCCCCCACGTTTTAAAGTAGATCACGTTTCCTTACCGAGAAAACACGCGGTGAAAAACACACCTAAGAAAATCGTGGTCAAGCACTGCGCACTCCTTCAAGCGAACGCACGTGTTCGCAAAACCTGCGCTCTGGCGGGAAGCCGAGGAGAAGGTACGTGGCAATCGACACGCACAAATGCCACCCGCGAACTTTCTCCTCCGCCACCGCCTCCGCCCGCTGGCAGAATTCGAGCAAACAAAGGTCGCGCGGGGCGTTGTCGGCTTGGGAGAGAGGAAAAGGCGTAAGTGGAAGAAGATTTTGCTGCCGGAAGGAGCGCCATTCGCTCAGAAACTTCCAAACGGAAACGGAGGACGGGGCAGAGTCGTTACCATAATGACTCGCGCGAATCTCTACGACTCTGAGAAATGAAACGCCAGGTTGTTGTTTCATACTCAAGTAACTTTTAGTAAATTTTGTTGGAGGTTTTTCAATGCGCTTCAATAGTACATATTTAAATGATGACGTAAAGATGGGGATTAATACACGAGCGTTATATTACGAATTAATAAACTTCACACGAATGTAGTAACACCCATTACATCGAGATTCAAACGATCCTTTTTCTACGACTTTTATAAGTTAAACTTTTACAATGAATCGTTTCGCAGCAGTTGACATAGAGGTTTCACCCAAGCCCGCCTAGCGGACAGCTCCCTAACCCTACCCTTGCATGTTGCCGCAGTGGCTGTGGCTACCAGTCCGTCTGCGGGAGAGTCCTGCGCTAGCCATATAGGATCAATTTAAAATTACGATCCAATTTATTTTAAATAATATTCCACGAAAAATTGCTAATAGTAAAAGAAATTAAAACTGACAAGCATAATATCATACCAAATATAATTTTAATGAACATGATCAAATGAAACATTTACTAGAACGATTCTCAATAATTAATTCAATGTCAATACTTAGTTTGTAAACTTCTCTGAGATTGGGCAGGAACCTGTATCGTAATGAAATCTGTATCGAAATGAATATCATTATGTAACATGTTGCAGTTATCAAACTAAAGCATTCATAGGCGTGCGCAGGATTTTAGGAATAGGGGTGCCTGACCTAACACTTCCGCTACCCCCCCCCATAAATCAATTATTAATTTTATAATCTTTTTAATTTTTTTATTTTTATAATTTTTTATTTTTAGAATTTTCAAATATTTTTATTAAAAATATATGTTTACAATATATTTAAAATCTATACAACATTTAAAACTAATTTTATTTATAATTGAATTTAGTAACTAATTCAAAATAAATACAATCTTTAGAGTAACATTCACCTTTGAAAAGGAACAAGTTTTTTAAATTCATTCATAACATCGAGTACATCAATTTCCATAGTTTTCGACTGTTCAATAAATAATAACATTAAAGAAGACAAACGCTCTTGGCCCATTGTAGATCGAAGCTTTGATTTTACTATTACAAGCTTTGAAAAACATCGTTCGCATGAACAGCTTGTTACTGGAATCACAGAACACTTGATTAGTACCCCTCTAAAATTACAATACGTAGTCTTTCTACAATCTTCATCTAGCCAAATAAGCCATTTCTGTAGGTTATTTGGAGGATAATTATCACTTTTTCTGGCTTTCAGTAACTGAATTTCAGCTTGTAATTCTGAATAATTCAAATCAAAATATTGACATAGTAATTTATGATCATTCTCAGTAGACCTAAGATGTATACAATTGCCTACTGCGTCGATAATGGATGTAGATTCTTGTGAAAACTTACAGTTCAAAGTTTCAATAACAGAATCAAGAACGGGATAAAATGTAAAAACTTTATTTCGTTTTTCTTACTATCAGTGTAGTTCGCTATATTTGGAGAATAATATGTTATATGAGGATTCCGAGAAATCTTTCTAGTTCGAGTGCGTGGTATTTCTAGTTCTAATTCTTGACATTTTTCGAGAGCTCGGTTATAAACAGAATCGTAGACACTCTCAGTACTTCTGCAGTTTTGAGGAGCTGCGGATAGAGATTGAATGCATGAGACGGCTTCATTCAAATCCATAGTAGGAGATTGTAAGAGCTTACTAACATTAAGAACAGGCTGAAGAATGGGTTCCATAATCTCTAAACAAATTATGAAATTAAAAGATTTGAATTGATTAAGTAATCCATTTCCTTTAGCTCTAACTTGCGAATCACTAGTTTCCTCAATCATAACTTCAATCGCCGAAATGGTCAAATCATATTGATTTTAACAGCTGGGTCATTCCATATTGAATCAACACAGTTTTAAATAAAATTTTACCTAACCATTTTAGATTCAGATGAAATTTGACACATAGGTAGTGTGAATGGAGAATAAGAAAGCTACAAATTTTGAGTAAAATATATCCACCCGTTTCTGAAATACCGCCATGTAACATTTTGCAAAGTTGGGTTCCCGAACATTTTTAAATTGATATAGAAACTCACCAAATTAAGATAGAGAGCCGGAACAGGTGTCATTTTGCAGCTTTCTTTATGGCATTTTACAAGATATACAACTCAATAGAGATTGCGTTCAAAATTTGTTTCAAATTTGAATTTAAAAATTTGATTTTGAATTTTTTCAAAATGCTCATCTTCAAAAAAATTGAAAAAATTCTAAAATAATCCTTGCATATTTTCAAACAGATGGTGCAAGTTTAAAAATGGGACCGCAATGGGTTCATATGGTAATCTTTATTTACAATGCACAATATTTATTTACTCTAAATTTTACAGATTTAAAATGCATTTTATTTCAAATTATAAGCCCTAATATATACAAATTATTAATTTAGTGTTTTTATTGGCAAGTGCGTTGTGTTTTATTGTTATTATTATTATTATTATTATTATTATTATTATTATTATTATTATTTGACCGCGGAATGCCATGCAATTGAATATTCTTACTGACTGTGCATTTCGAAAGGAAATGTATATAACTTTACCTATCACCAAAAATAAAAGAAATCAAGGTCACCTTTCAGTTGATGAACCAGATACGTGGGAACCTAAACATTTAAGCGAAATGAATCGTTGAGGAATGAACACCAACTATGAGCAGCGTCAGCTGGTTATTTACCATCATGCAAAGGGTTAATGATGCCCAAAATTTTGCAAAATGCCATTAATAAAGAAAGCACAGTGAGTGACATAATCTCATGGTACATCAGTGAATAGTCGATTGAACTGCTACCCGGAGGAGAACGCCCGAAGACATTTTCTGATCGAGGAGAGAATCTTGTCGTGAAAATAATTAAGAAGGACCCTCGTATTAATGCACCAAAAGTTACTCCACAGCTATAAATTGGCATTGGCAAGAAAGTAAATCCCGAAACCGTGCAAAGGGTAAAGAGGTTCAATTTTCATACCCGCGTTGTCAGAAGAAAGACACTTCTAAGTTCAAAGAGAAATACCCGAAAAGATCTGACTTCGATCCATTTTTCAACAAAAACCTAGAATATATGCACTAAAATATACCGCATACTTTAAAATACCCATTTAAACTAAAAAATTGCACACATGCAAAAAAAATAGGGTAGATTTGTTTTATTTTTGGTGATAGGTAAAGTTATATACATTTCCTTTCGATATGCACAGTCAGTAAAAATTTGCAATTCCATGAAGTTCCGCGGTCTAATAAAAATAATAATAATTATGATTAATAATATATATAATTATTATATTAATTATAATAATAATTATTATTGTTATTATCATCATTATAATGACCGAAGTTATTATAATAGTGACCGAAGAATGGGAACACAGGCATTGTTAGTGCAGCAAAAAGCATTGCGAAGAACACTAGGCAAGACACGTCGAATAACAGACGCTCAACTTCTGATGCTATTAAACATGAAATGTGAGACTCAAAACATGTTAAAGAACTCGTGGAGAGACAAACTACTTCACGGACAATATCTAAAAAGAATGGACAATGTGTAGATTAATAAAGATTGCACACATGCAGTAATGTGGCTTAAAAGGGGAAGAATGAGACCAGAATCGGAAGCAGTTGTAGTAGCTGCTCAAGATCAGGCCTTGAGAACACGACAATATGATAAAGCAGTTCTCAAAATTTCCCAAGATGACAAATGCATTTGCCAGGAGCAAGTAGAAATTGATCATATTGTGTCAGCTTGTCCAATCCTAGCAAAGACCGAATACTTGAAAAGACACAACAGGGTTTGTAGTTACCTCCACTGGCAGATCTGTACCGCCCTCGAAGTTCCAAACACATGCCCCAAATGGTACGAACACTCACCAAAAACTGTGATATCTGTTGGACTCTATGCAATATTGTACGACCAACAAATTCAAACGGATCGCACGATAGCGGCAAACAAACCGGATATAGTTATCCGGGATTTGGAGAAAAAATCGTGTTTACTTGTCGGTGGTGCTGTACCTTGCGATCGAAACGTCGCACAGTGGGGCAGGAGTCCTCCAAAGTTGAGAATAAATATTTTAAGTGAACAGAAGAGCAGTAATGGACTGAGTTGATAACAAAAGATGTTAAATAACATAAATAAAGCAAAATATAACATTATTTGTTAATTTCAAATTACAGTGCGTTATAAAAACGTTATTTCAAAACTTGCAGATACAAAGTCTGTCAATGAAGAAAAGGTTACACTTAATGATTGCCTTTATCTGTGTGTATCGTTATTGTATGACCCAGTTCTTATCAACATAATGAATCTGAAGACTCAGCAGTATCATTATCTTATTTCACATTCTGCTTTTCCAAGCAACATCATATTTAAAACTTCTATCGTAAGTTCTTCAATTTTCTTTGCAGGAAGTGGTCTATAGCTTATGATGACAGGGTCAATGACACCAGAAGTCGGTAAAAAATGTCTTTATTGGTTTTGTCTATGGCACACTTACCAGAAAAGTCTTCCCTAAATTCATTAATGTCCCTATTACGTGTCTCTTCAGCTAACTGACCAATAGGTAGTAAATATTTCGCCAACACTGCTGGACAATGAATAAGTAGTTTGTGTACTGTTGGCGGCATACAGTACCAAGGGTATTTTTCCACAGATAACCTGGCTGTATTAACACAAAAAGTTTGGAACTTTTCTAAATACGAAACCCACTGTAAATGGCGATGAGCACTATGAGAAATCGTTCTATTAGTTCACGATCAAGACCTGTTACACATGCCGATATCTCAGGATTTTCAAAAATCGATCTTGCAGTATTACTATCAGTAGAATTGCTAAATCCAGGCTTTGATCTGTCCACCCATAAACCCATATTTTCTTGGAATTCTGTCTGTATTTTTCGTATTTTCAGACTATCATCTTGGCTTCTCCTCATGCCTGCCATGATTTAAGTGGAATTTTGGAGGATATGTGCGACAGGCACTCAAAGCATCGAATCCAAGTGAGAAGTACTGAAATACCAAATTCCAAATCTGGGGAGTGAACTTCCATATTTAGACATTTTTCTATATCATCGAACTGTTTAGTAATCTCTCAACATAAATAGCATTTGTGTGAATTTCGTGTCAGAGCATTACAAATCTTCCAGTCAATCATAGCAAATATCAAACAGTGCCTTAAAATAATATTCTTACTTATCAGCTTGATCATAGAGGGGTAGAGATCTGGCTGTCAATGTATGTTTTCTCAGCTGCTGAAAGCTCCGCACCCTCTGGTTTCAACTGCATTCTGATTGGTCTGCAATGTGTAGTAAACGATGGGCACGGGTACTGGAACCAGAGATATATGCTTCACTGACACTGTCTTATATATAGGAAAGCACAATGATGTCTGAAGCCATCTTTCATTTATCTTAATAAATCTATCGTACATTCTGTTCGGACCATTTCTGCTTATATTGGGAACTAAATGATTATATTCATTTTCAGAGGTTTTGGGACAATTAATTATTACTCTAATATGTTCTTTCAAGAAACAAACCTATTTTTGAATATTCTTGTACCCTGTTCCCTTCATAAGACTAAGTTCATTCTAGATATGTTTAACGTCGCTTCCGGACATACTGAAAAAGAACGCACGAACTTAGAAAAAAAAATGTTTTTTTCGAAAGGGGCAAAAACGGGCAAAATTTCTCATTAAATACTTCAAGTAAAATGTATACTCAATTTAATGCAACAAAAAGTTTTCCTTGGACGCATTTGGAAGGTAACTAAATCTTGATCAATTCATGCATTTCTTGCAATTTTGCCAAAGGTTGACAAATATATTTTTGTAAGCGAACAGGCACTAAATATTCGCAATATTATGACGATATACTTTTACTTAGACTTCAATGTATTAGCCATGTTAATTTAGTTCCAAAATTCCTTCGCGTTTACATTATACAAACTCAAAAACACTAGCATATATCCAGCGCGCCCTGCGTAAACTTACCGACTGACCAGATTTGCCGATGCAAAACTCGTATCAAAACACGCCAGGGAACACGTCAGTGATTGTTTGAGATAGAGTACTCCTTCCTGTATCCAGCAACACTCAGTAAACCTGAATCGGTCGACTTTTGATTTTTGAATTTTTCTCATGTTTTACTGTCTCCTGCCCCACTGTGCGTCGTTACCAAGGAGGCACAGAAACGTCTTAAATACAAGAGTTTGGAAATCGAGATCAGCCGAATGTGGAGCGTAAAAGCACAGGTCGTCCCGATAGTTATCGGAGCTCTGGGATTTGTTCCTCAAAATTTGAGTAAGAACTTGTCTAAACTCCCAGGTATTTCAAAAGACTGGGAAGTGCAAGAAATCGCTTTATTTGGAACAGAACCTTAGGTAGCTGGTTGCAACCTGGAGTAGATTTTATATTCACCCGACTCATAACATCTTTATTCGTGATGTAGTGGAATAATAATAATAATAATAATAATAATAATAATAATAATAATAATAATAATCATAACAGTAAAACACAACACACTCGCCAATAAAAACACTAAATTCATAATTTGTGTATATTAGGGCTTATAATTTGAAATAAAATGCATTTTAAATCAGTAAAATCTAGAGTAAATAAATATTGTGCATTTTAAATAAAGATTACCATATTAACCCATTTCAGTCCCATTTTTAAACTTGCACCGTCTGTTTGAAAACATACGAGGATTATTTTAGAATTTTTCAATCTTTTTGAAGATGAGCATTTTGAAAAACCTCGAAATCAAATTTTTAAATTCAAATTTGAAAACCCTTTTGAACGCAACCCCTATTGAGTTGTATATCTTATAAAAGGCCATAAAGAAAGCTGCAAAATGATACCTGTTCCAGATCTCTATTTTAATTTGGTGAGTTTCTATATCAATTTAAAAATGTTCGGGAACCCAATTTTGCAAAATTTTACATGGCTGTATTTCAGAAACGGGTGGATATATTTTACTCAAAATTTGTAGCTTTCTTATTCTCCATTCATACTACCTATGTGTCAAATTTCATCTGAATCTGAGATGGTGATGTAAAATGACTGTGTTGATTTAATATGGAATGACCCAGCTGTAACTGCTTCGGCATGACAAGCCCATCGTGTATTAGATAACGGTTTCAATGTCTTGAGCTTCGCCCCGGTTGACTTGATCAATTCTTCTAAGACGATGTGTCGTTTTGGACTTCCTTCGATAAAATTGAATAAAATTGCATGATACCAAAGAAATCTAATATGAGGGGATTGTCTTCGTGTGATCCACACGTACTTACAAGAGCAAGATTTAAGTAATATGCATAACAGTGTACATATAAAATTTTAGAATTTCTGTCCTTACATCTTGCTTGCACACTTGGGAATTCTCTTGCCATAGTTGCTGCGTATCAAAACAGATGCTATTACGTTTTCCCAATTAATACCCACTTTGTTGATTACTTTTTCCAGCTCTTCAAAAATACTTTCAGCATCAACCTTTTTCATACGTTCTGTACAGATGAATAGCTCAACGGGCAAAACTTTTCCTTTTGGAATGTAGCGTACTACAACCGACATTTGTTCATGATGTTCAACATCAGAGGTTTCATTTGCTATCAATGATACAGGACGATTTTTCATTTTATCAGCTATATTTCTTAAAACAACGTTGCTTAAAGCTGCCAAAATATCATTCTGTATCCGATTACTAAGATATGTACAATTTTTTGCAGCAGTTTCAAGTATTCAGCCATAAAAGGATCGTATTGTTTAAACAATGAAACAATCTCTAAAAATAACCCCTTTTCATTGTTATCTTCTGTTTCGTTATGACCACGAAACAGAAGATAACAACACTTATTGATATTATCCGTAGTTTAGCTAAGGGTTTACCTCCCTTAGCTAAACTACGGATAATATCAATAAGTCTTGACAAATATTGATAGTTCTATTGGCGTTGTATTTCTTCCGCCCTAAGTTTCTTTTCCTTTGCTTCGTCCAATATTGTATCAGTTGGTTTCGTCTTCACAAAAGCATTCCATGAATCCATGCTGTCTTGATGGTGATGCGATTTATCGTGTTTGTTTAACGTCTCTCCTATTTTGTTCCAGCTTTTGCATCCAGTATTTATATAAACGTCATCTTTAGTTCCAGTAAACCTTGTAGCATTTTTAGGAAAAAGGCGACATGAGAAAGCGAAACAAAATACTGCATTTGCTGCAACACTGTATTCCAACCATTTGAATTTTTCGAACCACGTTGAATGGAAAGATCTTCATTTGTTACTAATTACTGTCGGAGGATAATTATCTACTTTAGGCTGAAATGGACCACGTTGAATTCTAAGGGGTTTTTTTCAGTCTGTTTTTAGGTAACACACAGTTACGATCATCGAACTCGCCTAAATCTTTGGCATGACCAGTAACTACAAAAAGAAATCGTTAACGAATGTTATTGACTAATTTTAAAAATATATATACAAATGTGTATTTTATAATTAAATTTATATATAATCTTATTTTTTTATCTTATTCATATAAAATGAGGTTTCTTTTAGAAAATTATTTACTCTGCAAATTAATCGATCAAATATATTAATAAACCACACAAATATTAAAATAAAGAGAAATTCAGAAAATATTTTTACACTTTCAATAGTTTAAATATGAAATAATATAAATGTTCAATGGGTATCATTTAATTTCAATTATTAGGTGAAATAAGTTTACTTTTTTAACATTTTACAATTAACAAGTGCAACATGAATACAAATTGTTAAAGAAGTATTATTTATTTATAGATAACTGTATTTATAATACATACCTTCTAGGTCAGTTGCTTAACTAATATCATTCGATTCATCCAGTCAATTTTCAACCAGTGGAATCACATTTTCTAAGCGTGATTTTGTTTTAATAAGCCAATTGTCCATAAAACTTTTGCTGTTATTTTTGTCATCCATGATAAAAACTAAAATATTAAGCACAACATATATTTAAATAGATGCATATGTACAAATTAAGTTTTTAATTTAATACAATAGTAGAGATTTATTGCAACAACCTCATTGAACTGATAATTATAAGTAGTTAAATCTTCAGCTTCAACTGCAAATTAGGCTTTGGATTTACTCGAAACTGTTAATGTTCGCAATTTTTGGAACGTGCTTTTCTGAGAATTGGTCAGTGTCTATTTCAAACGTTGCGCGACATGTAAATAGAATGCGGCACCCTAAGTGTTGCTCAGTAGGTAATGATTGCAGCGCCACATGTGCGGTTAAAAGTATAAGTTACGTTTAAAATTTAAAATTCGTTGAGAATTAATAAAATGTTAACTCATTTGTTTTGAAATAATTTAATGTTAAACTGCCTTACATACGATAATTGGCAAATTTTATATGAATTTAATACAAAAATTAACATAACATTTACATGACGAAAGGGTGTTCACTTTTTCCAATAAATTTGAAAAGTGAAAAGAAATATAATTCCAATTCAAAATAATTATTTAACGATACTTTTTGTAATAAAAGTATTTTTTAGTATTTAAACACAAACATTTGTATGATAAAATTATGTACAGATTTAAATCAATAAATATTGTACATAATATAATATGCATTATTTATGGAAACTAATTAACACTTATTACATTATTTACTAAATGTTTTCAATTTTAAGAGGTATATTAATTTTAAATAAGAACAACATGTACATACATAGCATTTTTGGTAAAAAATAGTGTGATATTAGTTTGATTTATAATGTAATAAAAGTAAAAAATATAAATAAAAAGTAGCAATTAACATTAGTTTTACAATACAATTTCCTTAACAGAAAAATGGATACAATTAAAAAATATGTAATTTGAAAAAAAAATGTAATTTGAAAAAAAGTTGTCGTGTACTTGTAATAGGGGTGCCCAGGCAAGTACAATAAAACGAAAATAATGTACTGAAATAAAAGCAGAGCTGGAAGAATTTAAATTACCAAACTACAGGTATAAAGTTGGTGCTACGGTTTTGTTTATTTTCGTATTTTATTTGCAACAAACATTTGCCAAAATTGCATAAATTTGTGCATATAAGTACATGAGAGGAATAAAGTCCATTGACCTTGTTCGTCTTACATTACTTTTTTGGTAGTTAATTAGCTGTTCTAAACACATAGGTAAACATACAATAATTAATATATACAATAATAAATACACAGAACACAACATTTCTGAAATGAACAATTCACAGTCAAAATGTAAGGTCTTAAGTATGATGTCGTTGAAGTCGTCTGGTGGTGTCACTATTATCTAGAGCAGACCTGCACAGCATTTTGCACTTTCACTGACCTCAGGAGCTGCGTGCAGGCAACTCGGGTGCAAATGAGAAAATCGATGAAGGGTGGGGATGTGACCCAATCTAGGAGTGGGGAACACCAATCAGAATGCGCAATTCGAAAGATAGCGCGTAAATTTAAAGAGCAATCGGCAAGAACATGACGGTCATATACAGTTCAAGTAATATTGTCTTTTGTATTATATTGCAAATGTTTGTTCTCGGTATATGACAGGGCGAAATATGAAACTACAACGAATTATACATATTAGATTTCGACACCAAGTATTATAATTGCTTGTAGGGCTTATAATGTAATGCGCTTTGCTACCATGTAATCACAAATTTAGTGTTGTGCTAAACACAAAATTTTGATACTGAATTGTTTTTGTTTGATGACAGCAATAAACTATTTTTATTAACTATGTTTAATTGAATAAGACGGTTCTCTCAAAGCAAAAACATATTGTTCTTAAAAAAATCATGATTATTTTCTGTTCTAATTTCTGACAAGAGTGTAGAGTCGTTTACGAGATCAAAAAGAGATAAAAATATAAAGCTCTTTGCGTTCTATTTAACCAATACCCTTGATTATCTTACGATTGTCCGTAACATATCGTCACAGAATTTTTGCTCGTTGATATGTTTTGTTCAGTTTCATCATGGGGAAAAATGGTCCCAAATGTGCTATTAAACATTACCCTTCTTGGAATTGCCACATATTCTATTTTATGTCAATCTTGATGTGAGAGATTGCTCTCATGATTTTGTTCATTTTTCTATGATTTGGAGATTATAATATTCCTGGTGAACAATCAGTTATTAAATTGCAATTTTGTGTTAGAATTAAATAATATTTTTTCTTGTTTATAAGCATATATTTTAAAGCTTTAAAATATTAATATATTTATTAATTGCTTTATTGCTATAATATTATATTAATTGCTTTAAAATAATGCGTAAGAGTCACAATGAGCATGTTATTTTCTTTTAAAAAAATTAGAAAATGAAAATACATACATTGGTGGATACAAAGGTGGATATACAGTAGTGCACAGAACGTAAACAGTGAATTATGACCCTGGTAACTTGAAATTCTAGACATAATCCATTTAAACAAATGGGCAATTAATTTTGAAGCATGGATCATTATTAGACGCCCAGGCATTCAATCTACGCGCCGCGTCTTGCTACGTCAGACTTCTCCCCTCCCCGCAAAGTTTCCTACTCCCCACTACTTGCACTTTCGGCGCTGCCACGGGCAGGCGATCGGCTCCCAAGTGCAGAATGCCCGCGGGAGCAGGCGTTGTGCAGGTCTGATCTAGAGTATTGGGATGGTTACGTAGTGGTTGCAGGTATTTTGTACTGGTCGTTTTGATTTCTTCTTTTATTGTTGGAATCTATAAGTTTTTGTGTATTGTTGCGTACCATGGGTCATTCACATAGTTTCTTAAGGCTATTGAGTGGAAGCGTTGTAATATTTCAATGTTGAAATTTTGAGCTGTTTCCTAAAGTTTTATGCTGTATGTCCAGACTGGTTTTAATGTTGCTTTGTACACAATTACTTTGTTTGCGATGCTTAAAGGTGATTTTCTTCCCAGTAGCCAATTTAACCTCATAAGTTCTTTAAGTCTAATTCTTTTCTTTTAATCTTAATGTATGTTTTGTACACACGAGTCTTCAGTCCAGAGTAAGTCCAAGATATTTTGCAAAGTAGTTTTGAAGAATAGATTGCGATCCGATTTTTATGGGTGGGCATGTTTCGTGCTTTAGACCAAAGGTACCTTGGACGGACTTATTGTCATTGATCTTGAGGCGCCAGCTTTTCTGTCTCTTGTGGATGGATTGTAGATGTTCTTCCACGAGACTTGATACTTCTTCTGGATCTCCGTGTGGAGCTACGATGGCTTCGTTACATTTTGTCCTCATATGTTGCTGTCAATGCGTTTACAGATGTTGGGATGTCGGCAGAGTATAGTGAGTAAAGGAAAGGTACAAGCACATCTTCCTTGAGGTACTCCTGAATTTACAGGAATAAGTTCTTAAGTTTCTCCGTTAAATTGTATCTGAAAATAACTCTCTATAAGGTACGATTTTAATAAGTGTTATAAAGGATACGGTAGACTTTTCTTAACTTTATACAATAGACTTGGGGGCCAGACTTTACCAAAAGCTTGTCTTCCATATAGAAATACAGCATAGCAATATTGTTTATTTTCTAGCGATTCACATATTTCGTTTACTATTCGATGGATTTGTTCTGTTGTCGAATTTCGTCTGAACCAAAACTGGTAACGAGGTATTATTTCTTTTTCTCGTAGAAATGTAGACGTAGATTCCAACGTAACAGGAGCATTGTTCCAAAAACTTTGGATAATGTTGGCAGTAGACTAATAGTTCTGTAAGAAACAACTTCATGCATTGGTTTGCCGGGTTTAGAGATGATTTTTATTTGAGACATTATCCACTGTTCGGGGAAGTGGCCTAGTCATAGAATGGCGTTGAAAATGAAAGGAATTAAAACTATCTGATTTCTTGGGAGATGGCGCAGAATTGTTGTTGAAATTATTTAATTTCCGAGAGCTTTCTCAGTTGGTAAGTTCTTGATTATTGCTTCTACATTTCGAGCGAGGAATTGAGGAATGAACATTACTTTTTGGGATATTGGAAAGTGTTGTAGTTCATCATTTCTACACTTTCCGTCTAAATATTATCATGAAACCATTTTCACTAATCATGGAGAGTATATTATTTTTAAATACTGTACTTGCTCATGTCATTTCTTTTCGATATGAATAGGACTTTTCCTAGTGTAGTTCCTAGAAAACGCGAAGTCTACATTAATATGACGTTCACCAAGGTTAATATTTTCGTAATTAGTAAGGAAATTCACCCAACAAAATATAAAGAGAGAGAGATGGTAAAACTGCACCTACACATAAATCGTTCCAGTATTTCTTTGATTATAAGTTTGTATATAATGTAATTGAGACGAAGGTAAAATATTCATTACACTTCTCAAGAAAAACACTTATTTTTGATTCTTACGAAACGCAATTTTACATCTCCAATTTTCTGTATTTCATTGTTTGAACGGAAGGTAGATAAGCAATATTATTACCTTAGTAGCTTGTTACAGTGTTACATTGTGAAATTTATCTTGAATTTCTGGCAACTTCAACCTTTATTTAATTAATTCCTGGAAATTTTCTACGATATTTTTCTAAAGTGGAATTCTTCAGAACTTGTGGATGGTTGTTGCCTCCGCAGATATGTAAATTAATAAATCGTAAATTAATACATCGTACTTGACCACATCATGAAAATTTTTTTAGGACTTATTAAATTTTATTGTTAAATAAATGGAATCTTTTTTAATGAACATTTTAAAATAACCGTTATTTCTTCACAAACAACATTCGAATATCTGTGAAAATAGTCAATGTTATGATTAAAATTACAATTTCATTGTTGAGTAACGATTAGCAGATGAGTTTGCACAAATACCCTCACATTTTAATACATAATTTTACATACCTATTTTGCTTGGTTGTTCTGTGCTTCCGAAGTAAAGACAGTATGTTATTTTCATGCACTGATACACAATTTCTGAAAAACGGATTTAAGAAACATTTATTTTAAGGCCTACTTTACGAATACGGTTTTTCGAAGTTAAAAGTTCCATAATGGTACTGACGTACTCTCACAGAAAATTGTATAGTGAAGTTCTTTAAGCTAAGGTAATTTAAAGTGAATTATAGTAAGGCAGATTCAACGTGTGAATGTAATATGCTTTTCCCCTAATAATAAAACTAAGAATATTTTCTTTCTCTTGTATCTGGTTATATATATGGGTGTGTGGGTGTGTGTGGATGTGTGGATGAGTGGGCGTGTGTGGGGGGTGCGTGCGTGCGTGTGCGTGTGGGTGTGTGTTTACATCATATATGCACTATTTTCACCTTCATTTTTTTTACACATTTGGGCGTATTTGTCAAGTTTGCAAATGTTTTTTTCGTACGGCTTCCGATGTTTAAAATGTTCCTACAAACTGAAGGTATGGTTCCCTGGAAAATATAATACAGCACAGCTGGAAATACGAGTATAATACAGCCCTTTTTAGCACGAACTCGCTTAACACGAATGTTGCTCTAACACGAACACAACTTCGGTCCCAGCAAGGGATTACGGTATTACATACATTTATAATACACGGAAAACATGAATTTTTTTTAAAACGAACTCCAATTATTTCGGTACTTTTGAATTCGCTTTAATGGGGGTTTATTTTATTTTCTCATCTACATCCTTTCAAGGGAGTAATCTTCTTTCCGTAACGAGAGCAAAGCCAAAGCTCTTTCGACTAAAAACAAGCGTTGCAGTCTTTCGAGTGAGAAAGTGGTGCTACAGTTGACGATGTTTCTCTCAAGGAACGACTACCATTACGAGCACATTAGGTGACTTCACAGTTGAAGGAACTAAATTCTTTCATTGCTTCATCTCATCAATGACAGTTCTGTTCTGCCAGAAGACTTCATCGGCGTGGACAGCTAGTTCAAAATTAACATGTGATCTAAGGCATCATAAATGCTGTGAAATTATCTTCCAGAAAAGAAAAAAACTGGGTAAAAACGAAGAGCAAACAAATAATAAAATCACTTATAAAGTTTATAACTTATTATTATCTGGAATTATTTGATATAGTGAACTTCTGATATAGTAAAACTAAAGGGTTTCTCCTCATTGGTTCACTAAAACCGAAGTACTCACTACTTCGGTTGAAAAAGTAAAACTAGAGGGTTTCTCCTCATAGGTTCACTATAACCGAAGTAGTGTGTAATTCTGTTATACTACTGCGGTACTGTTGTAGCTATTTTAGTTTTCGTCGGAGACATTACGAAAAAGAGTATTGAAAATCACAGAAAATTCCAGACCATTTTTCAATTTTTTCATGTGAAGCCTGGGCTATACTTACAATTCTTTATTCATGTATCCAGAACTCCACTAACTTTTAAATAGACCTCTTCTCTGATTCGCTATCAACTCTAATGTTTATCAAAAACCTACATTCTAGGTACCCAGTGATTCAACCAGTTCAGAAATGTGTCTCCTATCTCGCTAGTGTTGATTTTAGTCACACATTCTTGTCTCCTATCGAACAACGGAATCTCAAAAAATTAACGGACAGACTCACCTGCTAAAACAGCAATTACACACCCACAAATTGAACTAGTAGTGCTACAGAATGGCACATATTTTCCCGTATTCGTTTTCTATTTCCTTTGGTCTCGGCTAGCTATTCAGACTTGCTACTACTCTTGACAGCTACCATCTATCGCCGCTCATAGTACAATTTTTTGACATTTTATTAATTTTTTGGTTTCCTAACAGTGGAATAGAAGAGCTGTTGAAACACTTCATTTGAAGCACTTTCACCCACAAATATAATAATGTTCATAAATTTGCTGGCAATATGCATATTAAAGATGTAAGAGATCTTTCAAAGTATTGCATTTTTTATTTTTAAAATTTTAATTTAATAATTTTTGAAAAAAGATTAAAATAAACTTTACGTCGTATTAAAGAATGCAATCCGTTCTAATAGTTTGAAGAAAAAATTTGAAGCCATTTTTTAGAAAATAGCGTTTGAGCATTTCTGATAATGCACAATTTTGAGCTAGGATTCACAGAAAACGGTTGAGTTCTCAAGAAAATGTACTGGACTTCATTTAAATCACATGTACTCGCAAATATAATGATGTGAACAAATCGCTCCTAATGTAAGTACTACCGACGTGAGAGACAAGTAAAAAAATACATTTTTGTAATTTTTTAAAAAACAAAAGAATAGAGCAATATGGCGTGCATGTGATCTCGTAGAGAACATTTAGCACTATCCCTACTAAACAATTCAAGAAAAAAATTTAAGCCGTTTGTGAGAAAATCTTGTTTTTGTAATTTTTTAAAATTGCAATTATTTTGCGCAATATAGCGCGAAATTTATTAAAATTTTCAAAAAAAAAGTGTATGACCTTAAAGAAAGAACTCACTATGAAGAACAAATTTTATTTGAAAGACAAATCTCTATCTGGAATTTTGTAGTTGGAGGAAGACGCGGAATAAAATTTAAACTTTTCCAATATTCAAAAATTTAGAGTAACCGTAAAAATCGGATCTATGTCATCTTAATGAGTGCATTTTGGTCTATTCTTACAAGAAATTGTTGAAAAAAATTTGGAGCCGTTTTTGAGAATATTTTGAAAATGTCTGGGGGCTTCATGTAAAGTACCCCCAAATTTGGAAGAATGTTTTTCAAAATCGCGGCACCTCTTGTGGAACCAGATCGACAGGAAAATATCCATTTAGAAAGCAATTGTACGAATGGTTTAGGCGTGTTCTTCACAGACTGACGGACGGACGTTTTGAAAGGAACCACTTTTTCGGTGACAGGGGACCACAAAACGTGAATTTCCGTTGAAATATCGAAATGGATTATCCGCAACAATAATTAACGTTCCCTACAGTAAGTATATTACTTTGTATATACATACGTATACGGGAATATTGGGAAAGTAAAAATTATTATTGGGACAAGAAAAAGAAAGTAATTTAGTAAATAAAGTAATAAAGTAAAAAGAATATTGGGAAAGTAAAAATTAATAAAGAAATGCTAATCAGTCATAATAAAGTCATGCTAATCAGACTAAACATCGGCTAATTTAACCTGAGCCATAGTCATCTGCGCAGAAAATCATACCCCAACCCACATCCAATTTGTGATTTGAATTCACGAAAAAATTAAAACTAACAAAGAAATTTGTTCAATTTGCAAAATCAGAATGAACCAAAATTATCCATCTGTTAAGAGATTCCCTATTTGAAAAATGAATTGACTGTCAATATATGTTTAAAACGAACTTTTTGTGATGTAAAAGTAAAATGTAACTAAACTTAATGTTTCTTTTATACTTAAATCTAATTTTTGTTAATAAGTTTAAATCAATCCTTATTTTGAGTAAATGTTTGTTAGTGTAACTGGTTTTGAAAATTTGTGTTGTCGCTAATGACCAAGCAGATATAAAGTGATCTGAAATAAATAAATACTGACAATACCAGTAAGCTAATCTACGTGTTTGTCGAGAGCACTTTATTTTCCGTGCTAAGGTAATCGTTTCTTTTTTTCCGGCGACAGTTATCTGTTTGAATAATTACTGCCATTCTTTTTTTATTGAATCTTTTTCTGGTACAGCGCACTTAGCTGCTTTACAGAACTGATTAGAATAATACAAAATATATGCACAATATAATACAAAGTATAAGTAAGAAGGAGGATAACCCCACTGGGCTCCTCAATGGGAAATCGCGGTGGGTATTTTAGAAACTATTGCTGGGTGCTGGTTAAATGGATTTTATATATATATATATAAATATATATATATATATATTTATATATATTTATATATATATTGTGACCGTACTTACCTTTGCTGGCTCACGGTTACACATATCATAAAATTTTTATGTATGGGTACAGGAGTTCTTTAAGGGGGTTACTTTAATCTACAGTATCTGGATTCAAAGGCCTACTATCATATAAACAGAATTTATTAGAACAAAAGAACAATAAGACATCATTACATTACCAACATAGCTTGCATCATTGCTTTGATCATAATTCTATGGTTCATTCTGTACCTCTCTAACCTTCCCACCATTACATTATCATTCCCGCTTATGCAACTTCCAACCCTTTGGAAAAACTACGTGCCATTCATATGCTACTACGCACATCATTACTTTCAACGCTACACAGTGAGCATCCTGAACTGGCGTTTCATTTAATTTTCCTTCTATTTGTTCACAATTAGAATTACTTATCTGATCGTTACGATCGTCGATTTCTACGTGACGCGTTGCTGCCCGTTCCGCCTGAGGCCGGGAGGTAACCTTGATGCCCGCGATGCTCCGTCTGCCCACGTGTCACCGCAGCCCGTTTCCAATCCACCGGCGTCGCCTTCCCACGGTTTCTTTCTTCACACGATGACTTTAATCGTATCAGCTCAGCAGCTCCACCGCATAATCACACATCAGCACAGCCGCACCAACTATCATTAACCCGCATCGCCCACGTGTCCGTGCACTGCTCCCCTTTTTTATTAAATTTCGTAATTATTCTCTCTTAAATAAGTTCACCGCAATCCTTACACTCGCTTATTGCACAGTTCATCACAATTTTTCTTTCTTAAATACCTGTTGTCCCGATTACACTGGATTTCTTGTACATCAAAGCATCGTTCTCTAACCACCATTGCATACCGTCCTCACGCCATGCTGCTCAACCGCCAACTGTCGCTTTTGTGCGTTCAGACCGATCAGTTCCCACCACCCCGTGCGCTCGTTCACGACTCTGTCGATCCGTTCCGCCGCGGTTCCTCACTCTGCGCGCTACTTTTGAATGTGGTGGAGCGCCTATTCTTTGTGTTTTGACCAATACGGTCAAAATATATAAGGCTAATGATATGGAGGTACAGTTGGATTTATGGAGGGCGGAAATCTTGATGGTATGCGGTTTAGGTGCGGATAAGTCGTTTTTCCTGGTGAGAATGTCGGTTGAAAAGGGTGGTTATGAAGTTTGTTAAAGAATCTTTGGGAAAGGTGGGCAATGTGCTAGGCGACTGAAGGAAATTTTAGATCATTGTGGATTTGGGCAATTGAGATGTACCATGGGGCATTTAAGGCCGTACGGAGGACTTTATTTTGTAGGGTTTGGATGCGTTTTATTGTTGAGGGCGCTGCAAACCCCCATATTGGGGCTGCGTACGTGATTGCAGGGAGTACTAGTGATTTATATAAATGTAGCGTGGTTTTTAGGTTAAGAGATGACTTTCTATTTATAAAGGGATAGAGTTGGCGAAGGGAAGAATATGCTAGGTTTAGGCGTGAACGTACATGGGCTTTCCAGGTTAGACGGGTGTCGAGAAGGACTCCCAGGTAGGGGATAGATGTGCTGCGCTCTGCCCATTTGACGGGTGTAGATGATATATAGAGGGGGAAGCTGGCGGGATGTGATTTACGGGAAAAGGTTTTTGGCTATGCATTTAGCGGGATTTAGGTTTAGTTGCCAGTTCTCTGACCAAGTGGAGAATTCGTTTAGGGCTTCTTGGAGGGAAGTACAGGCGTCTTGGTGGGAATGACAGGATGTGAATTAAACAGTGTCATCTGCGTAGAGGGCCGTTTCGGTGGAGGGGTGGTTGGGGATGTCGTGGCTGAATATATTGAAGAGCGTTGGGGATAGTGGGGAGCCTCGAGGGACTCCTGCAAGAATCGTAAAAGGTTGGGATAGTGAGTTATTAACTTTGACGGCAAATGACCGGTTGTTAAGGAAGTCTTTGATGATGTTGAATAGGTAGTCGGGGGTTCCAAGGAGGCGTAGTTTATATAGAAGGCCTTCGTGCCAGACTCTGTCGAAAGCATGAGAGTAATCGAGGAAAATGGCAGTGGGTTATTGTTTCTTTTCAAATCCAAGGGCTATTGATTCTACTAGTCGAAGAAGTTGATGGGATGTTGAGTAGAGACTGCCGTTCTAAAGGAATATCTTTTCTTCGCTCCTCCACCTTTAATTCCGGTAATATCTTTTCTCCCTTCTTTACTCTTCCTACGATCTAATCTGGGGCTTGAGACCCCCCGGAAAGAGACGCATTTCCTGCCTGCTCGCACAAACGCCAACAATTCCTCCACGCTTGTTTCCGTGAACGTGTTTATTTCTTAAACTGCTTACCATTTTCTTTTCTAGAATAATGGTTGGAAATACAATGAATGGGCGAAAGATAGAGAAGTCAGTTTATTCGAAATGGCAAAAAGTTCACTTTGTTTAATGTGAATGACGATTTTCACACATGTTGTGTGAGTGGTGATTTCATTTCGTTTATATTTTTACTTTCCCGTATACGTACGTATACACGGAGTGATATACGTAGTATAGGGAAAGTTATGTAATGCTGCGCGAAAAAATGGCCAATTTTCGGCGGAAAAAAATTAATTGCCGGGCCGTGAAAACGAATAAGTGGATAAAACCAGTTGCTAAATTAAGGAAAAAAAATCCTCTATCTCGTGGTGTGGTCAAAATCCATGATTTGTTGCTTCTTCATACTTAAAAATCGATTGACGGCATTCCGTTCGTCTGTCCGTCTGTGGTCAACGCTAGCGCCTAAACCGTTCGGTCGATTTTCTTCAAAATTGATATTGCCCAGTCGATCTGATTTTAGTCGAAGCTTTGTGATTTTGAAAAAGATTCTTTAAAATTTGGGGGTACTTTATATGAAGCCCCCCGGGGATTTTCAACATTTTCTCAAGAACGGCTCCAAATTTTTTCTTTAAATTTCTTGTATGAATAGAGGAAAATACACTTTTTAACATGGCATAGGTCCGATTTTCACGTACAGCTCTGAATTTTCGAAAATTGTGAAAGTTTGAATTTTTTTCGGCGTCTTTCTCCAACTACAAAATTGAAGATAGAGATTTTTTTCTTCAAATAAAATTTGTTCTGCATATTGAGTTCTTTAATAAAGGTCATGTAAATATTTTTCACAATTTTGGTAGTTTTCGTGCAATATTGCGTGCAATATGTGCAATTTTAAAAAATTACAAAAACAAAATTTTCTCAAAAACGGCTCCACATTTTTTCTTTAAACTTTTGGTAGGGATAGTGGTAAATGTACTCTATCAATGACATAAACGCCATTTGGTCTATCGGTTGGCTTTTTCAAAAATTACCAAAATGTAAATTTTTTTACTTGTCTCTCAGGTCGTTAATATTTACATTATCGGCAATTTTTTTTTACATTATTATATTTACGAGTATATATGCTTTAAATAATGTCAAGTAAAGTTTCTCGAAAACACTACCGTTTTTCCGTGAAAAGTAGCTCAAATTTCGGCATTTTCAGAAATGCTCAAAAGTCATTTTCTCGTATATGGCTGCAATTTTTTTCTTGAAACTTTTGTAACGGATAGTGCTAATTACACTCATTAGTATAGCGTGAAGTTTATTTTGAGTTTTTTTTGTTTTTTCAAAAATTATATAAATGTAAATTTTTTGAAAGATCTCTCACATCTTTAATATGCACATTATCCGCAATTTGTAAAGATGATTATATTTGTGAGTGTAACTGCTTCAAATAACTTCAAATAAAGTATTTTGAAAACTCAAAAATTTTCTGTGAAAATGAGCTTCAAATTTCGCATTTTTAGTAGTGCTAAAACGCCATTTTCTCTTAAACGGCACATAATTTTTAAAAGAAAATTGCCATTTACGGCTAGGTTTTTGTGTTCTTTAATATTCTAAAATTAATGTTTCTGTTCTACCAATAGGAAACCGAAAAATTAAGAAAATGACAAAAAAATGTACTTTTGGCGATGATAGATTCCAATTATTATATGATGATATATGGCAATTCCGAATAGCTAGCGAAGACCCAGGAAAATAGAAAACTAATACGGGAAAGTCGGTGCCATTCTGTTTCTGTTTTTTGACAAATAAATAAATAAAATAAATACGGTCATGCTTAATTTTTTCAAAATACGAGTAGTTTTTCCTTAATTTTGTGACAAACGTAATAGGCCGCTGTAAATTTACTGCGCTTCGGACAGCTGGATGCGTCGTAAATTAGAATGTGCAATTTTGTATATTATTTTTTCTTCGTTTCTTACATTCGAACTTTGTTATAGACTTACACATTAATATTTTAGAAATTGTTTATTTTGAAATATTTGAAATAAGTAAAAAGAATTAATAGCTCTCAGAATAGCGACAATGCAGGGTCTGCAACAATGGAATTCATATTGCGCTCGCGAATATCTGTGAATTAGTGTCTTTGTTGTGACGTAATGGAGCTGTATGAAAAGGAGTTATAATTGTCTAATTTATGTTGATATTTGCAAGCAAATATTTAGTTTTGCACCAAATGCTGTACCATTTGTAGTGAGTAGAGAATTTGTTGCATGGTTTTAAAATACTCTTCCCTAATCATGGCCCAATGGAAGGCATTTCTATATTTCCAGGGTATCAGGCTTCTTTTTCCAATACAGGGTTACAAAACCTTTGCATTCTATTTTTGTGAAGTTGTAAAATTCACATAGTTGTGACAACACTGCAATGGAAATAGTGAGTTCCAAGGGAAGATGTTAGTAGCGCATAAAGTGCAATATTACAGTACTACTTAGCTGTTTCCTCTAATACGGGAAAGTAAGTGCTGTTGTAGCACCACTAGTTTTATTGAAAACTATTCGTATTTACAAGTTAATTTGTTGGAAATTATTATTTTTAGATAGATAGAAAAATGGTTAGATAGATAGAAAGATACAAACTTTATTCTGCGATCGGGCTACGTACGCCTTTCATATTTTTTAATGTTGTCTATTTATCACTCAACAATTTCTCGAATACAACAAATTTTAAAAAAAGATACTACGTTAATTAAAGAACTAGTTGTTGATAACAAATTTAATTTGAAGAAATAATCTCTATCTTCACTATTATTGTTGTAGAAAGACGCCAAAAAATTAAACTTTTGTAAATTTCGAAAATTCAAAGTTAGCAAGTGAAAATTGGACCATGACATCTTTATAGTGTATTTCACTCTATTCCTATTAGAATTTAAAGGAGAAATTGGAGTCATATTTGAGATAATTTTTAAAAAATATCCAAGGGGCTTCATATAAAGTACCCGAAAATTTAAAGAATGTTTTTTCAAATTCGCAGATCTTTGCGTTGAGTCAGATCTGCAGCGGAATATGCATTTTAGAAAAAAAACATACTAATATTATAGGTGTTAGTGTTGTCACTGTTATTTGATATTTTTTAAGTCCCCATGTTTCATACAATATTGCGCAATATAGATCGCAATTTTCAAAAAATGTGCATGACGCTAATAAAAGACAAATTATGGAAAACAAAATTTCATCGAAAAAAACGTTATCTTTAATATTGTTGTTGTAAGAAGAAGCCCGATACAGATTCAAACATTTTTTTTGTTTCGAAAATTCTGAGTTAACAGAGTGAAAATTGAGAGTGTAAATTGGACCTGGACCATCTTTATAAGAGTATTTCACTCTGTTCTTACAAGTAATATAAAGAAAAAAATTTGAGCCATTTTTTGAAGAAACGAAGTTGATAAGGGTACGAATATGACCAGCAAATTATCACACATCCCAAAAACTTTAATGCCGACCAAGCCTATGAGATATGGAATCATCTGTGTTATTGCGACGCCCGGTCGCGTCAGGGCGCTGTCCCCAGTGCTCGTTACGTCCGAACGCGGGCGGACCCCTTCTCTTATTCCTCCCAGAGAGTCCGGTGTCTGATTGCTTCTCGCCATTAGAACGAACGTTCTGCCAACTTGCTGGCGGGTAGAGGGGATCCGTTCGATATAAAACCCGCCCGGAATTCCGTCTTCGAGAATTTAGCCCTGAGGAAGGTTGAAGCATGACGGCCAAGACGTTGGCATCTGAGCCTAGGAACTCCCGAACAGAGAAGAGGAACAATTGGATAAATGTTCTCGTTTCTATTAAAACCATTTAGCATTCTGATAAAAAATAGCTTCTTCTTCACTTCCTGTACCCTACCACATTTTTTTTGCATTGACTGCTCACCTTTTCTATAAATGTGAACTTTTAGCTCTAATTTCCATTTTGTTGAACGTTTCTTGGTGTGATCCACGTTGCTTGGGTAGTATTTTAAAAATTACTTTCATTGCATTGACATACCGATATGTGAACTTTTTATACATCCATTCCTTAATGGATTTTTATATAATTAATATGTATTTAATAAATAAAAAAATATTTGAAATATTGTGATGGGATAGTTTCTTCATTTACATCAAATGTATTCATTTCATCACATTCATGCCACTCTTCCTGATCTTTTAAATGATCCCTTTCATTTCGCCGAGGTTTTCTTCAGACGTGGTAAGGAGCTTGCAATTCTGTAAATGGCTAATTTCCAGTTAAAATGTTGTACGTTATTTAATAGAAATTGTAAGAGAGAAGATATTACAATAAAATTTATTACGCACTATAAACGTTCTTTTGAAGCTGTTGCACAAACATATCAATTAATGGAAAGCAATTTAAAAATGCCGCAAAATAATGAACCTTAATGTTTAAATACTTACATACGTTTGATGTGACATATCGTCATTGCCACACTTGCTGCTCCGGAAACAAATCATAATATAATGTGAACAATAAAATTTGAATTAAATAATAGGGACGTAGATATGAGATAGTAATACCATGATATATTATACCTTAGTGATACTATAGTAACTATATATGTGAGTCAAGCTGCTTTAAGTTATTGACATTCATAAAAATCAGTCCAAAGCAAGTAATATCTGGTACGTGGGGTTATTTGCCTGTTACAATGTGAGAAGTTAAGTGTTTCTGATGAAAAGATACTTCCTTATTCAACTACGTATCAATGTCGTTATAATAATTGCTAAGAGCTCTTTGTTTAATGGTGTGAATTATATTTTTGTTTTCTGGGGAAGAGAGTTCAACAATAAATGAATAATACAGTTGAATGGCGCGTGCTTATGACAGGGTGGAAGTTGTGATCTGTTTTTGATGATTGTTCATAAGAAAAAAATTCTGCACATTATACAAATCATATAGTCTCTTGACTCTTTTATAAGGCGAATCACAAAGACAGCAATAAAAACAATTATTTTTTTTAACTTTGAGGGTTGAACTCATCCGCTCGTCTGCTTCGACCGCTCATCCCCTTCGTCTCCTTCGTCCGCTCGTCACTTCGTCCACTCGTCCCTTTCGTCCGCTCATCCCTTTTGTCCTCTCGTCCCTTTCGTCCGCTCGTTCCTTTAGTCCGCTCGTCCCTTTCGTCCGCTCGTCCCTTTCGTCCGCTCGTCCCTTTTGTCCGCTCGTCCCTTTCGTCCATTCGTCCCTTCCGACCGATCATCCCCTTCGTCCACTCGTTCCTTTAGTCCGCTCGTCCCTTTTGTCCGCTCGTCCCTTTCGTCCATTCGTCCCTTCCGACCGATCATCCCCTTCGTCCACTCGTCCCTTTCGTCCGCTCGTCCCTTTCGTCCACTCGTTTCTTTCGTCCGCTCGTCCCTTTAGTCCGCTCGTCCTTTTCGTCCGCTCGTCCCTTTCGTCCGCTCGTCCCTTTCATCCGCTCGTCCCTTTCGTCCATTCGTCCCTTCCGACCGATCATCCCCTTTTGTCCGTTCGTCCCTTTCGTCCGCTCGTCACCTTTGCTCCCTCGTCACCTTCGTTCCTCCGACATTGTCCGCTTCTCATCTTCATCCTCTCATCATCTCTGTCCTCTTGTCATCTCTGTCCTCTCGTCATCTCTATCCTCTCGTCATCTCTGTCCTCTGTGGATCATCTCTGTTACCTTTGCCCACTTTTTATCTTTGTCCACTTGTCATTTTCAAATATTGAGTGACCAAACTTGCATGAAGTATATAAAGTAACTATATAAAGTAGACAATATTGTGAGTGCAATTTTATGGACTAAATATTTGTGGTACAACAATCGTAATGGAAACTATTAAAAGTGGACAAACAAGGAAAGGAAATTAAAGGTTTGTGAGCCAAATAAAAATGCATTGTAGATGCAAAGAAATCGACAATACTGATGGGAAGCAGAAGAATGATGATTTAATCGAAAGCAGAATGTAGTGATTAAAGAAAGGCTGGCTGAAATTACTTTTCTCTGTCTTTACTGGCGCAACAGCTCCTGACCGGGTCAAGCCCTACCAGTGGCGTCCCACCCTTGTGGTCATGGGCTAAAGGGTACGTCTGGTTAACACATTAGACATCCCAAGCTGTATTCTGACCTTTTCAATCTGAGAGGTGGGTTTTCTCATCGTCACGCATCAACGTATAGTGGGACATTGCAAGGAAAGCGCTCACTATAATCTACCCCGACAGGTAATCAAACCCTGGATCGTGTCATGAAAAGCAAGCACACTGACCAGTGAGCTACCCGTGATTTTTTATTGTAATAGCATTAATTAAACATTGAAAACTATAAACGAATTGTCTGTGAAAACAATTAATGACTAAAAACAATGTTTTGTAGCCTTCGTTATTAGACTTTTTATTTTCAAATATCATCGTAAAAGAAAGAATTATAGTCGAACATATCTATCTGGACCTTTAGTTATTAATTTTCTTTATGCATTTTCTCAAGAAGAATTTATGACAGCGACAATCGATTCTGGATTCGTTCAGTAGTAAATGTAACTTATATGTTTTCAATTTAATGTACTTCGGCCATTGTGGGCTAAGTCATGCATAAAATATTGTTCGGAGCGAAGAGAAAAATGCGCCATGTATTTGAGTGTTGGATAGAGTGGAAATGAAATGTGAATTTGCGATATTCTTTTTGCTAAAGCTCCACTCCAACTGATTTCAATCCAAAAGTCTAAATGAAAATCAACAGCTGCATCGACGATACAAAAGGCTGCAATGTGTATTTCGTTTCAGCTATAAATGCATAAATTAGCTATTGAGGTTTCACGTAGCTTGACGATGGCGGGAGGATTTACGGTATTTTTGAGTTAAAAGAGTTCTTTTGTTATGTTACGATCCACCAAACGAAATGGATTCCTGTGTTGCCAACATCTCCCATATCGCTGCCTTTCATAAAGCAAATTAAGTTTTAATGCATTAATGCCCTCTCTCACGTGACAATTGGCTTTTTGGGTAATCTACATGAGAATAAAGGCCAACTCAATAGCGGCATTGGAGAACGTGACGCAAATGAAATAATGCAAGTAAATTAGAAGGAGAAATGCAAAAGCAAGATGAGAAAGAAAAGCAGCCAGAAATACTCGATACTCGCGGGAATATTTTCAGTATATAGATCTTATTTTTTAAAACATCAAATATCTAAAATAGAATATACAAATATCTAAAAAGAACGATTCTCATTCCTCATATGTTTAGGAAGCCTACGATTAGCCTTACCCCAAAAAAGTTCTTTACGACAAAAATTCGGAATGTCTTTTTTCCAGGTCCTGGATAGTTGTAACTTAAGACGTCGAACAGAAGTATTTCTTACCATTTTTAAACAGTAATTTCGATTTTCTAAAATTAATGTGGTAATAATTTAAAATAACATACTTGACTCTAAGTCTTTACGAGAGTAAATATGCCCTCATTATAAAATGCAACAAAAAAGTAAATCGAAAATATCATGTAGAAAGAAATGCAACCATTTCACTGTAAATGTACCTTGAATCCCCACCAAACCATGTGCAAGAAATAATAGAGGAAGGCGGGAGCATGTCGGAAAACAAGGAAGCCAAAGCGCAAAAGTTCCCGCAAAGTTCCGAAAATGAAAAAGTAAAGATGTAGAAATATTCGGCACACTGAGAGTCAAAAAATGCTACAAAACGATTAAAGGGGAAGTATAATAATTTCAGAAACGAACCAACTACAAACTAGAATTCCGACTTCGCTTTTCTGTCAATATTTAGAACGCCGTACGTTAAATATACACGTATTTCAATTCTTTTAGAAGTACTTTATTTCTAGAGGTCTACAACGTGTTCAAAATTTAGAGTTAATTTTGTAATCGATCTCTCGCAAAGCGATATTTGCCAATTGTGAAAAGGGTTACTAATAATGATGATAATACAATATTACAAACAATAATTAAATTTACGAAAGCAGAATCAGAGGTATTTTTCACACGTTGTATTGAACTGCGTGGGATTAGCATTTAAAATCTATTATCGTTTTCCATTTTCCGCATTGGTGTGCACTCAGGGTCATTGGTGGGCACTCGTGTTCCATTCGACCGCCAGGGCGCAACAGCGGAAAGAAGCGCACGTCCCATTCACACAATGAGGAACTAGGACACGCTAACCTGCACTGAGGACCCCGTTAGTGCAGTCCAGTGCACCGGGACGTTTTGAGGTTAGGCACGGACGGTTACGAGAGCGTAAATTATGAATATTGACAGATTCGTGGCATAAGTTTGAAAGCAATTGAAAATATTCTGTCACTTAAAATGATGGAGTATAACATGTTTTACAAGAAATGTCTTGAAACATTTTTTGTTACTTATGCAAAGTTCTGAGTATCAGTTTATGCTTTATCAGTTTACGTTCGTTCTAATTCAATTAACTAACCATATTTATATTAAAATTCAGATTGGATTTTCACTTTCGCCTGAGTTTTCAATTAACGAGACTAGTTATTTTTAAGTAGACCAATTATTTGAAGAATGTAAATGAATGTTTTTTAAAGTCCCATCATTGGAATGAAAGGAAGTTGTAAAAAATGCAAACAAATTTTTTTCTATTATGAGTGAGGAAAAATACAGCCCTTTAAGTCGTTTTTCCTTATTATTAACATTGTAGAAAATATATCACATTTGCATGGTGTTTAACGTGAAAATATGAATTCTATAATATTTTCAATATTGGTAAGTGATGTCCTTTTAAAAAGTACTGTACTAATTTTACTATCTTTATAATTTCACTCGCGCTTTGCATTTAATGCACAACTTAGAACACCAGAAATAACTGAACACTGAACTTTAAGATGTCAGAAAATAAGCAAAGAGTAGTCACTTTTTTGAGGCATCAGTCTTCTGAATGAAAGTGGTGGTATTAAGCAAAGTAAATGTATTCAACTATTTTCCATTATTAATATGAAAGTGTTAGTAGTTTTACCAAGTGATACTATGGAACTTTTATATTAACATGTTCTTTAAGTGAACATGTGAATTTTATAGCATTCGCAATTTTGGAGAATGAAGCTCATTTAAGAATCATTGCACTTATTTACGCAATTTACAGGGTGAGTTAGATAGCTTTAGCACCTTCTATAACATTTGAACGGTTGAAGTTATTGCAATGCAGTTTTCACGGAAGTGCGTGAGGGAATAGGTAACTTTGTTTGTTTTTTTAAATAGAACTATACATATTTTTAGCCTATCATTACGAACGTAAAAAACGAATCCGATTATATACGTATTGTCGTATGTTAGATAAGAATTTTTTGGAGTAATTTTGATTTTTTTGCGACTAGTGTTTAACAGATATTTTGAATTGTTCACCACACAAGGTTACGCAGCGCTCCACAAGCAAACGCGCGCTCTATGAAAGGAATGGAAGAGATTTTAGTATTTGAAGATACGAAATGTATTCCAAATATTCACAAAACTTTTACAGTTTTATTCCTAAACTCTGCTTTCCATCCTTCCGCATTTTCAGATTTTTTGCATTACTTAAAGATTGAAAATACGGATTAACCATAAATAGTATTGTTGAAATAAGATTATTTCTATTCCTAAGTTATTACTCTATGCTGATTAATATTGAAATAGTTTGCTCAAAATACGCAATATTCTTTGTGCAGACTTTGTTTCAAAATCAATTGATATCCACTGATACAAATACCATTAATGCAGTTGAGGTAATAAACAATTTTACTAGAATACATACTTTCGACAAATCCTTATTTTCAATCCCTCAATTCCTTCAACCAAAGGAAGACAAAAATCTCAAAATGCAGAAGAATGGAAAGGAATAAAGGATGGATTCAGGAATAAAACTGCAACATTTTTGTGAATATTTGGAATATGTTTCGTATCTTCAAATACTAAGATCCGTTCTATTCCCTTCCCCGAGCGCGCGTTTGCTGGTAGAGCGCTGTATGACCTTGTATGGTGGACTATTCAAAATATCTGTGAAACTTTAGTTGCAAAAAATCAAAATTATTCCAAAAACTGCTTATCTAACAGATAAAAATATTATATCATTGAATTAGTCCTTTTACGATCGTCATGACAGACTGAAAAAATATGTATAGTTCCATTTGAAAAAACAAAGTTACCTCAAATATCTCGTAAAATACAAGTGATAAAATAGAAATGAATATACGTATCAATTAGTTCCATTCCCTCATGCACTTCCGTAAAAACTACGTTACAATAATTTCAATTGTTCAAAAGTTAAAGGAGGTACTAAAATTACGTGACTCACACAGTATATTTTAATTTTGAGGTTTTCCTTTGTCATTTATTGAAAGCAATTCATCGGTAACATAATCGGTAACATTAACAATAACTGAACAACCAACCATTTTACAAGTTAGAAAAGAAGTAAATTGTAGTTTCTTTTCATAAAGAACTATTGTAGCACGGCCAATGGTAACTAACCTGAAAAACTATATTCTTAATATATCTTGAATAAGAAATCACACGTATTTTGAAGCAAAAAACATTAGATTATCTTCTTTGTTGGTTACTATCAAGTTTAGAATATTTCGATAAAACTGGATATGATCTTCCGTAAATTTCTGCATTGCTCTAACGATGTACTTCACTTTGCAATGTGTGGGAACTCTTATAAGAACTTTTCATAATATGTAGACGCTAGACTGTGGGAAGCGCCTAATTTGTATAAGTATTACCACAAAGGTATAATGTATTTCCTGATTTATTGTTGCGCGTGCCTTAATATACGCCTTCTTTAAATCAATCACAAAAAGGAAGAAACGTTGCTTATGGAAAAGCTTCTATTGTAGAGATTTGTTCAATAATTGAAGATAAATCGCTAACTTTATTTAGAGTTACACAAACAGTTGTAGTTTAAAACATCTGCAGCTTCAACCCCATTAACAACGAATGTCCCAGTTTTAAAAACGCTTGATGGTGTTACTACCAGATTAGTTTTACAAGATATGCTGATATCCATTTAAAACAAAACCTAAAATTCTACACTGAATAAATTAATATAGTTTAACAAATTTAGTGTCATCTAGAATAATCTACATAAAAATGTAGGTAGAGTTTTCTATTTTTCAAAAAGCTAATAAAGAAAATAATAAAACAATGAATGATTGCCTCAGAAACCATTTAAATAAATATACCAATCTATTTTTCCCCAGCTCACTCATATGTAAAGAAAACGCAAGTGATACTATTTTCAATAACCAAACAAGTGTGCAGAGGTCTTTAAGTTCAAAATCTAGTAAACTACGTATATGGATCACAGACAAATCTCGAAAAATTAAATTTTGACAGTAACGCGTTTGAAATTTCAGGTAGTTTTTTTAATGCAAAAATCACACTTTAATAATTAATGAATTGAGCAAAAATTACGAAAAAATTGATAGTTCTGTTAATAATAATAAAATAATAATACTAATAATAATAATAATAATAATAACACATGTCTGTTTATAACAATATTATTATAAAAATTAAAATAACGATCATAATTCAAAAATTTTAATTTTTCGAGTTTCGTCGACAAGAACGATTATCTAATTTCACTGACTCAGTCATGGAGTCCGATTCATTCGTGGTTCTCCTTGACTCCTTCACTCGTGAGGTCCATCAAGCTGGCCCGCCCACCATAGCAGAATCAAACCAAACTAGTACCAGAATTTCTAACTATTTTATTACTAATTTATTACCGCAAACCCGATTTTTTTACCACTCATTTTCACCCAAAAAACGGGTGGCGCGCCAGCTTGATATCAAGCTGGCCCGCCCACCATAGCAGAATCAAACCAGTGCCATAATTTTTAACTATTTTATTACTAATTTATTACCGCAAAACTAATTTTTTTACCACTCGTCTTCACCCCGAAACAGGGGGTGGCGGGCCAGCTTGATATCAAGCTGGCCCGCCCACCATAGCAGAATCAAACCAAACTAGTGCCATAATTTTTAACTATTTTATTACTAATTTATTACCGCAAAACTAATTTTTTTACCACTCGTCTTCACCCCGAAACAGGGGGTGGCGGGCCAGCTTGATATCAAGCTGGCCCGCCCACCATAGCAGAATCAAACCAAACTAGTGCCATAATTTTTAACTATTTTATTACTAATTTATTACCGCAAAACTAATTTTTTTACCACTCGTCTTCACCCCGAAACAGGGGGTGGCGGGCCAGCTTGATATCAAGCTGGCCCGCCCACCATAGCAGAATCGAACCAAACTAGTGCCATAATTTTTAACTATTTTATTACTAATTTATTACCGCAAAACTAATTTTCTTACCATTCATCTGCACCCAAAAATATCATTTTTAACTATTTGGTTACTAATTTATTAGTCATGACGGCGGCGAGCCCGCCCTCTCTCTTATAGCGTCCGGCTCTAACAGTCTTGCTGGTTTTTCCAAAGCCTGCCCGAGGGTTAAATACCCGGCGGGTCTTGGCTATTTTTGCCTGGGGCAGGTATTACCAAAGCTTTGCAAATGGAATTTTACTCGTAGATACTTCGCCAATGGTTTCGGTATAACTAAAATTATTTATGATCGTTGATGTTCAGTTACTGGTCTAAAATGCCCAATTATTGCAAATGGAGACTGCCGTTGGAAACATTAAATAAACTTTGTAATTTCCAGATATCTCGAAGATTCTGGCATGCGATGAAGGATTCATTCATTGGTTTTGTTTTGTTCTCCTTACGAAGTTCATCGTAAGTAGAGAAAGTTATGCAATCGTGCGCCGGAAAACGTAGAATTTTCCGCAGAAACACTCTTATTGAAATAAAAGTTTATTAATTTCAAACATTACGTTGTGTATGTTGGATTTCCACATCTCCTGAATCATCCTGACGGTAAAGTATTGTATGAAGAAAAACAGGTGTTAACCTTAATAAAAGAAGAAGAAGACGTGTACAATGATGAAACGGAGATCCTGTAATTGGAAATCTAATACATCTACCGAGTATTATTTTCTGTGCGTACTTCACGAAGAGAACTTACCAAGTAAACTATCCAATTTAAAATGCGTAATATAAAGAAAGTTATGTAATTCCGCCACAAAAAAAACGGGAATTTTTTGACACAAAAACTCGTATTGTGATTCGGAAAAAGTGGACAAATCCTATTACAATATGTAGTAATTTACTTTCTCTAACATGTCTTATAGTGAGATTTCGAGAATTGCGGTTTCTTAATATGTTTTTTACTTCCTTGAATACGTATATATGTGTATACGGAGTGTTATACGTAGAATACAGAAAATGATGCTGCGGAATATCAATTTCGAGATCTAAACGGAAATAGAGGGTTTGGACCTTCCTGATACCGAAAAAGGATTTGTTTTTTTTTTTCAATACGTCCGTCCGTCCATCCGTCCGTCCGTCCGTCCGTCCGTCCGTCCGTCTGTCTGTCTGTGAATTAGAAGAATAATTTTAATAATAATAGTAATAGTAACAACAACAAACATTTGTTCTATTAATCTGGAATTATTAGTTTATTAATATTTATTTACAACAGCAAGAAAAACTGTGTACATTTCTGGAGCATATTTGTTGTGAAACTAAAACAAAGAAAGTGTATTACAAAATCTATCTGAATGTATACTTCATTTGGCAAGCTTATTTCACTTTTAAACAGTTTACCAGGAATTCACTGTTTTTGTCAATACAATTTTCTTTCGACACCAAACACGCAGGCCCGTGCCTTTCTCTTTAAACTCGTGGTCTGGACGGTCACAAGAGTATTTGTGTTGAAAAATCGCCGATTTACGCTGCCCCATCACAATAATTTGTCTTTACTAAGTACGTATTAATGCGAGAAAATAAAAATATCTGATATGTGTAACGCAGATATTTTGTTTTCATGTGCAACATGGTCTTCAATTAGCTTTTGAGTTCATTTCTGTAAAGCGATTTTTTAAAATTATACTTCGAATTTCTTGTTGTACTTTCTAAACTATGTAATGTGCTGAGCAATTGAATATTCCTGTCTTCTTTTTCTGAAGCAATCCTTTACACGTCCATTGGAGCGTCTTAGAAATATTAGTGTATGAATGAATGCTGTAAAGGCACTTGGTGCCTGATCCGCTCCTTCCGTTTCGGCTAGGGGGAGGGTCATAGAATTCACCCCCAGGTAAACAGCTTGCCTCCGCCGGGAAAATCCCACTGCTTCAGAATGGACGGTACAGGCATTTCCTTTCCAATCTGCAGGCTGCGGGGCTAAGTTATGGAATTCACTCTCGTTTCCCGAAATATTTTTTTTATCCGCCTAAATAATTTAAATTCGTTTCTTACTTTTAGATCATACACTTTATCGCCCCACAGTACATTTCTTTTAAATTTTCTCAATTTTTCCGTTTACTAATTGTAGAATCGAATTGGTACTTTAAGAATATTGCAGAAGAGTAAAACCGCCTCCCATATTGAAATTTTCATTGAAAAATTTGGAGCCGTTTTTAAGAAAATTGCGTTTAAGCGTTACTGTAAACAGGAAATTTTAAGCTCTATTTCACAGAATTTTTTGAGTTCTAGAAAAACTTCATGCGAAGTCATTTTAACCTTTTAAAGACTAATGGGAAAGAGGTTTCCCAGAGCATTTCAACCCAGCGGTACCAATGAGAACTTTTTCGCTTGACCTCCAGAGGCGTGCGACGGCCATTATCTATCGCTTGCTGACGGGTGACAAGCAGCGGCGCGGCGATTCTCACGTTCGGCGCTCCGGCCTACGCCATCCGACAGGGATGTGTTGACGGAGTACGGTCTTCCGAGGCGCGAAAGGAAGCGTGGGCTGCTCTGACTTTTCATGCTTCTACAGTGCGCCGCCGCTAGAGAAACATAGGAGAATGTTGATCGCCATTCAACATTCACCTGGAGACGCCGCTCTAACGACAATAAAATTATAATAAGTTCACATACCACAGTAAGAACTGAAGAGATGATTTCTGTTTGGAATTTATAACGGAATTTGGGTTTCGTGGGGCATGTACATATAACTTTCACAAATTTGTTCCATAATATATTCTTTTAACTTCGTATGTAATAATTAACTTGTATTAGAAAGATATTTTTTCGACAGTAGCAGATAACAATAGGGAGCAATCAAGTTTATATCAGTGCAATAAATATATCGTTTTCATATTTTGTTATCTATTGTATTGTATTATTTGCAATGTCTTAATATTTTATTGTATTGGCATAAACCAAAGACGTGGTTCCATATAAATATCTCTTCAGCTTATCAAAGCTTTTCTTTTGTTAGGGCGCCTTCTTCTTTAGGCCCTTGTAGTTATACATAGCGCTTCACTGTCTACTATCTCCTGTCACACACCCCATTCGTAACAAACCCGCCACGGCCCACGCTTCTCACGGGCGATCGCAGTCGTATTCTGCTAATAGTTGCTTGCGCTTGGGTCGTGTGCTTTTTGAAGTAAAAATGGCTTGTCGAGAACAATCGCTGACATCACGCAATATTGAGTTACTTTTGGATAGTGACAGTGACTGTGCATCTGTGTCCAGTCTGGAAGATGATCCATGCCAACATAATTAAACATTTTCAGCTCCGATCAAGCTGTCCATCTTCGTGCATTGATTCCGTTCAAGATACTAAATCACTACAATTTCGCTTTATCCATGTTGTACGAAATACATTTCTTACGCATTTAAAATAAAATTAAGAAAAATTAAATACTTTTACATTTTTAGAATTTTTTTACACTTTCCCAAACCACTTTGAAAAATTTGAAAAAATCATACTTTTCATAGTTTTATATAGATTCAATATCCTAAACGGCAATTTGAATATTTTAAAAATATTTTTTTATTTCAAAAATAGATTCTTCAAATTCCAACTTTGTAATTGATTTTCATAAAGTATTATGTAGGTTACCTCTTTGCAAGTGAGAAATATTTTTTTATGACAGAAAATGAATTTCTGTCATAGGACGTCATTATATCGTTTTAAGAGGAAAAAATAACACTCTAACCATTTCCTTGCATCATTGTGTCGAGCCATGGATTACAAAAGTGTTACGAGAAAAAACTTCAGCTGTTTAAACAGTACATACTTTCTCGCCTTTAGTAATGGCTGCGTCATACAATTCTACGGAAGTTTCTCTCCTTATTAACATATGTCATCTTTTTTTGTAAAACTAATTACAAGTTATAGAACATTAGGTGTGAAAACTAATAATTTTCAAACAAATATGAACACAAATTCGACAATTAATAGTGCATTTTACGCAGCTAATTCATGTCCCAACAATGAGACAATTCACAGAAATTCACACGTACATACGTAAAGCATACGAGGAGAAAAGTTGAAGAAAAAAGTGGTGCTGTTTTTCAGAAAAAAATTGTTTAAAAAATTCCAAATGACCTGTATATTTCAAGCAAATTATGCGAAAATGCTCAAAAAACCGTATATTACATTTCTGTCACAAAATCTGTCACTAAAGAACGTATTTCATTAACTAGCCATATATGTTTTTAACAATAAAATAGCAGTAATAATAATATTTTTTAAAGTGTATGATCTAAAAGTAAGAAACGAATTTAAATTATTTAGGCGGATAAAAAAAATATTTCGGGAAACGAGAGTGAATTCCATAACTTAGCCCCGCAGCCTGCAGATTGGAAAGGAAATGCCTGTACCGTCCATTCTGAAGCAGTGGGATTTTCCCGGCGGAGGCAAGCTGTTTACCTGGGGGTGAATTCTATGACCCTCCCCCTAGCCGAAACGGAAGGAGCGGATCAGGCACCAAGTGCCTTTACAGCATTCATTCATACACTAATATTTCTAAGACGCTCCAATGGACGTGTAAAGGATTGCTTCAGAAAAAGAAGACAGGAATATTCAATTGCTCAGCACATTACATAGTTTAGAAAGTACAACAAGAAATTCGAAGTATAATTTTAAAAAATCGCTTTACAGAAATGAACTCAAAAGCTAATTGAAGACCATGTTGCACATGAAAACAAAATATCTGCGTTACACATATCAGATATTTTTATTTTCTCGCATTAATACGTACTTAGTAAAGACAAATTATTGTGATGGGGCAGCGTAAATCGGCGATTTTTCAACACAAATACTCTTGTGACCGTCCAGACCACGAGTTTAAAGAGAAAGGCACGGGCCTGCGTGTTTGGTGTCGAAAGAAAATTGTATTGACAAAAACAGTGAATTCCTGGTAAACTGTTTAAAAGTGAAATAAGCTTGCCAAATGAAGTATACATTCAGATAGATTTTGTAATACACTTTCTTTGTTTTAGTTTCACAACAAATATGCTCCAGAAATGTACACAGTTTTTCTTGCTGTTGTAAATAAATATTAATAAACTAATAATTCCAGATTAATAGAACAAATGTTTGTTGTTGTTACTATTACTATTATTATTAAAATTATTCTTCTAATTCACAGACAGACAGACGGACGGACGGACGGACGGACGGACGGACGGATGGACGGACGGACGTATTGAAAAAAAAAAAACAAATCCTTTTTCGGTATCAGGAAGGTCCAAACCCTCTATTTCCGTTTAGATCTCGAAATTGATATTCCGCAGCATCATTTTCTGTATTCTACGTATAACACTCCGTATACACATATATACGTATTCAAGGAAGTAAAAAACATATTAAGAAACCGCAATTCTCGAAATCTCACTATAAGACATGTTAGAGAAAGTAAATTACTACATATTGTAATAGGATTTGTCCACTTTTCCGAATCACAATACGAGTTTTTGTGTCAAAAAATTCCCGTTTTTTTTGTGGCGGAATTACATAACTTTCTTTATATTACGCATTTTAAATTGGATAGTTTACTTGGTAAGTTCTCTTCGTGAAGTACGCACAGAAAATAATACTCGGTAGATGTATTAGATTTCCAATTACAGGATCTCCGTTTCATCATTGTACACGTCTTCTTCTTCTTTTATTAAGGTTAACACCTGTTTTTCTTCATACAATACTTTACCGTCAGGATGATTCAGGAGATGTGGAAATCCAACATACACAACGTAATGTTTGAAATTAATAAACTTTTATTTCAATAAGAGTGTTTCTGCGGAAAATTCTACGTTTTCCGGCGCACGATTGCATAACTTTCTCTACTTACGATGAACTTCGTAAGGAGAACAAAACAAAACCAATGAATGAATCCTTCATCGCATGCCAGAATCTTCGAGATATCTGGAAATTACAAAGTTTATTTAATGTTTCCAACGGCAGTCTCCATTTGCAATAATTGGGCATTTTAGACCAGTAACTGAACATCAACGATCATAAATAATTTTAGTTATACCGAAACCATTGGCGAAGTATCTACGAGTAAAATTCCATTTGCAAAGCTTTGGTAATACCTGCCCCAGGCAAAAATAGCCAAGACCCGCCGGGTATTTAACCCTCGGGCAGGCTTTGGAAAAACCAGCAAGACTGTTAGAGCCGGACGCTATAAGAGAGAGGGCGGGCTCGCCGCCGTCATGACTAATAAATTAGTAACCAAATAGTTAAAAATGATATTTTTGGGTGCAGATGAATGGTAAGAAAATTAGTTTTGCGGTAATAAATTAGTAATAAAATAGTTAAAAATTATGGCACTAGTTTGGTTCGATTCTGCTATGGTGGGCGGGCCAGCTTGATATCAAGCTGGCCCGCCACCCCCTGTTTCGGGGTGAAGACGAGTGGTAAAAAAATTAGTTTTGCGGTAATAAATTAGTAATAAAATAGTTAAAAATTATGGCACTAGTTTGGTTTGATTCTGCTATGGTGGGCGGGCCAGCTTGATATCAAGCTGGCCCGCCACCCCCTGTTTCGGGGTGAAGACGAGTGGTAAAAAAATTAGTTTTGCGGTAATAAATTAGTAATAAAATAGTTAAAAATTATGGCACTAGTTTGGTTTGATTCTGCTATGGTGGGCGGGCCAGCTTGATATCAAGCTGGCCCGCCACCCCCTGTTTCGGGGTGAAGACGAGTGGTAAAAAAATTAGTTTTGCGGTAATAAATTAGTAATAAAATAGTTAAAAATTATGGCACTAGTTTGGTTTGATTCTGCTATGGTGGGCGGGCCAGCTTGATATCAAGCTGGCCCGCCACCCGTTTTTTGGGTGAAAATGAGTGGTAAAAAAATCGGGTTTGCGGTAATAAATTAGTAATAAAATAGTTAGAAATTCTGGTACTAGTTTGGTTTGATTCTGCTATGGTGGGCGGGCCAGCTTGATGGACGTTCACTCGTGTGGGACACCACTGCTACGGAGCGATGATGAATGTCTGCCCCGCCGATGGCTGGGACTCATCGAATGGAAACTACAACTCAGGTAGGCGTTTTGCATTACAGGCAAGTTACACAGGGTTGCATACTTTGTTATTTTAGTATTTTCAAGAATGACCTCCTTACCTTGGAGTGAAACAAAAAGGGTGAAGTAGAGAGCAACGAGTTTCTTTTAGAACAAAATTTGTAAAAAAAAAGAAGCGTAAAATTTGTAGTTTCCAAACGTAAACATTGCCGATCGAATTAATGTTCTTGTTACCAGAGTAAAAGTACTTACGGTAAACTAACGTTCTTATGAAATAGTTTTAAAAAAATCTTTTTACATTTCCTCCCTATACAGTAGTATAGGAATTACCTTAACAATACGATCTCAAATTTAAACTCGTTCTCGTTTTTTAGGATCGAGGTCGTAAAAATCATGTTTATGCTTCTTTAAAGCAGTAACTTCGTACATATCTCACGATTTTGATATATTAGTGCTGATCCAAACACGGTTATGATTGCTGCAGGTGGCGAGGATTGATTGTTAGTGATTCCGGGCGCGTCAATTACTTGGATAATTAGTCCCATAAGTGTAGTAAATGTTTTATATTACGAGGTGGCAGTAATCTTCCACCGCTGGATGGCAAGAACCGGATATCTCCCACCAGTGGGGTACCGCACCACCTGAGACAAACTCTAAGCTCCCAACCGATTGGGTTAAGTGTGTGTAAGGATGAAGATAGGTCAAGGATGAGGAAGGAAAGATAGCGCGCGGTCCGTGGCCAGTTTGTTAGGGTAGTTCTCCAGTTCGCCTGGTGTTAATCGGAGAAACGATTAACTAGCGATCAGAGCAGCCAGTAGCTTTTTTGCTCCAGACTGCGACTGAATTCGACCTAGTTGACAAGCTAGTGTCGAAAATCCTGGCGCCGTCGGGACTCGAACCTTGGATCTCCCGGTCAGAGGCACTGCAGTGACATCAGTTGATCCACTGAGCCAACTCTTCCCGTAGGTTGCGAGAAGCTATACACAGTGTTGTACTCTAAATAGGATTATGTGCGTAAATGGACGGATGGATGGAATATATCAAGTTTAACTCTTACGAGATTAGAAGCTTTTGAGCAGAAACTCTTCAGACGATCTTATACCATTCCGGAGATCATTAAGACATTTTAGTTTTGAGGGGTAAATTTTCTAAGTGGCTCCAAATACTTCTTTATCAATTTTTTGGCTCGAAAAACGATAGTGTATTTATAAATATGTTACATTTTTGATTTCCAGTAAAACCTCTAAGATTTGAACTTTGCAAAAGTTCAAATATTTTTCGGCCGTACACTACACCTCCAATATTAAATTCAGAGATTCATTTCTGAATACAATTTATTACTCAATTGTTAAATGATATCATCCAATTAAAAAAGATATGAATTGCTGTTGAGTAATAATACTAAGAGATGGAAAAGTTTTAATATGCAGCGCATTCCCAGTAGTTTGATTAGAAATGTGAGGTACAGTCGAGAAGTAACTGATTTTTATTATTTCTGTAAAAGTATTCTGTAAAATATTTAGAAATACGTTGTAGTGATCGAAAATATATAGTATACATAATATCTCAAAAATATGGAAAATGACTCTTTTCAAAGATAAAAATATTGTTTCGAAAAATCTACCAGTTTGTTAATACACCCACTCCAATAACTTGTGATGAACAAATTCACTACGTATTCTTGGGTATATATCCCCTAGTGTCGCTCTCTAAAGCGGCGGTGTCAAGGTCTGCTACTGGTGTCAGTGGCACTCGTCGTGGCATCGTCGTGCCATGCCACGAGCTCCTCTGCGCAACAACCGTCGGGAAATGGAACTATTAGTAACCCCGCCGTTTTACAATAGGAATGGCGTTGTCTCTGGTGGCGGGGTAATGAAATGCGTGGAGGGGAGATTTCGTCACGGCACTCGTGTCACGGACTTCCGCTCGTGGCATCGGCCTTGACAACACTGCTCTAAAGGGAAGTGTTTCAAAATGACCTCCTCTCTCGCAGAGCACCTATTCGGAGCGTTCCCCGTCTTCGGTGCCTGGAGGCAGGGAAGGCGGTGCTTCAGGCGTGCGTGAGCGACCTCCGGCGCCGTGATAGCCCAGTGATTGATGAACAGAGGAAGAGGAATGTCCCCTTCCCTCGCGTCGCGCATTTACTTTGATTGACGGCTGAGCGAGAACGGTGTCACTTGCACTCGCACTGCACCTCCCCCCCCCCACGCCCCGCCCCCCTACTCACTCCGCCGAAGTAACAACCTGCTAGTGAAGAACGCCGTTTCTGAAACGTGTCACTGCATACTATCTGTTATTTCTTCTTCTAAGGAATGACATAAATCACGAAAAGGACCACGATAGATTTATGTTTTTACAGGCATCGTATTTGTGTCTTTATATAGTTATGGGTTATGTCTTTATATAGTTATGGGCTTAGGGTCCTTCAAATTTTAGCGTTGAACAATGTTGCACTAAATGACACGTTGGGTGTCTTCTTGTAAAGTTACAGCGTCTGCCTTGAATCGGGTTCCAAAAAATACAGTGAAGCGCCACAATTGTTTTGTAGCGTTTTGTTGAATAGAATACACTGAAGATAATAGCTCAATAAGAAAAGCATAACCCGGCATTAAGTATGCTTTGTATTACTTAATTTAGACGTCAGAGGGGAGTTCTTGGAAGAAGTTGACCTCATTCTACTGGACAAGGAACTGTCTGATTCAAATAATAGGTATTATAGAATTAAACATACACGATTTAATAAAATAAAGATTAATTTTGAATTACAAGAATCGAAAGGTCGAATTGCGAAAAATGAAATGCTTGGAAAAGCATAAACAACAAAAGATTCCGGAATATTTGGCTGTTAACAGGCACATTCGTTTTGGTTCGTTCGAGTTCTCTTTGAGCCTTTTTTCACTGGCGTAAAATTTATCGTAATGCTTTAATGTTCTTGCTGGGTGATTCCACAGTTAGTAGCTTGGACGATGGGCGCTGAAAGTCATAACGCTGCTGCCCGGGTGACGCTGCAAATACTGCCGACAGCCCTCTGAAACGAGGCCTCCATCCCTGGAAGAGGGCTGCCCCTGAGGCAGGATCTCTTCGGTGACCGTAGCCACCCCTGTAATGATTAGAGCGCCTCGCCCCACCCGCCGCCATAAGCGAGGCGAGCGCCTACTTCTGACCCTTAAAAGATTTAATTTCACGTTCACGCCAAAAAGGTTCACGTTCAAGTCAAATAGTGGAAAATAAGGGTAAGTTTTGCAATTTGGTTCCTATATGTGTGTTGGGTTTTGAACTCCAACATTTGGTTTACCATCAAGAATTTTGTCCAAAAACTTTCAACTGAAAATTATTGCAAACATTACGAATTTTTAATTTTTTTTTCAAAATTACTCAAAATGATTCCTGTTCTCGAAAATAATAGTATTATATGAAATAGAAGAAGATAACATTATCTACATTTAACGCCATCAAGCTTCTTTACGGTTTAGTCGGTTAACGGTTTAGTCGTGAGCATAGCGCAAAATTTGGCGATATAAGCAAAACACATATAAAAGGGGAATTATCCCATTTCATCCAATTATAAAATTACCTATATTTTCTGTGTTCGTTATGGGAAGAGGGTGTGGCAATACCGGAAAAGATAGCCCAGCTATCACAAAATTATTGAGTACGAGAATGTCTGTGCCACTGTATAACAACTACGTAGTTCTATGAAAGTGAATGATTTAAACATATACATTTGTCTCTGACATAATTATGGCTTCGCAAAAGATTTGTGAAAGGTAAGTTGTAACAGTGGAACGTTTAGAGATATCAATTTAACTTACGTTTACTGGGACTCTACAGACTGACTGACTCTACAGACTCCTGTGCAACTATATTTAGCTATGTAATTCTGGAAGTTGACAACTTGAGCTAGGTAAATTGAAATGGTAAAATGACGCACTACGAACTTTAAATACTTTTTGAATTATGAATATTCATTATCACTTAAAAAATTGTGTTATCCAGTTATCCCGAAACTTAACCTGGCAGTAGGCGCGCCACGTTTTGTAACAAATTGAGGCGCGCGGGGCGCCTCAGTCACCCCACGGTAAAAATGCCAAGAAATCAATTAATACCAAACTATTTTATTTTTTTAATAAATGTGTGTTTATTTCCAAGTATTTATAATAGTTTGGAAACAAGTACAAATAAAATTTTAACTTTTAACAATGTTAATTTTGCAAATAACTTTCACAAAGCAGAAGCTCAATAATTTTCTCTTCGTCGTGTATAAGATACAATCTCTTCTGCGCCTAAAAATTATAAGAATATAAATACTATGATGTAAACATTTTACAGAGTATAACACACATTACAATATAAATAAGTATATTCAAATATGCATACAAATATTTCACAATAATATAATATACTATAGGAGGTGTTGATGGTACGAATAAATATATGTATTTGACCATATAGGATCAATCAAAATTGATTTCAGGAATTCAACTTTTTTAAAAAAAAATTTATTATTGGCTCAACGTTTCGCACGCTTTGTACATGCCTTTTCAAGAGCAATTATGGCAACGGTTAACAATGTTAAATAAATTAATATAAAACAATAGAATTTACAATTTTTAAGTTAAATATTTACAATGCTGTTACATCCACAAAACCCTGAAGGTTTGTCAAAACAAATAGTTACATTATGCAATTTATGAGAGCAGCACATTTAGATATGTTAAGGAATAAACATTTCAAACATGTGGGATTGGCCAAAAAAAATAGCACAATTATGGAAGTTGGTGTAGCATTAACATTTTATAATTTTTTTATTTTCTTTGCCAATCCCACATGTTTGAAATGTTTATTCCTTAACATATCTAAATGTGCTGCTCTCATAAATTGCATAATGTAACTATTTGTTTTGACAAGCCTTCAGGGTTTTGTGGATGTAACAGCATTGAAAATATTTAACTTAAAAATTGTAAATTCTATTGTTTTATATTAATTTATTTAACATTGTTAACCGTTGCCATAATTGCTCTTGAAAAGGCATGTACAAAGCGTGCGAAACGTTGAGCCAATAATAAATGTTTTTTAAAAAAAGTTTAATTCCTGAAATCAATTTTGATTGATCCTATATGGTCAAATACATATATTTATTCGTACCATCAACACCTCCAATTATATCAGGATCAACAGGAAGAATTTACATCAATTTCAATATAATATATTATAATCATATCATTAAAATATTTTTAATGAAAACAAAATTCTCGAACAAAAGCACTTACCATTGTGTATATTTCAAAGTAAAACCTCTCTGTGTGCTGTTCTGCTGAGATCTGCTGTGAACAGCGTGGTAGGAAGCGATAACAAAGGTTGCGGGAGGTGACTCGGTGGTTCCCACGCAGCGCGCCATCGCCTTTGCGACGAAATTTCCAGGAAAGGACAGGAAGCGGTTGAAAGAGAAGGGTTGAGATATGTACACAAAGGTTTCCTCGGAAGGTATTAAGAAGCTCGCAAGATTATAAATAAAATTAGAAGTACAGTGAGCTCCGAAACAATGCTGGGGTGACTGAGGCACCCCGCGCACCTACTGCCGGGTTAATCATAATACTCGTTAGGGGAATCTACTGACAGAAAACAAAATTATGTTTTAGTATTCGCTCAGCAATTACATAGATATGTAATATTTTGTAAATGTATGTGACAATTGTGTTTGATTTCGATATGTGAATGTTCTTTACCTTCTCGAAATACTCATATTTTTCTTGATTCATTGTTCTTAAAGCCTTCATATATTTTCTTGCAATTTTTCTGCCAGAATAAAATATTTAAATTAAAATCTGATAAATCCAAATAAAAATTACTTACGTTGAAATATAATAAACCTAAATAAAAAATATTATTAGAGGACTACTTTTATACTTTCTCACATTCAGGAAATGATTATTGGTATACATCCGTTGTTTATTCCATCTGAGTTCCACAAGATTGTCCATAAAATGTCATATTAAATACATTTTCTGATCATTCTATAGAAAAATGTATACTTGGGAAACACTGACATCATTACATCCGTGAAAGATTCAGTGAAGGAATTTCCAAGAACATTGAAAAAATTAATTCATTAAATTTTCCATTTACAAATTAAAAAAATGTATAAAGGAAATTCCAAGATGTCTTTTTATTTTATTAACACTAGAATTTATTTTAATTAAAATTCCAAGATTTCTTAATATACCTTTAATGAGAATTTCTCATGAAACACTTGTTTCGTAGTATCAGAGTAATACAGAGAGATACAGGGAGCTAGAGATGGACAGAGATAAAGAGAGATATAGTGAGAACATTCAATTTGTGGGACGAACATTTTTCAAACAAAAGTGCATTCTTAAGCAATGATGAGTCATCATTGATTTGCCTAATGAATGCTAGGCTATTTAGAATAAATTAGATGTATGAAAAATAAGACCTTTTTAAGGAATGTAATCTCACAGATTAGCAAGATCACCCAAACGTCGCTCTAATTCAATGGAAAGAAAAAAATCTGTGCTTATCTGAAATGCAAATACACACACACACACACGCACACACAGAAGAAATACCCAGAATTGTCCTTATTTCTTTAAGTGACCTTGTCAGCACATTTTCTCGGCGCGGTTAAAGTTGCAGTGACTTTCGCCCTGCTGTGCGCTCTTTGTGGTCTTCCCGCCAATTATGGGAGTTCCATGGTGCACCAGTGTGTTATGGGGGCGCGAACATGAATTTCGCGCGTCCCACTTAAGAAAATTTATTAATTACTTAATTAAAAAATTAATTAATCATTGTTTCCCCTGCGCCTCTATACATAGGGCACTGTCTCGTGCATCAGGTGGCGCGCGGCTGATTCCAGGCCACCCCACGCTGCCGCCGCCGCCGCCGCCGCCGCCGTCGCTACCGTCGCCACCCATTCCTTCACCGTCCGTGGTACGGTGCACATCGCTCCGCGGACACAGTTCTCGTATAGCAGCGATCGTGAGCAGTCGTGTCCGTTTAGTGCGAGCAGAGCAGTGCGAACCTACAGTGGTAGTGAATGGCGTACGATGTTGACCCATCAACAGGCCGGGCAATAAACCAGGCCTTACAATCCCTCATCAATTCTGATTTCACCGATGATATCAACAGTGACGTGAATTATGTGCAACAAAACACCTCATCAGAAGAAAATATTGACGACACCGCCGACCCAGCCTCGAACCAGCAACGGATCGAGGACAGTGCGGCGGCGAGCAACCCAGCTCTGCAAAGCCTCAACACGCAGCTACTTCTGAATCAAGATGGAAGCAATTCAAAAACGAGGTTAGTCAATGATCAATATAAACTCTCAAGATCCCAAAAGATTCAATTCCGATTCCAGTGCAAATATTGATATAGATTACAGCTACGGAGTTGATATCGCAAAACAGATTCAGTGAACTCTAAAAACTAGAGGAAAAACGTTTTGAATACGCGAAGATAACTTCGACCGTCCGTCAAACAATAAAAGAAAAAATTCCACCTATATATGTAACAGAAATAACTAATCTCAAACACTTTATAATAGAACTCAAAACCAATGTTACCAATAATTTCGTAACAGATATAAAGAACAGTAAAATAAAAATAAGTGCAAACAACTCTACAGACTTTCGGAAAATAGTTAACTATCATATACAAACACAACGAAAATTTCACTCATACAAGGACCCTGCCAACAAAAAGTTTTCCGTCGTGTTCAAAAATCTACATCAATCATCAACTGAACAGGATATAGTTGCTGACCTAAAACATTGCTACCCTTCATTGTTAAATATCACCAGACTACATAAAGAAGGAACACCAATACCAGTGGTCGCAGCCGAATTTAATGGCGCGGAAACACTTGAAACTATATTGCAAATAAACCAAATATGCAACCATCAAGTAACTACTGAAAAGCGGAAAAAACACAACGGTCCCATTCAATGTCAACGGTGCTTAGGACTACGTACATACTAAAAATTACTGTAACTACCCAATCAAATGTGCATTTTGTGCCGGTAACCACTATTCTGTGCTGTGTCAAAAGAAAAATGAAAACCCTGTGTGTGCAAACTGTTTCGGCGGTCACAAGGCCTGATGTAAGAAACCCAACGTGTAGTTACTACAAGGACGTAATAGACAGAAAAAACAGAGCTAGTGTAAACAAAAGCAATAGAAATATTGTCAACACCTCGACCCCTACACCCCCTCCCAATCAATCACAAATCCAATTCCCAGACTTACCGCTGACCCCCCAACCAGAAAATTTGCCTCACATATCCGAAAGAAATCGTTCCTCCCACCACCTCGCCCAAATATCCGGAACGGAAATAATCATAGACCGCGCATACCTGATGCTCAATCAAATAATCCTATTCTATCCACAATCATTAATTCCATCACAACTCGTATCATCAATTTCATAAATTCATTAATACCGTCAATCATTAGTACCATTCAAAGTTCGGTATCGGAATACTTAAACAACCATGGCAAATAATAGTAATAATAATATTATTAATAACAATAATAATATTAACAGTAATATGAACAATAATACATTGGTCTTCCTAAACTGGAACGCCAACTCTATCACAAATAAAAAACTGAACTAATTCACTTTCTACATCACTCTAATATCGACATAGCAAGTATTACCGAAACACACTTATATAACAACAACTATTTATTCCTAATTACACAGTATACAGGACAGGCAAGAAACCAAGGGAGGTGGAGTTCTTATAGCAATAAAATCTAATTACATGCACAATTTAACAATACTCCCAAATACACCAGGGTTAGAAACCGTAGCAATTGACGTAAACTTTAATAATACCGTTTGGAAAATATCTACTTACAAATCGCCCACTACTAAAATAGCTAACACTAATGTACAAAATCTATTCGATCCAAGAGAAAACGTTTTACTTTTAGGAGATATCAACGCTAAACACCCAAATTGGGGATGCCCAAAACAAAAATCGAGATGGAAAAGTATTAACACAAATAATAAACAAGCACAATCTTAAAATCATATTGCCCAGTGAATCGACGTTTTTTCCATTAGAACGAAAATGTAACCCTGACATACTAAACATTGGCATAACCAACACCAACAATAACTTTTACACATCAGTGATATTTGAATTAGATTCTGATCACATTACCTGTCTTGTATCATCTCAACAACACACAACACACCCCAAGACCAATATGCAACACACGTAAAATAAACTGGAAAAAGTACAAAGAGACAATCGAACAATACCCAGAATAAAAATCCTAAAATCCACTCGAAATAGACCAGGCAGTAACAACATTAATCGACCTAGTCAACAAATCTATTTTAGAAGCACATATCCCACTACAGTCAACAAAACTAAAAGTAAATACAATAATCTGCCTCCCGACTTAGAACACGCAATGAAAGTTAAAAATAAAACAAAAAGACTATGGTTTATACTCCGAACACCGGAAATAAAAAAGAACTTAATATAATCACCAACGTTAAAAGACTAATAAAAACTTATAACAATAAGCAATTCCTTGCATTTATAAATTCATTAAGTATTAGCAATAACTCTATATGGCAATTCACCAGAAAAATATTAAAGAAAAAAATAAATACACCCCCTAAATACACCAGCCGGTAAAGCTCTCACATCATTTCACAAAGCAGAAGAACTCGCCAAATATTTCGAAACAACGTTTGTAGTTAATAACACCAACTTCTACCCTGAACGTAACAAAATCACCCAAAGTAACAAAACATACCCATACGGATTACACCATAATATACAGTTCGCTTCTCCCACAGAAATTAATAAAATTATTGAAACTCTTCCTAGCAAAAAAGCACCAGGACATGACAATATCACCAATGTGGCAATTAAAAATCTACCCATATCTGCAATAGCATTCTTAAATAATATATACAACTCTAGCTTCAGAACTGGTTATTTCCCCCAATCATGGAAACATGTAATTGTAATCCCCATAGCGAAACCAAAAAAGAACGCAACAGAGATAAAAAGTTACCGCCCTATCAGCTTGCTTACTACCTTCTCAAAAATTTTCGAAAAATTAATTCCAACTAGACTAAAAAACACCTGAAAGTAACCAATTCAATCCCCAAACTACAATTCGGTTTCACAGAGAAAATATCAACACAACACTAAATGCTGAGACTAACTGAACATATCTACACAGCCTTCCAATCAAAACATTATACCATAGCGTTCTTTTTAAATCTAGCACAGGCGTTTGACCGCACATGGCACCAATCACTCAGTTACAAACTCACCCAAATAGGCACACCTCACTACCTACACACCATTATCATGAACTTCTTAAGTAATAAAACTTTCTCCGTCGGTGTCTCTCCAACCCCAGATGTATTAAAGCAGGACTACCTCAAGGATCCCCGTTATCACCAACTCTGTTTAATCTTTATGTAGCAGACATCCCTAAATCGAAAAACATTCATTTAGCTCAGTTGGCAGATGACACAGCGCTGTACATTTCTGGCAATTCATTAGCAGACTTAAGAGCAAAAACCGAATTATACTTGCACACACTTGATCGCTGGACCGCGAAATACAAAATTCAGTTAAACCCCACCAAAACAGCAGCAAAAATATTCTCACTGAGGCCGTATACTCCCCCCACTCTAACAATCAACAACATCTCTATAGAATGGTACCCTCCCAACAAATCAGTTAAATATTTAGGATTACATCTCGATAAAAAATTAAACTGGCGCGATCACATTGAATCAAGAATATCGCAAACCAAGGCAAAACTCCATCAGCTAAAACCGATAATAACAGACACAGCTTCCTATAATACAATACTGCCATAGCATTATATAAAACCGTAAGACCCACAATTACTTACGCCTGTCCCATATGGATTAATACCGCCAAGACCAATATTCGCAAACTCCAAATCATCAAAAATCAATTTCTGAGATTCATTATTAACGCCTCATGGTTCATTTCTAATAAACAGCTTCACAAGGAATTCAATATAGAATCATTAGATCATCACATCACATACCTTGCTACAAATGTCTATCATAACATCCATCAAATTCCAGCATTCTCCGAATTCAGACTAGCAAAAAACCCAATCCGTAGAACAAGAATCCAAAATAAATACCCATTCCATGTTTTCGAAACCAAATTCGCCAACATAGAACCAGATTAGAGGACCCCTCCCCATTGTATAGTACGTAAGCTTAGGATAAGTTAGTGAGTAAGCATCAATATTACAAATGTAAAGTTTAAATAACTATCTATGTATCTACCTTCAGGAAAAATAAAAATTTAAAAAAAAACTGTCGTCATCGTCGCCGCCGCCTGGCTTGCCCCCCCCCTTCCACTCGCCCGGGGTGACCTCGGGGTGTGGTCGGGAGAGGCGGGGCTGGCGGAGCAGAGGGCAAAAAGGCGGCTGGGGAGGAGGAGCTGGGAATGAGTAGACACGCTGGACTATGGAGCGCTGACCACGGAGAGCGGATCCAGCCCGTGGACATTTGCCGTCAGCGAAGGCCATTTTGTGTGTGCATTTAGACCCCCTTCTAGACAGATGTGTAAAAGGAGGAGCATTTTACTAAGAGTGTAGTCTTGTTTGTAAAGTCTACACATGTGTTCAGAATAATTATTCATTTGTGCCTTGTAGGCTTCAATGCATTTTGCAATGTCTCAACTAATTTCACTTTCTTTACTGTATCAGTCATGCAGCCTCCCCTAGTTATTCAAAAATTAATTCAATAATTAATTCAAAAATTGCAAAACGTTAACATTTCAAAACTTCAAATTGAAGCTAGATATTTTTGTCTCAAATAAAACCCGTTCTAAAAACGCAGCACTTTGAAAACGATCATGTAAAAATGTTTTGAAAAACCGAGTAGTTTTCGCTTGCTTAAAATTAATGAAAATTATAAAAAAAAGGTTCTGAGAAACTGCTTCAAATATTTTCCTCAATTTTGTTTCACGGATAGAACAAGGACCATTTAAAAGAACGGCGCATGTCTCATTTTCGTTGAACTCTCTGAATTTTCGAAAATTGCAAATTTAGAAATAACACCAGAAATATTAGTATTATTAATTATTATTCATTATTATTATTATTTATCCTTTTATTATTATAATTATCATTATTATTATATGCGCTTGCAGCAATTTATGACCAAGCTGCATGTTATCTTCCGACGCCCAGTCATATTTTTATCCCGGAGAGATTAATGTGTGTCGTCATGGGGATGGATGGTGCAGAGTGCAAATAATATGCTATCAAACTATGTGGACGTTACAACCAAAGTTATTCAGGAAAATTCTTTAATAAATGTGTGTTTAATTCATTCGAAATTGACGAATTCTGCTATATCAGCTTGTACATCTTCCATTTCAAATACTTCCACGGAAGGCCAAGACTTAAAAACTCAACTTCCTACAACTTTAATAATTGTGTTTTTAATAGATGTTCTTGTAACTTGTCTTGTTGTAATTGTTTATTGAAAGTTTTATTACTATAAAATCAAAACATATTTAAAATCATTTTCTGTATTAAATTTATTCAAATGTTACTTGATTATAAGTTATTCCAGGAGGCTGTGATAAGTCGGAGCTGAATGAAAGTTTCTCATTTTTCGGTAGCAATTTTGAGTAATATTACTCTATTTCGTAATTCCTGTGATTTACAATATCCTTTTAATTCATGTAATGTGTTTATTCGTGAAATAATCACACTAAATATTACTAGAAGTGCTGTGATATTACTTGTGATAAATTGATCTACAAAACAATCTGAAACCAGATAATTTTCTGATATTTTGTAGCATAAAACATAATTTATATTCTAACACACACACACACACACATACATATATATATATATATATATATATATATATATATATATATATATGTACATATACCTATATAAATCGGTCGTACGCACGATGAATTCATAAGCTCGCGAATTTCCTTCTCAGGCAAGCAAGACAGGTTATTTCTCCACTCAATTTCCACCCCCGAACATTGGAATCTTGCAGCTCTGAGTGTACCAGGCTTTTAAATCAATGATGCTTTTCAGGAACGTATTTGGTTTTCGGAGGCCGGCTTTCATTTTCCTGTTCGTTCCTGAGAGAGAAGAGATTGATTTCGTTAATATTCCATCTGCCTGATTACGCATTCCCGGTTGACTTTTTAAGCACCTCTCCACCGACAGCGTAATGCTCTCCAATTTCACCTAATGTCAATGTCTGCACGCCCTTCACGACCCCTTTTCAAAAAAATCGATTAACGGAATCCTGCTCCATAACCTTTTAAACCAAAGGCGTGAGTTATGTTGAAATATTAGAAAGGAACAGCTCAATAAAACATAGTGCTAGGAGCATTACTCACTTTTATGAATGCACTCTCATTGTTTTATTATTTTTAATTATACATACAGTCGTGCTACAGACATATTGTCAATACGTATTAAATATCCTAACGTTTCAACTCAAAAATGCGTTTCCTTGATAAACACTTTTACGTAAAAATATTGGAACTAAGGTAATGGCATTTTCCATAGATTTTTCATGTCAAACAATAAATATATCTATATAAATGCAATTATTTTCAGAATATTGAGACAACCCTGATACTTCAAGGGTATTATCGATTAAAGTTATATGGAATAGTGACTCAGTTCGAAGGTACCCGGGAGTGAAAATTAAAAGGGTAGTGTACTGCATATACAAAGAAGACAATGGGTAGCCATATTGGATATAGCCGTATTAACTGCAAATGTTGGGAGTAAATAGCAGGACATAGAAATGTTTCAGGTCAAAATAAACAATAAATATGGGACATTGGCGATTCCTAGGACAATATAAAAATAGCTGTGATTTGGAGGTGGACATTTGTAGAAAATATTTTTTTTAATTCGAAAGCGACATGTAACGAAGTGCAAGGAATATAGACAGCCAATGGTGACAGATTTTAGTAAAGATATTAACGTCGAGTCCAGATAACTGACCATCGTGAAACGAGTTGCAGAGAATAACAAAATTAATTACAACAATTTGGAAAACAAACGAAAATGAAGTTGACATGTTGCATCATGGTCATGGTTTTGAGAGAAGACATTTGGTCACCGATACGAGCACATACAAGGCTAACTAGAACATTTAGATTTTGTGAATGAAACTAGTCTTAAGTAGGAGTGTCCACCTGAGACATTCTAAATAATTATTTATGTGAACACCGTAAGTTGTTTAACATCAGATTTAAGATATAAATGTAAACGGAACTTCAACATCAAGGCAGAAGAGTACTAGTGTTAGACAGAGATTTCGCGGGATTTCGCTATCGCCCCCAAACCCCCCATTTTAACACTAAAAACACCATAAATATCATTATTTCAAATAAATTATATTTCACAAACACATGCTACTTTTAACCCTTTGTAATTGAGGGGCTATTGCCACCTAAACCTACCATTAATTTTAATACTAATAAATCAACTCATCTGTTTTTTAAACCAATTCTAGTTAATATGTTAAAGAAAGCGATATTTTAAAAGAAAAAAATCAACTCATATAGTCCTTGAAATTAAACAACTTTAATAGTGTTACCACTTCCATAGTAATACTGAAAATTAGTGTAGTGTCTCTGCACGAATTACATCCTTATAACACGAAAAAACGTCAAGCTTGTTTCTGAAAAAATACGTACTTTTTACGAACTGAAGCTTAAAAAGTTAATAAGAAATGAAAAAATAACTTGTTAAGCTAATAAAATAAATACAAATATTTAAAATCAATTCAATTTGCACAAACACATGCTACTTACACTTTATTATTACCTTTCAAATCTTCCATTTTAATACTAAAAATTAACTCGTGTATTTTTAAAGCAAATACTCCATAATATGTTAAAGAAATCATTAAATAAATCCTGCATTTACTCCTTCCGTCACGGTAGACACACAAAATCTATTAAAAGACGTCTTGAAATGCGAAAAAACACGTAATCCCACGACCACAAACGCTTTGCGTAATTGAATCGCATTCAAGAGTAAAGTAAATAATTTTGTTGTTATAGAAACAACTAAATGTGATATTACGAAATGGCGTTTTAAAATCTAAAACCATTTCTACATTAATATCTGAGTTCAAACAGCAAGCAAAGCAGCATAGAAACAAGTTTTACTCTTTTTAAAAAAAGTGTTGTGAAGTGTAATTTTCAATGTGAAGTGATGTTTTAAAAGTGTCGTGATGAAGAAGAAATTGTTCATAAATTTGAAATGTATATCTTCATATGGCTTGGACTCATCGTCATTTCGCGTATATTTATGCTTTGACCCGTCAAAGCTGGTCAATGCCAACATAATTTTCACCAGCTCTGAAGTGAACCGTAAGTGAACCGTGGCGGGTGATTCACAATGAGAGTAAATGAATCACAAAAGGAACCAAAGGAACCGTGCCACCCTAAACCCTGGGTCACATCACACTAATAATTTCCAAAGATTTTACAGTCGGTTCAAATCGACTATGCCCAGTATGGCTCAAATTCTATTAAATACTACATTATTGAATATTGATAGTTTAAATTAGTCTCAATACGCTCCTTCATTTTATGCTTCTAGTGTTTATGTGTTTAATGAGAGCGCGTAGCATTCGAGCGAATCCACGAAAGCTTCAAGACGATTCGGCAATTCTAGAAAATTATTCGACAGGCTACATCAATATGAGACCACAGTTTATGGATGTCTCTGGTCGGTGGTGCAAAGAAACTCCATTTACAAATTCGCGAAATAATTTTTGAATTCTTAGAGAATGTTATGTTCCTCTTCAGAGGACACTACTTGTGTTACACTTGTGACTTGAGATTATCGCGTCAAATCCTACGTCAGATCTTCTCACATCGTTCCTGGGTTGCATTGCAGAAATAGTTTCAATAGTTCAACAGTTTTATCAAATGAATTGACTGGTATCCAAAAATACTTCTTAGCATATCACTTTACGATGAGTAAAATATGATTGACAATGACCAAGGTATCGTCATCGACCATACCAAATATTGTCGTTGCGACCGATAGGCTGGAAAATGTTTGTTCTCGACCATTCTAGTGACTCGGTTGTGAGCTTAAAAGCTATCCTATTGTCGATTCTCTTTTCAGGAGCAAAATATTTGAAGAAAACTTGGCATTTCAGACCCGAGAAAGGTCACGGAGAGGTAATTGTTGGTTGGCCAGTTCACAGAATCTTCACTTCTTACATATTAATATAACATCAATTAAACCAGAGACAGGTGTCTCAGAATAAATGTTACGAACTTCTACGCCAAATACAGAGATCGAACATAATTACGATTTGCCAATGAGCATGTGATCGGACATTTATACAACATATTTACACAAATGCAATTTGCTTCGCGACTCGACGTCCGCCGGTACACAAAATTTCTTTGCCTGCCACAGAACATGACCTGCCGAATACTAGTGTAAGAACAGTTTCCTAATAACAAGAGGGAAATTTCAGATATTTTACGTCATTGTAAGAAATTTTTCACAAGTTAATTTGCAAAAAAGATATATTTTTGATTCCTCTGCTGGCCCAAGAAGTTTGTAATATTTATTCTGAGACATTCTGTAAAAAGATCTAAGAACCCAATGTTTCGCACTCACGGCGAAGGGTGCGGGGAGATGGTTGGAGGTTCATGTTGAAGCTTGGGAAGCGGGCCAACCTTTAAATTGGGCTTCTACCCCTCACAAACTGCCTGGGTGAGAGTGGTCCTGTAAACGTCTGCACAGTTTACGAACCCTCTACACAAGACCAACTAGGATGTAGATTGAGGACTCATTTCAGAGCTTGAAAAAGCGTTTGACTGAAAACGTATCTAAAAAGATTAACTTCATATAATTTTAATTTAAAATCCATTAAAACGTTTACATTTTGTAATTTTTACTTTGTTGTCCTTACTTCATAAGAAGAACATACAATAGTGTGCCGGAAAATGGCAAATTTTCCACACAAAAACTCTTATTGCCTGGTCCTGGTAACGAAAATTTATAAAAGAATAAAAAAATAGTATCGACACCGTGATCCCTAAAGAATTCAGTGGTGCTACAAGCACGTACTTTCTCGCATCATTTCAAAATTTGCCGTTTTCGAACATTCAGGGGCTTTAACAAAAATGAGAACTAAGCAATTGTCTTAACATCTTTCATTAACGAAAAAATATCGAACTTCAACATTGTAATAAGACGCTGAACAAAATTTTGAACTTTTGCAATTTTCGAAAAATCAGGGATTTTCACAAAAATGAGTCCATCCACTTCTTTTCAGTATCCTTTACACTATTAAAGGTGTAAATTTTATTAAAATATTTGAAGCATTTTTGAAAAAATGTTGAAAATGTAATTGAGGCTTCTTGTGAAGTATACCCTGAAATCAAAATATTATTTTGAAACTCGCACGACCTTACGTTGGTTCAGATCGACTGCGGAATATCAGTTTTGGAGATAATCATCTGAAGTGTTCAGGCGCTAGCGTTGATTAGAGACGGACAGGCGGACAGACATTGCCATCAATCGGTTTTTAAGAAGACGTGTTAGAAGAAGTTATTTTATATACACAGGAACAATGTTTATCCAGTTTCCCGTCTCCAGGGCCAGGATACAAGAGTTTATTCTCTCGAAAATCCTACTTTTTCCGGCGCATGTTTACAATACTTTCCCTTCTTACGAAGAAATGGCGAGAAAGTATTACTCGTTCACTTTACATTTGCAGACGGAGCGCTGCGATCTGTTTACATGAGGTCACCGCCGACTGAATGAGAAACGCGCGTCTGCAGTATATACTGACCGTTTAATATGATATAGATGGCGGTGAGCAGCACACAGAACCCCGGCGGGGCAAGAACATAACCATTAAGCAGTAGATAAGTGCAAAGAAGAAATATAAATATGGTACACGAATGTTGTGAATAGCGTGTAGTGTGATCTATTTTATTGTATATTATCTTAATCATTTAAGAGCACGACTCCAGCTCACTGTCAGAAAGGCATAATTCGTCAGCTGTGTCCGTGGTGCTTGTGCTGCCTTCGGCTGATTGGTCAGATGTTGATTGTCATCGGGGCCATTCGTGTATTCTCGTTTGTGTGTTCGGACCTTCACTTTCAAAACAACATTAGTTCCTAATTCTGCCGTCTGCAAATGTAAAGTGAACGAGTAATAAATCGGAGCGCATGTACTTACTAATCGTTTCTTTTCGGGACACCTGTAACGCATATTCTGCCGAGGTATGCCTCCGTGGCGCGATACGTGCTAATGCATACTTTACGTAACAATAGGAATCCTTTACGTACGTAACTGGTTTACTCCTTCACTCGTGAACATAGTGAACACATTGTGAACACATTGTGAACACACCGTGAACATAGATTACCAAGAACATAGACTACTAGTGGTTAAATCAAAATTAGGGGATAATTTGCGAATGTTTATACTAATGGCGTTTTCGTTTCCTATGGTTGGTTTGTCTCAGTCGGCATATTACATAGTAGCAAACGCAAAATCCTAAAAGCACAATAAAATGATACACTCAATTTGTTTAATATCTCAGCCGTTTATTTTCTCGATAAACCCTTATCTTATAAATGTTCTTAAATATCACTGCATCTATTTTCTTTAAATTCTAATCTGAATATTTTTTTTTAATTCAATTATTCGGTGAACATTGTTCATTGAATTCCTGCTCTCGATGACTCGGTCACACGGGCGTGCTAAGTTATCATTTACTTTTACCACCGAAGACCAAGGTCACCTGACGACCGTCTCGACAGACCATTGGAAATCAGATCGCGAACATCTTTCAATGTGCGATGCTAGTGAAATGGTCAACATAGCTGCCTTCCAACCAGTTGATCCGGGTTCGGTTAACAGCCATCGCAAGCGTGATTATAGTTTAATATAAAAACATCTTAAGTCTCTAATTCTTTCATAATCCTCTGTAATCATCCATTTGTTAATTATTGTGAATAGGTCTCGTTCATTTCTTCTTTTGTCAAATACGTTATGAAATACAGCTGTATCCACAATTTATTAGCAGAATTAACTTTGTCACCGAGAGTGTAGAACCAACAGGATCAATTTTCAACACGTTCCTTTAATATAATATTCTAAGATTTGTACGTACAACTTTATTGAGTTAATTAATATAAACGCATTATTCCAAATACTCTTTAATGAATATCAGTTGAGAAATTAAAATGTTTGAAACTATGATATACAATTTTCTAGAAGTGTCTCTAAGTAATCCATGAATTGAAAGTATGTTGTTACTTGCAAGTGAATATATTTGCATTGTTATAAAATTAACGTAAAACAGTATGAATTTGAAATCTCTCCTAAAATACAGTAGCCTCGTTTCTCTTGAAACAAATAAAAGAAATGCCCTCGCTATCTAACGCGAGCCAGAACTCACTATATTTCTTAGACTACTATTCCATTTCATTCCTTCTATTCTTATTAATACAACAAAAAGTAAAATATGAGACTTCATTAACTTATTGATCAACATCCCATTCACCTAGTTGTAAAGTTTAACGGTCCAAAAGTGATAAAACCTACACCAGAGTTGGAGTTTTTACTATACGTATATAAATCAAACGTATCTTCAAATTCTAAAATCCCACTATTACTCAAAGCACTAATACTCGTACTAGTGTGCAAAGCACGACATTCTTAAAAGTTTATTGCAAATAGTATTCACTCACCCTCTCTTCTGCGACCTATTCAGCTCGGCTTTCCCGTTTCCTGCCGCCCTGCCCTAGGCGTGATCCCCGTATTCTCCAGAAAGACGACCCTTCCCTGAGTGCGATCTCATTCATGAATAATGCAATTAGAATGGAAATGCCCGCGCGCACGAGCTGTGATTTCTCTCCTGGGGTCGCCTCGTCCTCTTTCTCCGCTGCTTCCTTCTCTTTCACGCCGGGGACTGCGCACGCGCGTGACCGGAATGCTGCGCAGCACTGCAAGAAGTGTCTTTGCGCTGAAGATAATGCTGTGTCTAATTGTGTTAAATATTGTTTTCACTACGATTGTCAGACACGAAAAAAAATATCTATACCATTTCGTGTGTACAATAAGAATGTAATAAGTGTTTGAGAAATATTTACAATCAGACAGCTTAATGTTTTCAATTTTACTTTCTTGTATACGTACGTACGTACATACATACATGGAGTAATATACGTAGATGAGAGAGAGTTACGTAACGCTGCTGAAATACTATTTCGAGATTTCAATGGAAATATATGTTTAGGGGAACGCTGTTAAAAAATAAAAAATATTTTTAAAAAATATCTCTCCGTCCGTCCGTCTGTTTGTGAACAACGCTAGCACCTAAACTACTCGTAGAATTCTTTGCAAAATGAATATTCTCTGGTCTATGATCTGACTCGAAACTCCGCCATTTTGAGAAACATTCTTTAAAATGTAGGGGTACCTTACATGAAGCTCCAGGGACATTTTCAAAATTCTGTCAAAAATTGCTCGAACGTTTTTCATTACATTTCTTTAAAAAAAATAGTGAAATACACTTAAACATACGGCATAAGCCTTTTTGTCACGGAATTTTTGAAAATTACAAAAGTTTGACTTTTTTGGAGTCTTCCTACCACTACAAAATTGAAGATAGCGATTTTTGTCATCAAATGAAATTTTTTCCCCACAGTCAGTTCCTTAATTATTGCTAGGTACATTTTTGAAAATATTAGTAGTAGTCCTGTAATTGTCAGTGAAATATAAGTAATATTAAAAAATATTAGAAATGAGATTTACTCAAAAACGGCTACAACTTTTTAAAAACTTTTTGTAGGGATACTGTACGGTATCAGATGACACAAATGCACTTTTTCTGTATTTTTTCCTATTTTCAGTAAATACACATATTTTATATCTAATCATTAAATTTACATTACTTGCTATTCGTGTACATTATTACATTGGTGACGACTAGTGCTTCAAATGTTATATTATAAAATATCTTGAGAAATCGAAACTTTTCTTGAAAACGGTATGAAAATTCGTATTTTCAGAAACGCTCTTAAGCCAGTTTCTTCAACTAGCTTCTAATAGTTTCTTTAAATTTCTGTACGGATAGTGCAAAATACTTTTGATAACATGACATCAATGCTACTTTGATTTATTTCTTATCACTTCTTTCCAGTTGGTAGTGCTGGCGTTGTAAGCAATGAACTGGTTAGGAGGATGCCCTGATATGACTGCAAACTGAACCACTAACCAACAATAAGTTCTCGAAGGACCAGTATGTTTTGATAGTGAACATACACACTATATATTTCTGAAATAAAATGCATAATTCTATAGAAGTTGCTATCATTCAGGTAATTCAGAAAACGCTACTTGAAATAAGAGATTTAATTGGATCAAATAATGATTACATAAAATTAGTTATTTAAATGTACTCCCTTACAAGATTGCTTATATGACATGTGAAAACACCGCAGGTGATTTCAGAACTGTTGTAAATAGCTTACGAAAATACCGCAGGTGCATTTATTTTACGACAATTGAAATTATTCACGACAATATACATTAGATACAATAGTTATTCATGGAGATGAAAAAGAAAGCGTCGAACTATGTCGAACATGTGGAGTGTATGCTTAATTTGGATTTAACCTCACGCACACACTACACCGTCCTTCGCTTTTGCATGTGGACGGTGATAACGCATCGCAGGCCGCTGACGTCACGCCCATGCCGGAAGGCGTAGGATGCGAGATCAGAGAGCGAGGAGCGAGGAGCGAAGGAACTCACCACGTAGATTTACACAACCGCTGCGTGCACAATGCATGGCAAGCGGTGCACAACATAACTAGTGCCCCTAATGAACAGTTTATACTTGTACGTATCAGCACGTACACGGGACATTATTACTGTTTTGAAATAATCCTATGAAGTGATATTAAGCTGCTTTCACGCATATCCACAGATTATGAAGTTGAATCACATGAGATTAACAAATGCCTTTCACACGTAATTCACTGCTCACATTAGTAGATGAACTCAGTCACTCTCTATGAGATCGAGCGAAACGCGGCATACAGACGTGTCACGTCTGTAACGAGTGCGCCTTCGTGCTCGACTAAAGATTTGTTTCGTCGAGTCGTCGTTGGCAGGAGGAAGCGACTTCGCAGTAGAATGACGTTCAACCAATCAGAATTGATCTTAATACGTTGCATTTGAAGATTTTAAGGCTACGCTTAGTTACAATTTGAATTTGAACAAGTTATATAATTATGCAGCAAATTGAAAGTTAGAAATTGTGATGAATATTACGAGGCTTACATATCAAGTAACTTGGATGGCGCAATATTTCCAGGATGGGCCACGCCGTCAATCGGCGGCTTTCGAGCAATCCGCGTGGGTCGGTTCTAAGAATTCTGCAAGCAGGGGCCTTCTTGTCTATTGCGCAACGTCACGTAATCGGAGCGTTCCATGTTGAAATATAGAGTACAGAAAACAGTACAACACAATTAGACAATTACTTTTACTATAATTCATTACTGTTCTATGACAAGGTGAACATATTAGATTATGTGTTGCGGCTGTAAACACCCGGTTCGAAAGCGCGCCAACCAGGCAGCGCTCGGCAGCGAGCGAGACAACTAGGAAAGGCAACGAACCATGGAAGACGCCTGCAAACGGGCAGCAAGCGAACGCTCGGCGAGCCTACACCCCAGGAGCGAGTCTGCGGCGCCGAGGACGTTATAAGCCGGCGCCGCCACCGCCGAGACTGTTCAGAGATTGTTGAAGTGCCCGAGTGAGAATAGTAGTATTGTGATTGTGTGTACGACCCGGCTAGTATTTTGGTATTCTGTCTTTTGGTATTTTGGTGGACTGTGCAAGTGTTTGGAACATCTCGCGGCATAATCGGTAACTTGGCTTGTTTAACGGTACATTCTCTTGGGTTACCGGATCAAAACATTTGTTGTATAGAAACTGTGTGAGTGTGAAATAAAAACCTGTTTCACGAAGTCTGCTTCTTTTTTTTAACATAACATAATGTATAATATGTGTTTATAAATTAATGTTTGTAAGCTTTTTCCAAGACAAGTAATCAGTTCAACTGTGTTAAATCTATGAAGTTAGACCACAATCACTAAAGGATAATGCATTCTTAGTTTGTAGCAAACAAATTAATATTTGCGATATGCATGTATGAATATAGTTATTTGTAATAATTGTAAATTATTGTATTCTGAAAATAAGTTGCATAAACCTATGTACAAAAATAATTAACATCTATTTCATTTTATTTTCACATTTAAAAAAATGATTTTCAAAGTGCAAAATATTCGCACGGATCCAGATTGTTTACACATTGTAAAGAAAAAATAGAACTTGATTTGTACTAACTTGTAGGGTGTTTACCTTTTTTCCCAATACTGCAGTACAGGGAGTAAAAGTATTGGAAGCACCTCAACAATACGATATCAAATTTTCGAACGTAAAATCCGTGTTCAAGGATTTTTGATCTGTAACTTTATACATACGTCAGGATAGTAGCTTTTAGTGTTGCTCCAATGGTAATTATTATTGGTAAAGATAGAGGAGATACCCAAAATTTAGTACCTGGAAATCGAAATATCTGAATGCAGAAATGAATGGTTGATTGTATGAATGGCGGATGTATGTGTCACGTATCATTCTGTCAGAGTAGAAGCTTTCGAGCTCATTCTTGGGAAGCACGCCAGAAGTATGGTCTGATTGTGTCGTTTCAGGAATCTTTGAGATTCTTGTGTATTAATTTTTAGAGGTTTTTACAAGAAACCCTTGTGCTAAATTAAAACAAATTACAGCAGTTTTCGTTTTAATACTTGGCTCGAATAGAGAAAACTGCATTTAAAAGTACGGAATAGTTTTCATCTTTATTAAAAGCTCTTTGCAAAAAAATATGAAAATTAGTAAATTTCAGATACTTTTCGAACAGGCCTTGTACTTATAATATCAAAGTCAGATAATTGTTCAACGGAACAATTGGAAACGAAAACGAACAATTTATTCTTCAATTTAAGAACTTTAAATCGTCTCATGCACTTTTAAAAAATATGAATATATGTTGAGTAGCAACACTCACAGAAGGAAATATTTCGATATGGTGCGCATTTCCACTAGTTTTTATGTTCATAATAGTACAATATTAGCATATAGGATAAAATTTCTGACATCTCTGCTTAGCCTTAACAGACGCCTATGAAATAGTGAATGGTTATAAAAGACAGGATAGAGAACCTTCGGTATTGTTTCTTAGCTAATGATCTTTGTATCCTGTGTAGGGAAGGAGTACCTTTCACGGTGTTGAAATGCGAAACTCTAGTTTCGCGAAGAGACTGACTTATCTGCCTACGTAAAATGCATTGAAGGCTTTTTTTACCATAATACGGAGATACGAGAGAAGGTACAGAAAAGGCATTTTCATACTATTCTCAGTATTCATACTACCTTCCATTAAAACGCGAATTAGCTTTACATCCGCGAATATGTATTCAACAAGTGCAAAATAAACTGCCAACATCGCTAATAAAATGGAGCATAGAAAATTCATTCTTCCATTACTTGTTCGCTTCCCCATCAAGAAACGTTGAGAACTGCCCCGTGTTATTCTGGAAAGGTGTGTGTGTGTACTCGGTGCGCTAGTTCTCTGCTTTATATCGCTGATGCAAGCTGCATACTAAATAAGATCACGTTTCAAACCTCGTCTATTTTCGAGTGTATGTTGGTTGTACTGTAAAACGTCGAGGGTTCTTTCCATTCAAATATTTACGATCTCCATGGAACTTTTGCTGTACGTAGTACGCTCTCTATACGTTCTCAACACCTATCCACCTGCATCTCCTCAGCTTTAGATTTGCATTATTCTAGTTTGGCATATAATCCACTGTACTGATAAGCCAACAAGTAAAATATAGAAGAGAAATACTTTTTATTGGTCTCTCAAATTCTATACCGTTATATCAGAGTCTCTTCAAATCTTGATGCATGCTCCGTCTTTTGTAGACACCTTGCGTATCCGCAAAGGGAGTCGACAGTGACCCGCAAGCGTCTTTCAGAGGAGAGGCCAAAGCATTTCCGGGACGCAGCAGATATCGATGATGGAGAGACTCGCTCAGAACGTCGGCTTGCCGATGAAGCACACTCTCCTTCCCTCCCCTCCCCTTCCATCCCCTCCCTTCTCTTCCCAACCAAAAGCGCCGTGAGCCGCCTGTGGGCTCCTTTATTCTCGGTAAATGGGAAGCCGATGCCGCCCCGCCATGCCTGGCACTACATTCATAATCGCGGAATGAACCCTAAGCAAAGACAAAGTGCTACGAGGGGCCGTTCCGGAGGAAAATGAAGATGAAAGGTTGCACCAAGTGGTGATGGAGATAGAAGGAAATGGAAGCTTGAACTACACTATTTCCGGTGGGAAAATGTCAGAGACTCAGAATAAGAATTACACATTTCATTCAAAGTGCATCTCTTCAGCTGACAAACTAATTTCAAGACGATATTATTATCAAAATATATCGTAGTTTCTGCTGATGATACATAAATTAAATGTTAATATTCTCATCTAAGTTGCGTTTCAAGAAAATTCTGTTATTAATAACTCGAATAAAAAATATTGAAATTAAGTTACCATATAACTTTCATAATTTGGAAAGAAATGAAAAAATACATTATTAAATGTAATAGAGATGAATAATTGGATATTGTAATAAATGTTGCAAAATGAAACATTAAGTTTTTAATTTAATTACATCAACTATACTTTCATAGAGTATGTATGTTTAAAAAAGAGTTATGGTTAGTAATTTACAAAGATATCACATTAATAAAAAATTCATTTTATTAATTTATAAGCACCTGCGACACAAAAAATAAGAAAGGGAATGTAATTCAAAGAGAGATTTAGAATTTTTCATTCCCGAGTAAGAGACTTCTAAGTCTCCGTCTATAAAACTGGAAATCTTAAAGGAAAAGTCAGATTTTACGTAGGTACTAGTGCGGGTAAGTAAATAGGCATGCGATTCAAACTAGAGAAAGCCAACTACACATCATCAGTATGTTCTCTAAATATAACACGCTGAAGATACCGATTTGTGAGATTTATAAGAGTTCATTGATTATTCGCCACAACATCGTATAGAATCTATAGATGAGCAGAAGCGAACACACAAAAGGAGACATAAATTCTTGGCAAAAATTGACTTCTACTGTTGCTTTCTTAAAAAAAATATTTTAAGAAAAAAATTTAAAATGTTTTACTATATTTTTATTAAACTATTTAATTATTTATATAAAGAAAGTGCTGTAAAATTTTTAAAAAATTGCTACAATTCATGTATTTCGGAAAAGAGTGAAGTGGATATGAACCGCTTTAAACGATTGCTCCAACGTTGGATGCGGACCTTATCACGAGAAAGCATCAAAAGATAATAACGTTTTTATCACATTGTCGCTTTTCCGGAATTCTGTTGCAATGCAAAAAATTTCCTTTGTTCAAGAGAGATTAATTTAATTTTCCCACAACTATATTTGCTTACTCAAATTAATCGAATTACAGTAATATCATCTTGCAAATTATATAAAATAATCACTCATTTCTCTTTATTTTTTAATTTATTAAAATTGAATTTTGTCTACACTGAAATCATGTTAAAAAATATTAGGACTTTTTGAGTAAATGAACGACAATAAAATGTAAATGAATGGACACTATTTTACAAACTATCTTAGTAATTTGGGTATACAAGTGATGATCATTTCGAGAACCCAATTTGAATTACAGCCTAATTTCTAACCTTTCAATAACATAACTCACAACTGTAACACAATAATACGAATACTACACTATTTAAAAAATGCGACTTTTCTCTTTCACAGTTCGCTGATGACTTACTAGCTGCAACATAAATCAATGAAAGGCATGACCCGATATCTGCTCCTAAAATTAAGTTTCTGCCACCCAGCAGCAATTGGTATAGTTTCACAGATGTACAGACGTATTCCATATAAAAATGATTTTTGTAGCATTTCACCGTAAAATCCCATTGTCACTTTTTTAATTAAAACCGTATTTCCAAAGGGATGATCTGTAAAGATAACTTAATCATTTAGTACTATGTGCAATATAATGCCACGAATAAAGTCGTTCTCTAGTTAATAAACGCATATATATATATATATATATATATATATATATATACACATATACATATATACATATATATACATATGTATATATACATATATATACAGGGTGTCCAGAAGCTCCCGTTACAAAAAAATACCCCAAATTCTGTGTTGCACGTCATGAAAAATGGCAGGTCCAGTTTTTCCGAAAAAAATTTTGTCTTTGAGAAAATTGAGTTTAAAAGTCACTTCCGGGCCGCGAAATTCAAACCGGCTGCTACGACACTGCAGACGGCGGCGCCTCCTTCTGCGCGGAGCATTTCCTCGTTTCTCTGCGTAAACGGTGAAACAGTTCAGTAATATTCTCTAAGGAAAGCATTGCGTGGCTTACACTAGAATACGTTAATAGTATAAAATGTTTGTAGGTTCTGTTTAATAAGTATTTTAAATGTACTTATTGAAAATTCAGTTTTGTTCAAAAAGATAGCTACGGTACACGGCGGCGGAAACGTGAATGATGAACACATCCAACACTTGAATTTAAATTGATCTCCTGGCTGTTATATTCTGAATTTTCAGACTAACAATAGATTAATTTTAACTTATATTAATTTAGCTGGTTTAGATAATATGATATTAATAATTGCACAATTTATTGTACTTCACATTCCAGTTTATCGTTATTACTTCTGTTTACTCTAAATTTTAAAAAGTGTATCTGTAGTATAAATCAATAACGGTCGCCAATGACCACAGATGTTTTTAAAGCGACCTTAAATAAATAAATAATAGCCAGATTTAGACTTCTCGATAAATGACTGCACGATTTATCTCAGATGAAATTGATAGATATCAATATCCCCCCCCCAAATGAATGTATCTTTCCTAATTAAAACTATCAGTCGGTACAGTAAAATACCCATAAACTTCCTTAATATTACCCGTCAAATTATTCTCTCTTAAGTAATATGTGGTACAGAAAGATGCACTTTTTGCTGTCACAAAAATGCATTGCGAAATATCTGTTATTGCAAAATATGCTAGTGTGTTCTATTTGGAATATCGAATTTGCAACAAACGGCAAATACTACCCATTTCTCTAAGTTGAATAAACATTCTACCCGTCGTTTTCCTTTTCCACAAGAAAGATAAGAACATGACTCTGTCCTAAATCTTCGAGTTTCTTCGTGAAATTAATTCATGAGGTAGTTGACGGCTACAAGGGAAACGTTTTATTTTTTGTGTGTTTCATTTGCAATGTAGTCAGCAAATAGGTGCGTAAATGAGTGAAGGCCATTTCTTCGATTTAATAGTATCGATGCCTATCCCGGATTCCTGTAATGCCTATTACGTAGAACGATGTAATTCAGTTCTCTTTGCAAGCGAATGCCTGCAGTACTGAATTATTTACTTTCTTAGCGTTTTCTAATTAAAGGAAGGACGGGTTATCAAGGCTACTACATTGTACAGAATGTAAGGGAGATGAAATAGTTTACTTCAGGGACATTGTAGTAACTTTCAATATTTTTCTTTGGTATTTCCGTAATGTACAACCACGAAAATAGGCAAACAGGAAAAATCTTTTTTATGCAAGAGAATAAATTTTTAACCCCAAAGATGACTTCATGCCGGTGCCTATTCAGTCATGACCACTCTGCGGGCAAGGCCATGAACTTCGCAATCTGCTGATTTGAGGCAAAACTGACACGCGGCTAATAGGCGAATCACTTGGCGGCGGTGGCAGGTTCACGTGCCTGTTTGCCATACGATATAAACCACGATGTGACGCGACCTAGCAACTGACAAATGCAAGGACATCGACCATACTACGGGCTGTGAATTGCACCGGTCCGTTTCCCTCAGTGAACTTCGGTCGAACTTTTGCGTGCAAGAATGAGTTCTTTTGAAATATTTGTACACCACGGAATGCAACATCACAGTCTTTTCAGTTTTTTACCCTTTCACCTCAGGAATATACTAGTTTTCTATTTTTTTATTCATTGGCGCATGGCACGTAAAGCAACGCCATTTTATCTGTTAATATTCACCTGTGGGATTGGTTAATTGTCCACGTGCCTCCTATAAAGATTCTTCAGATTCGACCTGCATCTTCACAAAATGACTGCCAGAGGCATCAATTCGAATGCCGTGCCCGGAGATAATCAATAAACTCGGTATTTTCATGAACAAATATTTCATTTCCGAAACCCTTTTTTGTTTATCACATTTAGAATAATCTTCATGTGGCAGTCTTAAGCCCAAGGCACTAGTTCATATGAATATGTGCTAAAAATAACAATTCGAGCATTCCACGAGATTCAATATTTTTCATAAGTGTTGGATGTGTTCATCATTCACGTTTCCGCCGCCGTGTACCGTGGCTATCATTTTGAACAAAACTGAATTTTCAATAAGTACATTTAAAATACTTATTAAACAGAACCTACAAACATTTTATACTATTAACGTATTCTAGTGTAAGCCACGCAATGCTTTCCTTAGAGAATATTACTGAACTGTTTCACCGTTTACGCGGAGAAACGAGGAAATGCTCCGCGCAGAAGGAGGCGCCGCCGTCTGCAGTGTCGTAGCAGCCGGTTTGAATTTCGCGGCCCGGAAGTGACTTTTAAACTCAATTTTATCAAAGACAAAATTTTTTTCGGAAAAACTGGACCTGCCATTTTTCATGACGTGCAACACAGAATTTGGGGTATTTTTTTGTAACGGGAGCTTCTGGACACCCTGTATACATATATACATATATATATATATATATATATATATATATATATATATAATATATTACTAGAACGTTTATCCACACAGAAAACGAATAGATCAAAAGACATTAAACATTGTCAGTCGTTTTCACGACAAAAGTAGTTTTTTTATGTAATGTTTGGTAAAGATGTGAATGTAGTAGACACACGTAGTGTCTAGAATCAAAACAAAGAACCATCTCAAAACTTACTCAATGGTTTAAGAAAAGCTGAAAAATAAACAAACAAGAAACGATCCAGATTATTGTCATTGTCCCACGAACTGATTACAACACGCTACTTTAGAATCAGACTGACGACGTAGCTACAATGTTTGCAATTGTTTATTTACAACCACTATCAGAATAAGAACTTATTTCTGCATTCTAGCAGCCAACAAACGTACCTAATGGTACGTTAGTAAAGAAGTACCGTATCTGCAAAATTTAACGTATCTACAAAATCATATATCTTATTATAATTGAAGATAAAAAGGTGTCATAAAGTTGTCTCACTCGAAATATTTGGAGCCAGAGAAATGGTAACTAACCTCTAACAAATGTTGTTATTATGATTGCCGAGATAGAGAAACGCAAGGCCAGGCCGTTGGTTGTTGAGATTCTGTGTGAAGTTATTTTCAATTTTAAAATAATTATTTATTAAGGACGGAATGATCTTAGGGGTTCAACTAGTTCTGTAATTGATAAAAGATATTAACAGAAGAACACATAAAAATTACTTTGTAACAAAATAGAAACTGAAATATGAACCACAATTTTTAAAACCATTCATCGTTCTATAGAAATATTTAGGGAAAAGAGAAAAGTAGCGAAAGGCAATGAAATATAGTGTAATACTAAACTACAGTGCTGTAGTATGTGTACACATTAGATGGATTTATAGATTCGTTTTGCCATTCATGAACTGTATGCCTCTTAGAATTAATATTTATTGAATTATTATCTTGTTTAAATATTATCTGTATTCCTAAAAACTTACGTTGTTCTGTCTTGATTCAGAGTTCTCATATGGACGCTCCCATTCTTGAAGGCGAGTTCAACACTAGCTTGTCAGATAGGTCGAATTCAGTCTCTGTCTGGAGAATTCTAGCGGCCGGCTGCTGAGGTTTCCCCGATCCACACCAGGCGAATGCCGAAGCAGTACCCTCACAAGCAAGCCACGGGCCCCGCGCGCAATATTTCCTTTCCCTTCCTTGTCCTATCCTCACCTGCACTGACATGCATTACACTACCACACATGCCAGGAGACCGGTCGGGGGCTTAGGGCTTGTCCTGGCTGGGGCGGTACTTCACTGGTGGAAAAAAACCTGGTTGGGGAAAACCCCGCTAGTCGACGAAAACTTCTCTAGGTCGGCGCCAGATCTCGCCATCCAGCGGGGGAAGATCACCGCCACCTCCCGAGGAAAACATACACTGCACTTACGGGACTAATATCCTCGATAGCTGACGCGCTCGGAATCACTAACAATCAATCAATAAAACTCAGAATTGAAAAATAGTAAATAAATGATTTGTTAAAATATTATGTGTATTCCTAAAAACTAATGTCTAGAACTTCTGTTGTTCTCTCTTGAACCGGAGTTCGGATACGGACGCACCCCTTCTTGAAGGCGGGTGCAAATACACCGAGGAAAGGCAAACCGGACCCTGTCCTCCTTTTGGCACATTGAGACATGGACAATGGCGGGCCAAAAGTTCACCGAGGGCCGAGACCTCCTCCTGGGGTAGTTCTAAGAAGGGAGGAGGGCCGTGCGAATCAGCGGAGCGCCGCCAAAAAGACGAATAATGAGGGCGGGATGACCGGCCGGACAAAGCGTCCTGGGGGAGCGGGCGTCGAGGACAGGCAAGGCGAGGTCGGCGCTTTTTAGTTAGAGACAAACGCCTCGCTTCCAACGCCGCTCCAAACAAAGGCCGCCTGATTGCTGCGAGTGATCGAGCAAGCACGCAAGCGGGTGGTGGTGGGGGGACAGAAGGGGCGGGAGAACAATCTGCGGAGTGCTGCCAAGTGACGGAGCATTTCTGCCGACACCGGACGGTCGGTATCTGTTGGCCCCTCTGTTGCAGTGCGGCAGTTTAACCGACGAGCTGTCCTCGGAATTTAGTTGAGAGAACTATTTTCTCAACTATAGCTCAATTAATGGAATTTAGGGAACAAGTTGTATTTCAGTTCCCGCAGAAGGGCTTTGGAATATTTAACTACCCGGTATTTCCCGTTTTCAAACAGAATCAGTAAATGTATGCCATAGCGAAAGAGTTACGTTTTCATACATTTATCCCAGCTTAAAACGATACTATATTTAATTTGTATTTTCCAAATGAATTTCAAAATTTCGAGACAGCATACAGCTCCAAATTTGTATCATAATGAGCATTACAACATTTAAAAGAAAACCCCAAGCCTGTCTCCCAAAATAAGTCATGAATCATTGTTCGTTATGACACCATCAGAGAAAATATTTCAATTTTATTGTAAAATAGCAAACCAATAAATTAATATTTTCTCGGGTTTTTATGTTATTTAAAAATATTACTATCTTTAATTTTTGCCATCTTCAGTTCTAGGAAGCCACAGACAAAATTTTGAACTTTTCCAAATTTTCAAAAATTCATCGATTTCAACGAAAATGAGATTTATGCGACTTTTTAAGTGTTCTATATGCTTTCCGAGGGAGAAGTTTAACAACACTGGATTTTTTCAGAAAATTTTAAAATTAAATTTTGAAAATATTGTTGAGGCTTGGTGTGAAGTTCCACAAAAATCGAACAATCGTTTCAAACCCGTAGGGCCTTCAGATCGTTTAGATCGATCGGAGATTATACATTATGGAGAAAATCGAATGGTTTATGCGCTAGTATTGACCACAGATAGACGGACGGATGGGCGGATGAACAAGCAGACTGACGTATTTTCGTCACTCGATTTTTCGCCATTTCTGCTTTCGCTCTATCAGGAGAACAATTTGAAAGAAAAAATTGGGACCATTTTTAAGAACATTTTTAAAATGTTAAAGCTTCATATAAAGTACTTCCAAAACTCAAAATATTCCATTCAAACTCATGAGGTCATCAGGTCATCATTGTCAATCACCAGCCACATTGATTGGGATGTACGGTAATCTCCCTTGTGAGTGATTCTACGTGTAAATAATTTGCATTTGTGCTCTGAACTTGTAACAGAAGGAAATTTTAACGTGTATGCAAGTGCTAAATTTGTTTATTCATTAATTTCATATCATGTAATAAAATCTAAAAATAACAAGTTTAATCTAAAAATTAAAAAAATCATTTTTGAATTCTTAATGTTGGAATAATCAATGTGTTTTTTAAACTTTTCACTTGAATGTACTAATTAGTAGATGTTTCCAGGAGCAAAAATTTTACCAAACCAAATATTTAATATTTCCCACAATCCTTCATTTTGATGAACTTCAAAGAACTGACACGAAAAAATATTTTAAACACGACATGTTGAGAGAATTACATTAATTTGGTTTGTATCATTAAACTACAATGAAATCAATCCTGACGAAATGGTTTAATAACATTATCTTAATAATGTCTAACCAAAGAGATAGTGACAGACAAAATAATGATGACCTCTTTATTTGTTAAATACTTCATTAATCGGTATTAGCCAAAGTAGTTATTAAGCATAGTATTAGCCGAAGTAGTATTTCCGTAAGTTAAATCTATCAAGTCATAACAACGATATATTTAAGTTTCATGTCGATTGGTGCCTAAAATCGTTGACTTTTAGTACATATAATTATATATTTTACCCGAAAGTGCACTTATTTACATATTGTACTCAAAAGTACATATTTTTTAATATTTCTTAATATTTCCATTTTTCTGAATCCTTTTGTATAATTTTTTGTTTATCATTTGTTTTTGATAAGGAATTACCCACACAAACAATTCAGCATAGTCAAATACAATTTTTCTGCAGCCGGCTCTCTAAATCGGGGAAAAATCGCATAAAAATGTTGATAGTGCAGCACGCAATATCCTGCAAAAGGGCAAGACATTATTGCACTCCAAAGCTTTCAGTGTCTAGATTTCAGTGCGAGTATAACAGAGAAGAAAATACTGCTCGGAAAGGAAGCTGGTGTACGAAAATGATGTCTAGTAGGCGATAACTCTCGCCCACGACGCATTTTCTAGAGGTCTCCCTTGAAATTAATACCTTTCGCCAAAATGACAGATCGAACAGATAATAGGAACAGATTCGAACAGATAATAGGAAACGTTTCATTTTTAAGCATTTGAAACAAATATTTTGTACCCATTGTTCAAGAGATTATTGTAAATAACAGAAATAAGAGGGATTGTGTTTTAATATTGTTATATTAACTCTACAGATCAATATTTAAACAAAAGCATTTTATTAAAACGAATTGATATAATAATTAAAGTGTTACATATTTCTTACTTTTTAATACATATTCCTATAGATTATAATACATATATAAGAACTTATTTTCCTAATTTTTAGTACATAATTATCCGGTCCCTACTAACCACTCTTTAATTGGTGCGGGAAGGGATTGATTTTTGGTAAGATAAAACTTAAACTAAAAAGATTTCAGAAGTATATTGCATTTCCTTTAACAGTTGGTGGGGAGAAGTCTTAAAAATTTTGTTATTACAGTTAAGCTAAATTATTTATTTTGTTATAAGTCGTATTATTTTGCTTTGGTTACAGGAAAATACCAAACTTATTTTCGTTTAATGAATTTACCGATAGAAACAATTTCAAAAGTTTGTTTGATTCTTAAGTAGATCCACTTCTTTTTCATCTTTGAATTTTTGTTCTGTGGAGTTGGTTTATCTGTTTGCGATTATCATAGATCAATATCCTTGAGTAAGTTGATGGGAAATTACTTAATAAATTATAATTTAATGATAAATTTAATAAATTATAATTATCCATGTTATTCCACCTTCTTGAATTTTACATTATCTTACCAAATGTTACTACGTAATCAACTAATTGCTCACCAACGGATGTACGAGTAACATCTGCAGCTACATTGGCTATTCAAAAACCCTCTGACAGATTGTACATTCTCTTTTCTACTTGCTGCTTTTGTTTTATTTGGAAGTTTCCTTACTTTTCTCGTTCCTGAAGATAAAATAAAAGACGCCATCAAACAAACAGCTTTCTGAAGTCTCAGAGAACTCGCTAAAAGGTTTTAAAGAACAAGTATTTCAGCAGGTCACTCCAGAAGAAGTCATTGGTCAATCACAGAGAATTTTAAGAACCAGATATCTGAGGATGGTGTTTATTAATAATCTGATAACATTAGTTAACAATTTGACACAACATATGCCCTAAACCACTCTTGACGAGGACACTGAGGATTTACGACATAGTGAAGATCTGTAAAATATATTCACTCTGTATTGTACACAGAAACAGTTACAGAACAGAAATTTTTGTAGTGGTGGTTTTCAGGTTATTTATGTTTTGGTGTAAAGTCATATTGTGATTTGCAAAAATCACCTGCGAAATAATGTCGTATTTTACATTATTTTTATATGTTCAACTTGTAATGTTATTTTACATTATTTGTATTTTTACAACCTATAAATAAATAAATAAACGAAAATTTGAGAAGTATTTTAAACAAAATTTTTATGGTTAACTTTATAATAGAATAACAACAAAACACTAAATAATTATCATCAATTCTTTTTACATTGATAATTATTATATAACATTGTACACGTGGCTTATAGAACAAAAGCCACGTGACCGGACCTTGATTACACTTGGAATCCCAAGAGGTGGACGACTTCTTACAAATTCATCATAATTGCGTACGTATTTCACATTAGGACATTTTAGACACTGAAAGAATTTAAGAAACTTGTTAAATTTTGTTTAAAAACTTGTTTTGCTTCTGGACGTAAATGTAGCCTCACTGTGCGCACGTTTTGTTGAGCACTACTTTTGCTTGTAGTTCATTTACCGCTGAAATTGATTTTCTATAACTCGGGAATAAACATTTTGCAAATATTTTTATTTTTCTAAAATAATTATTTTCTATATTCATTTTTCGTTTTCTATTTTCGTAGGGTTTTTTTTAAATTCTGGGCCTCAAGAAAATGTGCGCAGATAAATCTCTTTCCACACACGTCATATACAGTTTTTTTATGTTTTTTGACAAATAAATAAATAAACTAAATCTGCGTTTTAGACTCCTAAAAAACAAGAAAATTAAAATGGAGCAGGGCAAAGGCAATTAAAAGCCACAGTTGGCGGGAAAAGTACTGATATTTTTCATTGCAATCGTTAACGTGGGTGTGTTATAAAGGCGTCTAATTATTGATTTGTATAAAAGTAATGAACATTCATAATGTAATGGAGATGTATAAGACAATTTTAAAAATTTTGGTATTTGTTTTATTAATCGAATTTTTGATGTGTTTATTCCTTGTCAAAGTGGTGACTAATTCAATGCCTAAATATTTTATAGTTTCGGTTTTTGATAGCCGTGGAATTGGTGTATTAAATATTTTTAAAAGAGGAGGAAAATAAGGTTTGTGAAGTGTAAAAACTTTGGCTTGATATTTTTTTTAAAATTTAGTTTTATTCTCCATTTTTCTGCCCATTGAACATACGTGTCAATATCTTCTTGTAAATTATCATATGCACATAAGATGTGTATGTGAAGTGAAGAGAGAAGTGTCATCAGCGTATAGTGCAATTTGTGAAGAAGATAACGTTGAAATATCTCAAAGATAGATATTAAAAAGAACTGGAGAGAGGCAGGATCCCTGAGGCATTCCTGCATAAGTAGATAATTTTTGGGAGAATGTTGTATTGATATTATCCATAGAGTACCTGCTATTTAAAAAAAGCTTTGTATAATGTAAAGATATATGAGGAGACCTATTTTACGTAATAGTAGACCCAGACGCCACACTTGTCAAAAGCTTTTTTGATATGAAGAAAAACTGATAAAGTGTGCTGCTTGTGATGAAAGGCGTTTGCAATGTGTTGGGTGATTCGAAGTAACTGATGTCTTGTGGCATGGTTAGGTTTGAAACCGAATTGGGTATTGGGGATAATATTATCAGCGGAAAGGAATTGATTTAATCTAGTTAGTATTAATTTTTCAAAAATTTTTGAAAGGGAATTAGTAGACTAATCGGTCTGCAGTTTTGAGGGGAGACGAGGATCTTTATGTGGTTTATTAAAAGCCAAAATTATTGCTATTTTCTAATCATTTGGAAACTATCCGAGTCTGAGTGCAGAGTTATAAATGGATGTGAGGGCCGCAATAACTTTATTACCAAACATTTTAATTGCCTTCTTGGTAATGTTATCTAGTCCAGAAGATTTTCGAATTTTCAACTGTTTGATTGCTGATTTAATTTCTGATGGGGAAATAAATTTTGTTCTTTGAGGAACATGATAAAGGGGTAAATTCATTTCTGTAGATATAGCAGAATTAAATTCAACGTTTGTTGGAGAGTTTAGTGTAAAAGAATTTTGAAAGGTTTCTGTAAGTAGGTCTGCTTTTTCTTGATCAGTAGTAGCATTGTAGAGTATTTTTTTTGAATGGGAATATTTGGTTTTTCTTCACACAAACGTTTTATTGTTGATCATAAATTTCTACTATTTGGGTTAATTTGATTAATAAAAAATTGATAATTCATAATGTGCCTGTATTCTAGTTTAGATTTAATACTTTTTGATAAGTCATTAATTTTTTTTAATATCACGTGTGCTAGTGCTCTGCCAAATTCGTCTAAGATTTCTTTTCGATTTTATTAAATTCAGATGGTATTGGAATTCTTTATGGTATTGGAATGAGTGGATACGTGTACGTGTTATTAATAGTAAAGACTGATCGTTGTTGAATGCATTTTTGTTGGTGGTTATAAATGCCGTTAATCTATCATCCAATATTGTAGTATTATTGATATGAGTGGGATATATAATATTTTCTTCCATAGTTTGTTGAAATCCAATTATTATTATTATTTATAACTGGGGAGTGTGATTGAGGAGAATTTTTGTTATTTACAATAAAAATATTATGATAATATAATAATAACATTCAAACTGAAATGATATATTCAGTCCAGAACTAAACAAAACTAATGGTTCTACAGAATGGCACAGATATTCTTGTGCTAGTGATCTTTCTAATTTCTTTATTCTGGGATAGTTTTTCGGTTTTACCCCACGCTCTTCCCAGCTGCCATCTATCACCGCCCAAAGTACATGTTTTCACATTTTCTCCAGTTTTCGGTTTCCTACTGGTAGAACTCAAACATGACTTTAAGACTGTTACATAAGAGTAAAACCTCGTTCCACATAGAAATTTTCATTGAAAAACTCAGAGTCGTTTTTGAGAAAAGGTTTGGCCGTTTTTGACAATAGGTATTTTGAAGTTAATTTCACCCAATAGTTTTCAATTTTCGAGAAAAAATTTACATTTACTTTTAATCAAAAGTAGAAGAAAATAAAAATAAATTTCAAGAAAAAAGCCTTATAAATGTAACTATGCCTACAAATACTTTTCCAAAAATAGTTTTTTTTTCAGAAATGTTAATTTCATGATTAATTTCATTTTATTCATAATTCTTTCAAAAATACTAAACAACTATAAATATATTCATTAGAATAAAATTCTGAACATTCGATATCTAGACATTACAAAGAACGTACTTTCAATCTATAAACACGTTAATACACTATCATTTAATCACTGGGAGAACTTCAGTAGTTCCAAAACCTGCAGGATGTAAGGGAGTCGAAATTATTTTGCAGTTTTGAATAATATTAAATATAAATTATATATTTTGTAATACTTCGTTTCGAAATTCAATTTTAAAATGTAATTTTCTGATCGAATATTTTATAAACCAATTAATACTTCTTCCTATTCCTGGAACATAGAACTGACCTCGAGGGTGAGTCTTGCCAGGCGCATTTCGTCGGATTGCAGCCCGCCTTTCATCGGCAACCCACCGAGCTCGACGGTCTCGGCCGGTCTGCAGCGATCGAGTGGGAGCCTGTAATCGGCTGCCACGGGCGCTCGAGCGCATGGCCTCCAGAGAAAGAGGCCCGAGCGAGAACGGACCGTTAAAATCGTGGAGAATGCACACTTTTACAGCACACAGAATGCAACACTGTGGATGGTTCTCTGACTTAAATTAATAACCACACAAAATTTTACCAGCCTTGACGGAGGGAAAATTTGTTGCAACTAGGAGAAACATTTTCTGAAACAAATCACTTACAACCGTTCGCTTAGTACTTCCACAAGTCAACAAACCGCTTTAAAAAGTTGCTAGATGTTTCTAGATTCTTTGGCGTCCCTACATTTCTCGGAATTCGACTGGCGTTACAGCTCATTTTTCTCCGTGCTACTGTTTGTCCAGTGACGAATCATAAATATTGAATTTGTTTGCTTCGTTGGTCTGGATATCATCTGTGTGATAATTCGCGCAATTTTGCGAAAATTGAAAACCATCACAGCCCCTCGGAATTCAAAACTCACGAGGTTAGACTCGATCAGGCCTATGAAGTACTTATTGTCGGTGAACCAGAGGCCAAATTTAAAAATACGAAATGCGTATTTGATGTCAAGCGTTGTATTCCCTGTCCTCTATTTACTAAAAACGTCTGTAGGTTATTTGTAAAATTACCTCTGTAAGATTCACTTTTCTATTTTACGACATTTATTTGTACATTCAAAAGAGAACACATTTGAAGTTTTGAAATGGGTTGAAAAGAGGGAATTACCATCCTTACGTAAAAATATGGAATAAGATCACTAACATCTCTGAGGACAACGTAGGAGGCTAGTGGGAATCCACATACGGCGCGCAAAACGACTGAGAACTGAAGTTCGCTTGGCTGAATTACCCGTCTTTTGAAGCGAGTAACTACGGAGCGATGCATCCCCGCCGACGGGACAGCTGTGCCCGCGCTCGCGCCCACGCACGCCGAAGAACGTCAGCGTCATTAACATCAGAAGTATTTTTCTCTATTTTAAATTCAAAAGAGGACATATTTAAAGTTTTGAAATGGGTTGAAAAGAAGAAATGACCATTCTTACGGGAAAATATCGAGTAAAATCACTAACATCTCAGAGAACAACGTAGAAAGCTGTTGGGAACTAACATCCGGCGCGAAAAACGACCGAGAAATGATACACTGAAGTTCGCTTGGCTGAATTACCTGAATTATCTTCTGAAGCGAGTAACTACGGAGCGATGCATCTTCGCCGACGGGACAACTGTGCCCGCGCGTCCACGCACGCCGCGTAGTATCAGCATCATTATCCCAGAGATATTTTTCTCTATTTTCCATTCAAAAGAGAATACATTTAATGATTTGAAATGGGTTGAAAGGAGTAAATGACCATCCTCGCGTGAAAATATCAAATAAGATCATTAGCATCTCGAGGGACAACGTAGGAGGCTGTTGGGAACCAACATCCGGCGCGGACAACGACCAAAAACGATGGAGTGAAACTGCTCTTGGCTGAATTGCCGTCTTCTGAAGCGAGTAGCTCCAGAGTGAACCATCCCCTCGACGGGACAGCTGCGCCCGCGCTCGCGCCCACACGCTCCGCGCAGCGTCAGCGTCAATATCCGCCAGAGGAGGCGCCAGCGAGGCGGGAGAGCGCGAGGCGGCGCGCGTCGGCGGTGGCCTTTGCCTCTCTGAGCCCGCCCCGCCCCGCCCCACCCCAGCATCTGCGCCAGCTGCCGCCGCCACAACCGCCGCGTCGCGCGGTCCCGCGGACGGTCGCTTAGCGTTAACGCCGGCGGATGTCCACCACGCTGCGCTCAACGACGGACGCCTTTGCAGATGCTCTCGCCCCCGTCTCCACCCTTATGTTCACCCAACCTTCGACCTAACCTCCACACCCACCCCCCCAGCCCCCTCCCACTATAAAATCAACCCTCGCCTCACTCCAGCCCTTGTTCCGCCCCCCACCCATCTCGTCCCGCTGGGGCCACTCCCCGATCTAGCCCCCCTCCCACCAACCCACGTTCCAGACAGACAGCTCTGCTCTCCGGCTATGCCCGTTCTCGATTGATTGATTGATTGTTCGCGATTCCGGGCGCGTCAACTACAGAGGTCGTTGATCCCGTAATTGTAGTTTGTGTTTTTTTCTTCAAAGGTGAGGTGGCAGTGATCTTTTCGAACCTTGGACCTCCCGGTCAGAGGAACTGCAGTGACATCGGTTGATGCCCTGAGCCATCTCTCCCGGTGTCTGCTCGCGAGATTACCCGTTTCCACCACTCCCTATCCCGTCACCACCGCTCCCACCATTCCCCGTTCCTGCCGACCCTCCGTTCCAGACGCAGCTCGCTCCCGCCACACGGTTCCAGCTTTCGTTCGCAACACCACGACACTGCTGTCACCCCTCTCCCTGTGTCATCGCTCAAGGAACTTCTACCCTGACCTACGCTTCCTGTGACATTTGGCCGCGCCACATTCTGTCTTGCATAGACAAAGTGTGAGAGTTCTGTTCTACATTGGTGATGTTTCGCTTCGCAGCTGCTCCCAAATATCTACCTAGTGCACAGACAAGTGAGAGGAACTCTAAAAATGGAAAAATATTAATTTCTCATCATTCACATAACGCCATTGTTGTTCCTTTGTAAAGTAATCATACCAATATTTACACAATAATACTGGCACGCGGATGCCAAACGCAAGGTAAAATTTTATTGTGATTTTATGATTCTCTTCTTGGAAAACGTGATGGAAATAGGCTCATTCAAATTGAGTTCATCAAACTTCAAAACTAACGTGTGCACGCAGGAAATGTTTGTATGGACAAAAATTCAACAGCCTCTTAGAGCCGAAAAGTCAATAAAACACTTTAATGTGCTGATTTAACATTTTAATGTGCTGTTTCATTAGCATTTTCATGTTCTGTTTTAAAATATTGCATATGGGTAACAATATTATTGTACAATATACACAGGGATGAAATTGTGGCAGAGCTTAGTAACTATTTCTAATATTTTGTAACATCTATGAAACTTTTTCTGACACCTATCACTTCCCGAATTTACTCCAATCCTCTAAAATCAAAACTCAACAAAATTTAAGTAAGTTGCCTATCTAATCTAGATTAATCCTGTAAATCTAAACAGGAAAAACCATTCCAATGCTATTTTATAAAACCGATGAGAAACTCCATTTTTAGCCCGGGAAGGGGGAAGTTCGGACTACCTCAAAACCTGAAAACTTTGAACGAAGCATTGAAAACTTTGAACTTACTTTGAAAACTTTGAACGAACTATAATTACGTTGCATATTTGTTAGAGTTCTACAAATGCAACATCAGCTATCCAGTTCCGTACGCACGGACAATTTTAAACTCCAACGGATCTCCTGGCGAATAGGTAATTTGCATTGCAGTTGCGTAGTACACTGATGTTTGCAGCACTGTACCCAACCTACGCATAAGAAATTCCGTAAGTCGTTTATGCAGACTTATGATAATTAACTTATCCGTGGCTCCTGATATTTAAAGTGTTTTTGGAATATGCTGAGTACCGTTTCGTTAATAATAATTTCTATAAATTTTCGTTCAAAATTAAACGATTCTGCGATTATTGCATCAGCATCCTCCTGTACTCATTGCTTCCCGAGAACGCTAACTTTTCCTCTCACATGTTTTACATTTAGTGACTCGCCGTCATGACAGCATCACAAGCAGGCTCTTGTTACCTTTACCACGTGTGGATTTTGTTCTGTTAGATACCTGCTACTGTATTATACTCCCTACTATAAGTTTTGCCCTTCAGATTGATACTATCTCCAACACTATTACCATATGTATAATGATCTCTTTTTGTAGCAAGCGATCTCCTACTTCACCATCTGTCGACAGAGCAGCTTCACTTCCTTATCATAGCCTAATTACTTGGTGCTACCCTCTTCAACACTTCTTGAGAAATTGTTTACTCTAATGTTGAGTTAAATCGTCCTTAATGTTTCTTACCATATTCTTGATATTACAAATCTAAATAAAATATCATTGCCCCTCTTGTTCCATGAAATGAACTTTTTTATTGTTACATTTCATATTATGGATTTCATGTATTGCTATTTTTCCCCCTCAATGTTTTATTCAATTTTTCTGACGTAGACACAAAGGAAGCAATGTGACGTCTACATAAATTTTTCATGTTTCTCATCATGATCTGCTTTCTACAATTTCATCAATCAATACTTCATAAGTAGAATTTATTCACATAAAGCATTTACTGAATAAGTAGTAATAATTCATCTAAACATTTAGATTTTTGAATTGGTTAATCTCCTTTGCACTTCCACCCCCTGAGTAGATTTCTACAACAACAACAAAAAGAATATTTGCCCATACAAACTAAATGTGAATAAAATGAACTTGATCATCTTAAGTACTGGTTCCAGAGGAAAACAAAATTGGGAAAAGGAAAGAAAAATTCAAAGAAACAAGTGGAGATATTAGCTTAAGTAACCTGTCGTTGCTCCGGTATATTCTTAGAACAATATACTTATATTGTTACAGGAAAAGGAATTGATTCTATATACAGTGTCAAATGCAAGAAATTGTATTCACTCCGAAATCCACGCATTCCTGCCACTCCCCTTCCAGCCCACCATCCGCTCCCCCTGCCCACACACCGACTGACTAATTGATTGCTAGTGACTTCGGATGCATCAAAGGCTAAGATCATTAGTCCCGTAAGTGTAGTGTATGCTTTTTGCTTGGGATGTGGCGGTAATCGGCGCGCTGCATGGCGAGATCCCGCGCCGTTGGCTAGCGGTTTTTTTCCAACCACGTATTACCCACTAGCTGGACACTACTACAGTCGGAACAAGCTCTGAGCTCTCGACAGGTCTTCCAGCATGTCTAGTAGGTAGTACATGTAAGTGTAAGTGTGAATAAGTAAGGGGTAAGGATAGGACAAGAAATGAAAAGGAAAGATCGCTCGCGGTCCGCGGCCCGTTTTGGAAGGGTTCTGCTCCAGCATTCGAATGGCGTTGATGGGAGAACCATAAAAAACTACCGATCACATCAGCCGGCCGCTAGAATTCTCCAACAGATAGCTCATCCACCGTCACGCCCTATTCTCATGAACCTTTCCTCGCACCATTCCGCCCCCTTCCCCGCGCTATCCTTACGAGACTCCGCCCTGCCCCATTGGACCCATCGTCCCTTCGAGTTTCATCCGGGCCCCACCCCAATCATAACTCGCATGCCGCCCTTCTTTCATCACTGCTAAGCTGTTCCACCGTATCTCAGTACATTGCGGATTTCCAAGAAATCCATTTCAACTCTCCTCCTCCAAAAAGTAACCTTCCAGGAAATTTTAATGAAAAATCCTTCATAATGTTGCACAACCGTAATATGCAACTGTCTTCCCAATTTCCGTAGTTTAAGCTTTGTGACATTTTATCGGTTATTCCGTAAATTCGGTTTCCGTTTTATACATCATGAAGATAGGATTGAAAAAAGATAAATCATAATAAACGACATAAAATTATTTTTAAAAACATATTTCTGAAATAGAAAAGTAAAGATCACATTTTCAGTAGAATTAACTGTGCCTGGGATGATGAAACCATCAAACATTGACACATTATCAAAATCCGAGTGCCGACCCTTCAACATTCCTAATCCACTTTGCCGCGCCGTGCAATATCCACGAAGTGCACCTCAGCGTCAGTCCGCGTCTGATCGCACGTTATAGAAATCCGCGGCTGCCCCTCGGGAGCGCTCCCGCCCCCGCCACCGCCCTCCGCCCGCCAGCGAGGGCCCTGAGCCGCCTCCACGCGACCTCGCAGCTGCGCCCCGCGCTCGTCAGCAGCGGCGCCGTCGCGCTCAGCCGGCGGGGCGCCCCCTCCCCCCCCGGGCTTTCGCTGCGTTGTCAACGTATCGACACGGTCGCTACGGAAAGCTAATCGTCTCCAACACGCGGGGGGAGACGATATCAGAGAGCTGCTCGTTACACATTCCGCGGCTTTAAATTTGTAATAGACATTTATTGCTTTTACTCTGACGATAAACTGCATTCTAATAATGTACATTATAATGAAGATATATTTTTAGGGTAAAGGTGAAGAGGAAAATGTATAAAAAAAGAAGAGATTAAGAGAATACAATAAGTGAATGAATGAATGAATGCATAAATAAATAAAAAGTGTATGACAACATTTCAAGATCTCAAATTGAGACACTAATTGCATTAAGGAAACACCTGGCTTTGATATTGAAGGTTTAGGAGAGACTCGAAAATAAATTGGAACATCGCAATTTTCAAAATTTCAAGTTTTCAATCAAAATAGAAATTATTTCGTTTTTATAACAGCACTTTTCTTCGTTTCCAGCGAAATAATTTGAAGAAAAAAAATGCACCCATTTTGCTGAAACATTTGAAAACTTTGCAGGAGCTTCATGAAAAGTACCTCCAAAAATTCAAATATCTTGATAATATCCGTAAAGGTACAACTTGCGAAGACCCTACTCCTAATGTGTGTTCCATGTTTAAGCTCTAAAGCTTCTAATTGACTTCAGTTACTGCTTGACACATACTTCCATCTATACATCAATGCATGTGTGCGTGAATATCCTCACCTTTTCCACCAATCTTCACCATTTTCAAAACAACACTAATAGACGAATCCTGAAGGATGTGCAAAGTTACAGGTGGAAAGAAACTTTGAATATGGATTGTATGACCGAAAAGTCGAGATCGTATTGATGAGGTGATCCGAATACTCTCTTCCTTATAATAGAGTATAAAAAATAAAAACAAGAATATATTCCGCATGAAGAAACATAAGGAGGAACAGTATGGACTCAAATTTCAAAACAACGTCTCAAATTTTCAAACTTGAATCCACTGAAAAATAATTTGGGCCTACCTAGGATATTTCATTACTCATGCATTAAAATAGTCTATACCGTATTGCGCTCAAGTGAAAACTAACTAGAGTAAAGCAATTTTGCAGTAGAGGAAGTGGATTAGAGCACAAAAAAGACAAGACTATCACATAAAATGTCCCTGATTTAGACATAAAATTAATGGAAGTTCTAGCAGCTAAGAAGTCGTTACAAAAAAAGGTTTTCGTCAAATGCACAAATTGAGCAAAGATGGTGCAACATTGAAGAAAGGGAAGGAAAAAACTTGTAAAAATATAATATAATGTGCACCAGAGATACTTTATGGGCAATCACTGTTGGCAAAATATATCTTCAGAAATAAATCTAGAAACCGGCGGGGTTAGACAGAAATATAACCGACATGCGAAATACCTATCAGCTTCTTTCTCTCTGTGTCTGTCATCCGTCAAGTTTTAGAAATCCAACCTTAAATTCCTTCATGTTTCGGAGCCTCACAGACAGCTATCACCGACATATCACTCTCAGTGCAAGTAACCGTAGCTTCGACGCAAGTGACAATGAAGCATTGCTCTTCAACATGAAAGCTGTTGAGTCCCTGAATCCGAGTCGGTAGTGGAGACCCAATTTGATTCTTTTTCCTTTTGACAACTAGCTGTTCGAAGCGAACCAATAAAAGTGAGTGTCACCTTTGGACACTCTCAACTCTGCACACCTACGCAATCTCAATTGGAATCTTACGTAGTCGAAACGAAAAATTTTTTTCCTACCTGGTACCTCGAGAAAGCTCTAGGGTCAGAATGTAAAATATTGAAATGAACTGTCGTCGTTAGTGCTATGAGAAATATTTGTGTTAATGTGGAATATCCTGACCCAAAGCAAAATAATAATATGCGGGTTAACACTTAAGTTGGCCACAGCCTAGATCTTCAAAACTGTTTCACGGTATCGGATTCGGTTTACGCCAAATGGCTGTTGAATATGGAATTTAAAAAAAATATTATATGTTTTATAGGATTTTTAAATATTGACGCATCCATGATTTACACTTTCTCGCTCGTACTTCGTAAGAATAACTACGTAAGTTATGTAATCTTGCACCTGAAAAAAAAAACAAATTTCCGAAACAAACTCTTATTGCCGGACCAAACAAAACTCTCATCTAAAGGTAAATAAGTCTTGTTCGTATACAGTTAATTACTTCTTCTAACATGTTGTGTAGTCAAAATCCATGTTTTTGGGTCCTAGATAGCAAAATGGCGATTGACAGCAAAGTAACTGTCCGTGCATCATCTGTCTATGGTCAAAGCTACCGTCTAAACCATTCAACCAATTTTCTGTAAAATTGATATTCCTTGATCAATTTTCAGAAAATCAAGGCCCTCTGATTTTAAAACTTATATTTTGATTTGGTACGTGTTAACCTTAACATTTTGAAAAGGTTCTCTAAAATTACTTTAATTTTTTTAACTTTGTCCTTGGATTGCGTATACAATGTTTAAGGGAATAGTGTATGCGCTGTTTTCGTTTAAATACTTGATTTTTAGGAAATTGCACAAGTTTAATTTTTTAGTGCAACTTTCCTACAACTACACTGATATTTCTAAAAATTGCAACACCAAGGGATACTATTACAAAGAAATGTATAACAAAAAATTAAGCATATCACAATATACAAATGATTAGAATTACAGAACTCTACTTGCATTTTGACCTTCAGAATTTAGTACGGAGTGAAGACGCCACGCGCTGCCATCAGAGCCTGTAGACGTCGTGGCATGGATTCAAAGAGAGCCTGTTTATACTGCTGAAGAACACATTGCCACACGGTTTCTATGCGTGACCACAAAGCATCGACAGAGGCTGCAGGAGTACCACAACGAACAAGTTGCCGACCGATCATATCCCATATATGTTTGATGGGCGAACGTTCGGGCCAGTTGTACTCGTCGTTCTTCGCAGAACGCTTGCACGATTCCTCGCCATAGCGAGGTCGGGCATTGTCCTGTTGTCCTGGCATGTGAAGCTGTTTGCAGGAGGGGTAGTACCTAGGGCTCTAAAACCTCCCTGATATTGCGGTTGCTGTTCAAATTGTATCCACAATACGTATGAGGTGAGATAGCACATTGTACCCAATTGCGCCCCAAACCATCACACTTGGCGTTTATCCGCTATGGCGCGTAACAATGCAGGCTGGCAGATTACAATCACTATGGTAGCATCGAATACTTACGCGGCCATCGCAGTGCCACAAATTGAAACGGAACTCGTCTGAAAACACATTTCTCCACTCATCACACCAGGTGAACACGTTCACGTGCCCATTGCTGTCTGAAGCGTTGGTGGTTTCTAGACAAAGGAATTCGACGCAGTATTAAGCGTGCCATCAGTGCAGCTCTCAGTAGATGGCAACTCAATGTAGACATGATCACCCCCATTGCAGTACTCCAAAGTCGAGCCAACACTGTGGATGATGCCATTCTGTCGGTTACGGCCATGCGGACAAGATGGCAATCATCTCGGCTGTAATCATATTGTGTGGTCCACTACGCGCTCGTCGCTGTGTACGACCCTCCTCTATCCATTGGTTCCACTCACGCATCACTGTCTGTTACGACAGAGCAGCACGCCCCGTTCGAGCCGCAATGCCACGCTATGACCAATCCGCTTCTCGGAGACAGCTCATTCTACCTCCTTAGAACTCACTCTGCTGATAGTGCAAGAGACATACTGGCACATGCTTGCATGTTTCCGCGTTGTTTGACAACTCTACACCGACTATGTGTGGCGTAACACTGACCTGACCTGTCACACAAGAGAGGGTGCTGTTAGGCCAAGGAGCACGCCATCTCTATGCAAATTTAATCACTTCTTATGGATACACTACACAACCCCCTATTTTGAAGATATTCCGTGTTGCAATTTTCACAAACAGTGTACAAAATTGAAGATACAGATTTTTCAAGAATAAAATCTGTTCTTTAAAGACATTAAACATTTTTTATCAAAAAGGGCTGCAAATGTTTTCTTAATTTTTTCCTAGTATCAATCTAAATATGGTAAAAATTGGTACTAATTTCATTTTTAGTGAATTCCGCGTTTTCAAAAATTGCAAAATGTTTATATTTCAAAAGTATAAATTTGAAGAAAGATTTTTTTCCTGAAATAATGTCTTTTTTCAAGCGGGTCTAATTGTCGTTGAACTATGAATGTTAAAAAATTGTAAATTTAGAAATAATGCGAGAAATATAATCTCGAGCACCATTTGTTTAAAAGGAAGTTTATATCTTTCCTTACATGAAGCCCTTATGACATTTTCATAATTTTCCAGGAAATGGCTGAAACTTTATTTTTAATTTTTTTGCTGGAATAGACATAAATACAAAAAGTAAGAAATATTCCTCGTTCCGATTTCATTAAGACCTTCCATATTTAGAAAATTGCAAATATCACGGAGTTTTTGGTTAGAAGGGAATTTGAGCTAGCTATTGAATGAAATTTCAAGATTTTTGCTTCAAATGAAAAGTAGAGGGTCCCAGATGTTTTACCGGTTGCTATTATTAACCGTTTTTATGTACTAAATTTTATATTATTATAAAGTTAATAGAATGATATGTTATCGACCTTTATTTGCTCAAAATGTGAGTTATAATCGATCTTTTGAAAGCATTCAACAGTTCCTCTTCAACAAACATCTGAGTGTACAATTGTTAGAGAATCTAATACAGAGAGTTTTTCGAAGGTCGAAATATGTTTTAAATAAATAGGCTATTTCTGATATTCTGTTAACGCACGTAATGCCTAGCACTCGTCTGAGACATATGACCTTCAAAAAATAGTGATTATAATACGTAGTGCATTACGTTATTGATGTAAGGTGAACGCAGAATTTCTTTGAAAATTTCCTTACAAATATACGTACATGTACACGTCTTAGTAAACATACATTTCCCTTACATTCTTTAATAATGTCGAACTCAGTGTTCACAGAGAATGTATAGCACGAGTAAACATTCCTGTTTTCATCAGTTTTGAGACTTAAAATTGAAAGTTATGAACATATTTTTGAACTTTTGCTATTTTCCATACAGTAAAATTCGTAGAAATTTCCTAACTTTTCTACAATTCCTTCATAAAGAATTTTAGTTTTTATATTAATTTTAATTATACTGCTTGAAATTTTAAGCTACGTCCTAACTTTTTAATATATTTTTCAACCATATTGACTTTCTGCTTCGATGTTTTCTGCCTAACTGCATTAACTGTAGAAGTTTAAAAATATAATGCACGTTTTGAAAAAATCTGAGCAAATGTTGAGTGAAATCACTAAGAGGAGGATGAGTTTCGATATTCCGTACATTTTCGCAATCTTCGTAGCACGCTTTGCGCAATACACTCTCATGTCATTCTCCGGGTGCGAAATATTTATGACCAAGGGCGTTGGAAAGGGTTCTAATGATCGAGCGACGACAAAATGCACAAAGGACTTGGGCTGAAGAAGATTTTGACACTCACGATCATTAGAACCGGTTAACACCTGTGGAACAGAAATAGTTTTAATTTTTACCTAATTTTGTTGATTCAGGTATACTTATTAACTATTTTACTAGGTGTTGTCTTGACTCGATTTGAATATTCATATTTCCCTTCCATGATTCCTTTTCATAATTCTCTCGATAAGAGAATCGGTAGAACCCTTCAACTACTTTCGTATTTCCTTCGTAACCAGGATCCTTGCGATCCATATACGTTATGCAGAGTATCCTCGAGCTCTATATCCACGGTAATAACAAACCAGAACGTAGTAAAGCATTTTTTGAATTAAAACTTATAGTGCGCGAAACATTGCGAAGCGTGATCGAAACATTTCGTACATGGCGTTTAAAAGTAGGATATGCAACGCACGCGTGAGGTGATTCGCGCACGTTGGTACGTAATTAATTACTTCCAACACATTCTCTCAACATTGAAACTATCAACTAGCAACACAGGCAATACTTTGTTCAGATAACACTACTGATCATGACAACTAGCTTTTTCAAAGTGGTATTTCCAAAAAAAAAATTAATACAATAACAATAGTAAGTATAACAAGTACATATAAATATACAATAACAATAACACGTACAATAAAATAAAAGAACTAGTGAGAAATGTAAAGCGGAGTATTTGAGTCGTATCTTGGCTCGTCGGGCCGCTTGATGATCCTTGATATAAAAAATGAATATTTTGTTACCTTTCCGAGAAGTGTAAGTGACAGTAAAACATCTTCCCCATCTTACAACCAAAAAGAATTCTACAATACCATGTTACCATTTTAGAAAAAAAATCAAAAGTATGGGCGTGAGACAAAGCGCGCTTTTAGTATTTCCCTCTTTGTAAAAGGAATACCTACAAAAGAAGGCACAAAAAGAGGTCCAATTTTGTGTTCGACTGTTATCATCGTCCAACTGAATGCGTCAGTCCATTTCGGTGGATGAAGGGACTCGTTCTGTTGCTATGGTCACCACGCAGTCCAGGAAAAGCCTTGCGGAGAACACATTCCGGTATCCAGATGGATAAAACAGAGTAAGGAGGAGGTAGAAAGAGAAAATGAGGGAGACAACAAGAAAATAAGAGAGGAAATAAAGGACAGTCGAAAAGACGGTATCAGAGAATTGGAAGGTTCATGTCTTGTAGAAGCCAAATTGTAGACAAAAGTAAATATTCGAGTATGTCTCGAAAATGGGAAGAGAGAGTAGCTTGTAAGCTTCACTAGGAAGCCGTTATTGTAGGCATGCTTCAGGAACAAATCCCAGAATGCACACATGGAAACAAGTGGCGTAAAGATTCACATATTGAGGTAAGAAAGGATATATAGACGAAATGTAATGTATTTTCATTTATTCTTTATTAAATTCAACCCGTAAGTACTTTTGTGTTGCATGTTGTACTTACATATGTGGTTACTTTTAAAAATGCTTTTATGAACTTTCGCGAAGAAATTTGGGGTCAAATACAAATCGAACAATATAATTTTTGCAACATCGTCTCTAAAGTTGGATTTCACGAATCATTTACATTATGTAAAACTTCACATTTATAGACTAGGCTGCAAAATTTCTTGGTTTATGCTGTAAAAGCAAATATTACCAAATAATATAAGCAATATCTAAAACATAAAAATCAGATTATGGTAAATCATAATTAGCAATTACTAATGTACAGTGACAAAAATGGCTTAATTACCAACATAGTATTGTCATTACCTGCTTCAAATACAAATTTATTAATCCAATCTCTGTCACTTCTTTCGATTTTCTCCTTTTAAAATCAACAAACTTTCGTTTTAAACTTGCTTTTACTTTAGCATAATTACTAAAGCCAAAATTTTATCTCATATTTAAAATAGTTTTCAGCCTTGAAAATTTAGAGCATGAGGTCAATGATTTCTTACTCTTTTTGAATGTTTTAAACACATTTTTCGTTTGGTAAATTAAATAAACTCGTTAGTTTTACAAACAATTGTTCTTTATCACTACATTAATTAGACGCGTGGAATTCATAACTACTTATTAGAACTCAGAAAAAGGTTAAAATGGCCTAAACAAAAAATGCACGTAAAAAAGTACGTAGATAATCTGAAAAATGTTTGAACAAATACTTCATTACAACTATCAATAAGACGACCATTGTGACTCCCACTAGGACTACTATTACACTTCCACTCCCACTACTACTTAGAAATATTAACATTTAAAGTATAATTACTGAAATAAGCGAATGTTATCCCATAATTTTGGCTATAGCAATGTGAAATATTAAAATGATATATTGTGCTTATTTTTTAAGGGATACTTGAAATATTAATTCTGCAAAGGAAACTATTTGACTCCCGAGTATACTATGCTGTTTCTCTTTCGTATCGTAAAGCGATACAATTGTGATTTATCGACGCCATGCAAGGATAAATTATTGTTTACAAGAATCAAATTCAGCATTTTTGAAGTAATATCTGTTACAAATCTTCATATATATTTTACAATATTTGATCATACTGTCTTATTATTCATACACATACATAATACATGAATTGTCAAAAATCTTGTTTTAAATGTAGCAAATTAATTCAATTTCTTTCATTAGTTTCTGAAAAATGTTAAGTATACGGATATCTGTGATTTATTTGTTTTTTGTAATGTCAGCAAGTGAAACTAAATTAAAAAAACTAGGAACTAATCCGCAGTAATAATAAATGAAAATAGAAATCTGTGAAACAATAGCATATTAATTCTCCAAAACGTATTAAATATAAAGTAGTGTCCTGAAACCTTGAAAATTAATGAACAGAACCAATATAGAGAAACATTTCGTGACAAACAATATGAATTCATGGTGTAACTGTGTAGGCACCTTATTTAAAGTTCAAAAGCCACGAAAGGCTCTCTGCTCACGGTGTAGCAATTCTATAGTTACATTCTTTAGCGGGAAAATACACCATCATTCCTTTCTTTTCCTACTCCAACTAAGGTCCTGTTTCCTCACAAAGCGCCTTCTACGGCGATATTTCGTCAAATACTCCGTCTAATTGTAACTCCAGGACCTTTCCATTCTTCGCCTTGCTAAATGTAAAAGTCATTTTTCCCTTTTTCACAAATGTGATTTGCTCTCATGTAGTTTCGGATGGTGAGTTATGCCAAATAATGAATAAACGAGTCTGAACCCGGGTCCCTCAGAATAGCAAACGTGAATACTGAGCACTACGCTATCGCGACACACGTAATTTTCTTTTTCTGAATTCAAACATTCGCCTTATCCTCAAAGAAGAGTTTTTTCTTCTTCTGGAATAATGTTGATAAGGCAATTGCCGAATTTTGTTTTAGTTAATTTATAATACACTAACATAAATCGGCAGACCTTGTCCTGCTAGATATTTACAGCTAGCGTATCGCAAATCGATAAACAATATTTTTGGATTTCTGATTTTGTGCATAGGAGTACAATGCCTTAATATTTTAGACTAGAAAATAGTAAATAGTTTTGAATCTTGTTAGTTCAGTGGGCAGGCTGACTCCTTCAAATTCTCGGAAATTTTGTCGAGAAAGATTTCTTTCCACGAATGTACAATCAATCTGCATATATACCAACAGAAAAACTAAAATAAATTCTAGAAGTTGAATTTTTCAATGTTTTATCGTTGATTCTTTAAAAGACATTTTGTGCTCTTGAATGGAATTAATATTGTGCGCAATACACAAGTTAGCATTTCAAGACGTGAGAAACTACACAGGCCAACAAAAAAAAGGGTTTCTAAAAACTTTTAAAATCTTAATAGCTGATTTTTATAGTTTTTTGGGTGCTGAAACCGCATCTGAAATCTATTTCTTTCCATCACTCACAGTTTGGTCAGAATTTGATCTATTAAGATTTGGGAAAATATGCCATATCTATTCTATATTCTATATCTATATCTATACTTCTATACTAATATATAAAGACAGAACTGCACTGACTTACAGCGCGATAATCTCTGAATCTACTGAACCAATACTGATGGAGCTTTTGTATTAGCTTCCTTTACAGGTCTGGAGTAACATAGGCTATGATTTACAATCGCAAACCTTACCATGTTCACAAAATAATTACTTTTCCGGACATTTTTCGCCTAGCTTTACATCACAGATTCAATAGTGGATCAATGTCAATAGTTTAGCTACGCGCCACCAGAGGATGAGGTCTGAGATCTTCTACTGTTTTCATCAATGTAAAGGATTCTGTATTTATAGCCGTTTTCAGGCTCAAATGGTCCCAGAGAAAGTGGATCATACCAACTTCATGAATATCACCCGTTATACTAACGCCATTGTCTTAAGGACTTTTCGTTACACTTTAAGTTTAGTACAGGTCCATTTCAGAGGAGTCAACCGTCAACGAAACTCCCCATGTGTTGGCACATACACGCCGAAATAGACTTTGTTTAGCTGGGGTTGGCATCATTTCATTTGTTTTATTTTCTACCAACATGTTCAAAACTGCACTCTTGAACGCGTAGAAGCATATTTACAATTTTTAAATTGAATTTGTCGTTTTGATTTGATATTCTCATCGCATTATTTGTTTTTGAATTTTTAAACGAGACAGTGGAAACAAAGCACGTAAGTGTGTTAAAATGACGCATGCAAATCGTGTTAAAGTTAAACAATGAATATTAAATAGTGCAGCAAGATACAATGTCATTGCTCTATTTGAGAATTTCAAAGCGAATTAGAACGAGAATGGATTATGAAAACGAATTCCGAACGTACATGTGAAGTGGCATATTTATTTCAGGTAAGATGTTTATGAAACATAACAACCAACAAATCTTAAATTTTTGTACTATGGAATAGATTATTTGTGCATTACCACATGCAGGTATTTTTGTATATTTTTTGGTTATATCTATAAATTGGGAATTGTAGCACACACGGTGATTGAACATATTTTAATTCATGGTGTTTGGTCTAATAATAAAGTCATATGTGAAAAAATTAACATTACAAATGTATGTGAATCTTTAAAATGCAGTTCATTTCGACTTCACAATATTCTTTCAGTATTGTGAAGTCAGTACTCAATCAGATCACTTAGATGGTTTGTGAAGAAAGCAATTGCAAGATTCATCTATAAAAATCTCATTGATGGTAACATTCAACATATGAGTGTATATTTTTGTACTTTGTATTGGGTATAGTTTGCAAAGAAGAAATAATAGGAAACACCACTTTACAGGGAAAGTTCTTTCAGAAAAAGAAATTTGGGAGAATATCAGAGGCAATTATGATACATTCTTTTTCCAAGGATCTTAATCTTCTTTGTTCAGAATTCTTAAAAGAATTTTGTTTGGAAAATCGAAGTAAGTATATTGTTTATAGAGGAAACGATGATGTAAATTATCCAGGAGAATTATTTTTGTCAGCCTTATTAGTAGTAATAATAATATCAATAGTAAAAATAATAACAATGATATCTGTCAAAGAGAACTGCTTCAAACAATGTATGACAAGGTACTTTGCTCTTGCAATTCATATTCAATAAATCATATGCAGATTTACATTGCTTTGAACATACAATTACTGATTACATACTTTGATACTTTCACCCTCCCATGGAAATATATTTAGTATTTTAAATGTGGGACAGTATTCACTATGTAAACCTATATTATATTATACATTACACTATGCAATATTTTGTATAGTATTAATGTAATTATATAACTATTATATTTGTTGAAATTTTTTCATATTTTACAGTCATGGCTGACCCAAAGAAAGGAGTGTATGTAGTACACAATGAGACCAAAGATTTATGAAGCCAGGCAAGAAAGCCCATGAGCAGATCTGTAATGTAGATATCATAAGTAAAATAAGACCAATACTGCTAACGTTCTGTGCAAAATGTGAACATTTTAAAAAATATTTATTGTCAGGATACATGGTAAATGCTGTATATTATTATTCTTGCATTTTAATTTTCATCTTTTCATACTCACCTTCATATATTCTATTAAAATGATTTAAGCATTTATCATATAAATTAATTTTTTTCAAGTGTTAAAAGTAATTAACAACAGGTGTATAGTTGAGAAATTGCTGGGAACTGAAGGGCAGACTGTTTCAAGGCTTACTCCCTAATGCAGTTTCAACTGAAAATATGTGATCTCAGTCAAAGTGATTCTTCAATAAGAATGTCCTTAGAAAATCTTGCTACTGAATGGAAAAGGCCAGAAATCTTTGGAAGCAGGCTTTCAAAAAGGTATCTTAATTATCTAAATTCATTGACACATTTAATACAAGGAAAATGAGGTTCAATAACTTAAATTTAATAAAGTGTTATGAATACATTATTTAATTTTTTAAAGGTGTCAACTTGGACAAATTGGAAAAATGCAGTGGAGTATTCTGAGAAAATTATGGTTGTGTATAGAGAGAGGATGGGGTATATTGTGAAAACAAATTGTACATCTGATCAGGGGCAGTGTATATGAAGATTTCACAAAAAACGTAACTGTAAAACATTTGTATGTATTTATTTTGAAATAAATTTACTTGGTAAAAATACATAGTGTTTTAACTCTTCTTCCTTAGTTTTCTCTGTTGATGTTGAGATAAAATATATTATTGTAAATATTTCAATTTTTAAATGTCCTTCCATTAATTCTATATTATATCAATCATTAACAATCTTTGTAAGAATGTAATTTATTCCTCTAAAGCTTTCCAATTATTATTTGCATTTTAAAATGAAGTAAAACATTAAACTTCTCATATTTCAACATTATGAGTTTCAGAAGAAATTATCAAAATAATTGACCCAAATGAAAATTAATTCAATGTTTCAAAACATTCAGTTGATTAAAATTAACATTATAATGAGAAAAGTTCCTGATGGCAGGTTTCTCGAATTGCGTATGTTTGAATGTAGCGCCGAAGTCTAGCTTCCATGTACATTTTCAAAGTTGGCAGGGCCGAATGGCCGCCATATTGAAAATTCTAGGGACCAAAGCAAGCTGAAATCCCGTATAGAGGACTGTTTGTTTATTTTTCACAGTCAGTTGTCTAACCATAATATTTGTATTAGTGTAATATATAGTAATAGTTTCTTTCGCTTTATTTAGAAAAGTAACTTGAAATATTGATTTTAATTGCGTGTGGACGTGAGTGCATTAAGGTACAAGAGACTAAATGTTTGAAAGATATCATTTTCTGATGAATGTGGTTAACATTGCCGTAAAAAGGTATATATGCAGATATGTTTAATTATAGTAAATTAAGCATAATTATGACGTATTTGCAGGTTAGGCGAGCGACAGTTGCGATTTACGTGTTATTCTAAACTGATGGAGGAATGAAACCGCATCTGAGAGCATTCAGAGAAGTGTTTTAATATAGAAGATGTGGGATAGTAGAGAGTACCTTTGGGTGCTGAAGGAACGGTTTAAATTGATGAGGTTTGGCATTAATACAGTTTTTTAGTAAAACGGCAGTACAATTAAAGTAAAATAGTATTGGTAAAGTGGGTATTTGGAGGAATTTAATGTGTGACAACG